>JAPDVU010000003.1:218378803-218688803 GCA_026230045.1 Corynorhinus townsendii
GCCTTTCCCGGAACATCCCGGCGTTGGGATCGCAGTGTAGACAGTTCAGACTGGCTTCTGTCGCTTAGTCCGGGGCTCGTAAGGTTCCTCCGCGTCTTCCCGTGGTCTGCGAGCTCATGTCCCTACGTGGTCACCCCTCACGGATGGGCCACCGTGCACCATCCCCGCGGGAGGACGCCACTGGGGCCGTGTTCTGGATGTTCTGGGGGAGACGCCGCTCTCAGCGTCCGTGTGCGGGTTCCGTGTGGACACGTTTTCCAGGTCGATGAGGGTGAGCGCCAGGGAGCGTGACTGCTGGTCACACGGCGACCTTCCCAGGTGACCCTCCCAGGTGACCCTCCCAGGCGACCCTCCCAGGCGACCCTCCCAGCCACCGTCGGGTCACACCTGCCTCCCAGGTGCCAGGGGTGGCTCTTCTCCCAGCCAGGAAGCCGGGTCGGCCGGTGGTGCGGGTGCCCGGGGACCTTCCCTGTGCAATCCCAGGTGCCCTGGCCACGTGGGAGAGACGGTTGTCCCAGTACCCCATCCGAGCGGGGGCCCCGTGTCCTCCCTGGGAACCGCCAACCCTGGGTGACCTTCCACAGGGCGGAGGGGGAGAGGGAGGGTGGAGGGGGAGAGGGAGGGGGAGGGGGAGGAGAGGGAGGGTTCCGGGGTCCCAGGCTGGCCCCTCACGGTGGTCACGGTGGGAGACCAGCCGGTCCCTGCCCTGACCCCTCAGCCCCCCAGGCCTCCCCTCCCCAGAGACGACAGGGGGGCCACACCCAGGAGCCGCCTGGTGGCCCCCAGGCCCCAGCTGCCGCAGGCTGTGCGCGCGGAGCATGGAGCTCGCCTCTTAGTGACTTGCGAGTCACGGAGTGCCACGTAATCACGGTGTTTACGAGGCTGAGCCAACAGCCCCTGTCCAGCAGGCCGGGTGCGGGCAGCTCTCATTAACGGGCACATTAGCGGGGTAATTGACGGGGCGCCAGCTGGATGGGCAAGGCCTCAGGGACAACGGTGCGTCCCATCCCGGTCACTCTGTCCCTCTGTAAAGTGCCCGCAGCACCCGGGGCCCAGGTGGCCCTGTGGCCTCGCGCATCCCGGTGCTGGGAGGAGCTGCACAGTCTGCGGGTGGGGCTCTGGGCCCCTCGTTTCCCACCCGAGAGCAGGCAGCTGGGCCTCAGGACCCGGAGGGGAGCCCCGATTCCACCCTCCGTTGCTGATAATTGGGGTCAGCAGGCAGCGCTGGGAGAGGGACAGACTTGCTGTGAGTGAGGCGTGGGTCAGGAGGTCTGGCTGTGGGGCTTTGCCAGGCCCTGGGCCTGCACTTCAGGGTACAGCGTGGACCCCAGGCCCCTCTTCAGGAATGTTCCGGGAGGGTCTGCCTCAGTCACCCTGTTCTGCCCCCCACCACCCCGGACAGAGGAGCCACGTGCCCGGGAGGGGCTCCGAGCCGCTGAGCTGCTCCTGAGGGTGGGGGTGAGCCCGCTTCCGGGCGAGGCGGCTGGCCTGGCCGTTCTCGGCGAGCTCGGGGTCCTGCCCCCTGCGGGCCAGGCCGAGGGCAGCGGGCAGCTCCGGGCTCCCAGGCAAGGGTGTGATGGCCCGGGCGCGCAGGTCCCGCTGGGCAGCCCACCCCACATGTGTCCCCCACACCTGGGCTGCACGGCTCACGCGCACCTGCGCGTCCGGGAGGGAGGCCTGGGACAGGCATCTGGATGGGGCGGGAGCTGTAAGGCCCAGTGGGTACTCCTGCGCCTCTGGGGTCCCGGTGCCTGGGACCCCAACAACCCAGAGCCGGGCAGCCCGCGACTGTGGGGGTCTGCTCGCTGCTCCCCGCCCCCCCACACACACACACGAGCTCCGCATCGGGAGGGCCTGGGAAATGTGGGGCGGGCCCACAGCTGGCGGGGGGCCCCTCAAGGCCTGAGCTGCGGGGCCTGGGGAGCCCTGCTGTGAACTCCCGGTTTCACTTCACGTTGTTACTGCGCCTGGCGCTGTCACAGAGAGAACCTCGGCGTCCTGGTCCCCGTCCTGGTCCCTGGGAATGGAGGGGGCCCTCCCGGCGCTCTGACCCGGCCGCGGAGTCACGCCCAGACAGAGAGATGGCCGGGCGGGCCGAGTCACACCCAGACAGAGAGTGACCCCACTGCATCCCGGGCTCCTCACTGCGCCCAGGCAGGAGATGGAGGGACGGCGTCCCGCTAAAATGGTGAGACCGTGGCGTGTCAGCACCGTGGATAGCGCCAGGGCGGCCTGTGCCCCAGGGTGCACCCCCATCGCCAGGGGCAGCCCCCCCCACCCCCCACCCGTGTCCTCAGGTGCACAGACACCCCATTTAATGGCACTGGCGGAGCCACGGATCTGCGGGACGTTTGGTGTGCTGGGTGATGAGAGATCTGAAGAGGCTCTGACAGGTGTGGGGACGTCTGTGCCGGGTGTGGGGCCGAGGGTGGGCGCGGGGCCGCCGGGCTGACCCGGAAGCAGTGCCGGGGGCGGGTCCCCAACCGGAAAGCGGACCCTGTGGGACCCTCATGGAGCTCAGACAGAAGCCTCCTTAGGATCCTGGGTCCCAACATGGGCCCGAGGGTAGGGTCTCTGGGCCTGGAGGGGGAGGCAGCGCCGGGGAGCCTGCGTGAGGCCGGGGAGGAGGGCCCGGGAGGCCCTGTGCCCAGGGAAGCTGACGGGGGGAGAGGCGCCAGGCGGACCCCACCGGTGCCACACGCTGGTGCTTTCGCTGGGAAGGGCTGCAGGGCTTGGCGACCGGGGCAGCGTGGTGGCCTGGGGCGCACACGGCGTCTGCCCGGGCCGGGCCAGCCGCGTGGCGTGGTCAGGGACCTGCTGCCGTATAGCGCCGCCCGGGAGACGCCGCCTCGTGGCCGCGGGGACGCCGGTTTCTGATGTCAGTGTGGGAAACAAGACTTCCTCGCATCTCTGCCCGAGCTGAGGGTGCCCAGGGCTTGGTCCTGGGGCGGGGGGCGGGGGCAGACGGGGGCCCAGTGCCCACGAGACCCCAAGTCAGTGCCCACTGATCACGCCACGTCGAGTCCAATGCCACCTTTTCACACGCGGCTCTTGGCGCAGCTCCGGGAAGGGTGTCACACCCTGGTCTCCGACACACGGGGCCACACAGAGCACCTGGCACCTGGGGCCACACAGAGCACCTCCCTCCCGGACAGAGCGGCCACGGGAGCTGGGTTTGCTTTTAAGAAAATGTTGTCTGTCCCTTGTTAAAATTCCTCCTGCACGGCCGCGTGGCTCCGTGGCTGAGCGTCGACCTGTGAACCAGGAGGTCACGGTTGGATCCCCAGTCAAGGGCACAGGCCTGGGTTGCGGGCTCGATCCCCAGTAGGCGACATGCAGGAGGCAGCCGATCCATGATTCTCTCTCATCATCGATGTTTCTCTCCTCCTCCCTTCCTCTCTGAAATCAATTAAAAAATTAAAAAAACAACCCAGTCACATGGGTCGGGTGCGCCACCCGACCCATGTGACTGGGTTGCGAGATGTTGCCGGGGCTGGGGCCGGGGTCCGAGGTCGGCGTGGTGGAGCCGGGGGCGGAGCTGGTGGGTGTGGTGCGCCTGTCCATTTCTCCCAGGAGTCAGGGTCAGCACCCCCTGCCAGCCCAGCCGGAGGCCGTCACTGCGCAGGGAGGGAGGGCGTGGAGGTGGCCTGGGCCAGGCACGGGGCGGGGGGTGGAGGGGGGGCACGCAGGGGGCAGTCTGCACTAAACCACTCAGGAATGGAGCGGTGAGCAACGGCAGGGCCTGGAAGAGGGGCGCCCTGGACACAGAAACCCTGGTGGTGCCCCTTACGGCGGGTCCAGCAGGAGGCGGCCGTGCCCAGAGCGGGCCGTCCTCACAGCTGGTGCAAGAAGATGGCTTCGTTAGCGCCCGGGGGGAGGGGGGCACAGAGCCCGTTGTTCGCTTAGTTAATTAGCAGCCAGGGCTCAGAGCGAGCAGGTCCCTGCCGGCCACTGCCGACACCCGAGGTGCCAGCGGTCATCGGAGGGGGTGGGGGGGCAGCGAGGACCAGGAATAGCAGGGCCACCCGTCACCCCGCGGAGCCTGAAATAGCAGCAGCCAGGACGGCGCCCACGCAGCCTCCATCCGCAAACCAGACAGCAGCCCTGGCCCCTCACCTTCCTCCTGCCCGCGGCCCGCCCCGGACCCGCGCTCCCGGCCGGCCCCATCGCTGTCCCCGAGCAGCAGCCTCCGGGCCTCGCCCTGCCTCCGGGCCTCACCCTGCCTCTGGGCTTCGCCCTGCCGCCTGTGCTCATCCACTTATTTATTTATGTCTCTTTGTGTATCTTTGCCTTGTTCTTAGCACAGCGTGTAATTGTGTGTAATTAGCTGCTGTGAGTCAGGATCTGCAGCCCACGCCTCCAGGGCGGCGCTGGGTGTGGCTGCGGGACGGGGGAGGAGCCCCAGCTGTCAGGAGGAGGTGCCCACTCTGGCCTCCTGTGCTGTCCACTCACCCAGCTCCCCAGGCAGGCCAGGCGTTCCGGGGGGCCGCTGCAGATGCCGTGCCTCCTGAGCTGCACCCAGATTCCCACACCTCGTCCTGCCCTGGACCAGGCTCTGGGCTGAACTGGGGGTGATACAATGACAGACGTTGGGGGCAGTCCTGTGCAGTGAGCCGCCTGGAGGGCGTGGAGCGGGGGGCCGCCTGGAGGATGGGGCCTGAGCTGCCTGGTCGTGCGGATGAGGAAGGGGCTGAGGAGAGGCTGCGCCAGCACCAGGACTGCCTCCGGCACCTGCGCCCGCCTCCCCTCCTGCCGTCACCTCCGCCTCCTTGCCTGTGCTGAGTGCACGGGCAGCCCCACTTTCCGTGTCCCCATGTGACCGGAGGGCGGACCCCAGCTGGGAGGTGACCCAGGGGTGCAGGGCCTTTGCTTTGCTCCCACGGTGCTCCCAGGGCCCAGCACATAGTAGGTGCTTATTGTTGGCTGAGGGACTGGCAGAGCCAGGCAGTGAGGGTGGGCCTCTGCGTGGTGGTCATGCGTGTGGAGGCCAGGGCTGCGTGGCCGTCGCGGAATCCCAGAGGGGGCTGGGCTCACATTGCAGGAGGGACAGGCTGCACCAGCCCAGATGGGGGAGGAGCCTCAGGCCGCCACTGGGCGGGCATCTGGCCGCAGGGCCGGGGGGTCGGGGTGTGGGTGGCGGGGATGGTGGCTTGTCTCCAGGGCCGGGCCACTCAGCCCATGTCTGTGCTCTTTTGCAGGTCAGCTGGCCGCCGGCACCTGTGAGATTGTGACCCTGGACCGGGACAGCAGCCAGCCTCGGAGGACGATCGCCCGGCAGACGGCTCGCTGCGCCTGCAGGAAGGGGCAGATCGCGGGCACCACGAGAGCGCGGCCCGCCTGCGTGGACGGTAGGAGCCCACGGACCCGAGAGGGCCACGGAGGCTGCATGGCAGGTGTCCACCTGACCCAGCCACACCCCCAATGCCCTCTGGGCCAGGCCGGAGGCTGACGGTGTCACCTGGCACGATTAGCCCTGGGGCGGGGGGGGTTGGCTCATGGATGTGGGTGGGGTGCAGCGGAGGGGCCAGGAACGGGTCCCCAGCAAGCTCCCTGGGACTCACTAGCCTGCAGGCTGGTGTGCCTCAGTGCTGCTGTGCACAGGGGGAGCGGGCCATGCTGTCTGCGGGAGGCGCTGAGTGTCCTGCACCCATAGTCCCAGCTGCTCCGGCTCCTCCCCTCAGGGTCTGGCAGGTGCGGGCACCCTCACGGGCCCTGAGGAGGAGCTGCGGAGCTGGTACTGTGGCTGCAGGCCACCTCCTGCACTGGGTAGTCGAGCTGTCTGGTGGGTGCGGGTAGGGCGTGGCCGGTGGCGCAGGCTGTGAGAGAATTCCCAGCTAAGAGGAGGTGCAGAGAGGGGGTTTATTTTACTCTTGGAGAGAGGAGAGGGTGGGTGCATGGCTAGGCAATACAGGGCAGGTGGCTGTTGCTGAGCCACAGGAGGGGAGGGGGGTTGGTTGAAGTTGAGCAGACCCTGGGTTTGTCTTGGAAAGCTGCAGTGTTTGCTTTGCAGGAGACAGCCCGCAGATGGCCAGGAGGGGTCTTGTCGTGTTTCTCCGGAGCCTGTAAACACTGCAAACAGGCTCAGAGCCGACGTTATGAAGGGTTCAAGAGAGGCTTGCTTGAAGGGGCGGGGGCGGGCACTTCCTACGAGCTAGAGACGCCTTGCTGCCAGCGATCCCCGGGTTGTGCAAACAGCAGGGAGGAGGGGGTGCAAGAATGTAGCCTGGAGGGTAGCTCTCTGGTCCTGCAGGTGGAACAGAGGGGCTGTGTGGCCAGAGGTAACCACCTGGGGGTCTAGTCACCAGGTGCTTCTCATACGGTGGGCACAGGCCACAGCAGAGAGAGGAGAGGCCCTTTCCCGTCCTTACGGCGAGACACGCCGCGTTGACGCTCGCGGCTGCCCTCGGGAGGCGGTGCCTCGGGCTGTCTGTGGGAACTGAGTCACAGCTGGTCTTCCAAGGAGGAAGGGAGGCGTATCAGCCTAACCAATGGACACGAACACCAGGGGTGTGTGTGTTGCGGGGAGAGGCGGGCGGCTCGGGGAGTGATGGCGCTGTCACTGTGGGGAAGGCGAGCTCATGACCTGGGTGGAGTGAGGCGGGTCCCCAGGAAGGGGTCAGCTGGGCCTTGAGGCCCCCTTGGGAGCGGAGGCCTATTGGATCGGGGACTCAGGCCGATGTCACCGATGAGTGTGTCCCAGGACTGACCAGGGCCGTGTGGGCCGTGAGTTGAACTGGGGGCCCATGGCTGGGACCTGACTCCTGGCCTCCAGCAGGAAGGGGAGCGGTGGGGAAGGCCCAGGCCCCAAGGCTGCCACCACCGGTCCTGGCACCCCGTGCTCTCTGGGGCGGAGCGGGCTGCCGGTCCAGCCCAATGGGGGCTGCGCTCACAGAACCAGGGAGGCCAGAAGGAGTCTGGGGGCCAGGGGACTCTCGGGGGACTCCCCAGGCCCCACCTTTGCTTCCCCATGGCTCCCATGGCCCAGTGCTGCCAGCCCGGCAGGCGCTTTGGGGACGCCGGGGTCTCTCGGAGGCCGTGGACAGGGCTGACCTTGCCGGGGGGCGGCGGGGCGGGGGTCAGGGGTCGTTCTCAGGGTCTGGAACACGGCCCTGCAGCCGGATTTGGTTCCTTTTTCGGAACCTGTTTCGGTAACGCTGGCCATGGACGCTAGCGCCTTTCGGGTGAACAATATGCTGACCCCCCACAGTCCACCTCCCTCCCGGATGGAGCGGCCACGGGAGCTGGGTTTGCTTTAAGAAAATGTCGTCTGTCCCTTGTTAAAATTCCTCCTGCACGGCCGCGTGGCTCCGTGGCTGAGCGTCGACCTGTGAACCAGGAGGTCACGGTTGGATCCCCGGTCAGGGCACAGGCCCGGGTTGCGGGCTCGGTCCCCAGTAGGGGACATGCAGGAGGCAGCCGATCCATGATTCTCTCTCATCATGGATGTTTCTCTCCTCCTCCCTTCCTCTCTGACATCAATTAAAAAATTAAAAAAACAAACATAAAAAAAAGAAGACCCTCCTGCCACTCCTATCGATCAGCATCCCATAAAAGGGGTGTGATTAATTAGCCTGCGGGCAGCTACCCCCGAGCCGCTCTCTGGACTCCAGACGCTGCTCTGCCCCCCTGATTCCTGGTCCATTCGGGCCCAGGGCGTGGCCACCTCGGCTCCTAATGAACTGAATTCTCTCCCCTTCCTGCCTGCGTCTCCGGCTCCTGACCGCAACGGGCTCGCATGTGACGGCGAGTGTGCGGTCCCTGAACTGACGGATTCTTCCCGGGTCGGGTAGAGGGGAGGCGCACGCAGACCCCGAGCCGCTGCCTTCCCTTCCCGGCCTCATTAGTTCCGAGAGCCCGCGGGGACAGTGGGGGTCACGGTGGATTACTAATTGAATCGGGGTCTGTTTGTCCACAGACAGGGTCTGGCCCCTCTCCCCGGAGCCTGCTGGCGCCCCGGGCGTGGGCCCCCGAGCCCCAAATTAAAGCCCGGCCGTTTCCCAGGGAGGCCGCACAAATTAGCGAGCCTGCGATTTCTGCTCCGTGGGCATTTTCCGGGCTGCCACCTCATTTAATTTCTGCTCTTCTATGTTTTTGCTCAGTGTGCATACGTTCCCTCGTGGGCAGATCCTGCCTGTGAAAGTGGCCACATCGGGCGTGGTGGGCTCTCGTGGTGCAGGGGTGCGTCGGGGGTTCACGCCGGTTCCGGGGTATGTGAGCAGGAAGACGGCCCAGCTGCCTGGGGGCCCTGGCTTCTCCATGTAGCGACCGACTCACTGCTCATTCGCTAACTGGCTTTGCTGGTTCCGACGAGGTGCCCACAGGTGGGTGCCGGAGCAGCGGGGGGCTGGCCCCGGGGCCTCTGAGCACGGTCTCTCACCGGCTTGTCTTTGCTGAGCTGCCAGGAGAGGAGGCCACACGCCTGGGCCCTAGAAGGACCTCCCCCTCTCCCAGGCCTAGGGGGGAGGGGGTTCCTGGTGTCCTCAGCTCCCGAGCCCCCCCGGCAGTGACAAGACCCCGGCCCCTCGGAGGGAAAGGCCTGGACGGGCAGCAGGCGCCAGGCGACCGCGGGAAAAGCGTTGGTGCCTGTCAGCACTCGGAAGCGTGTGTTGGTGTGTGTTTAGACGTGTGTGTGTATGTGTTTAGACGTGTGTGTGTGTGCGTGTGTGTGTGTTCCAGCTGTGTGGCCTCGGGCAGGTCCGCGGAGCTCCAGGCGCTGTGGGCAGAGGCGGCAGGACTGGGAGGAGGCCCAGCCCCCTGTGGCTTCCGTACCCGGTGTCGCCTGCTCTCTGGATCCCAGAGACCCGCCCCCTGGGCTGCACCCAGCCCGCGGTCACCTGCGAGAACTGTGGTTAAATGTTCAGGCAGGTAGCGACCCGGTTGTTAAATGCGGTCGTTACCGAAAACCAGGTTGTCTAGACTCGCCTGTGAATGACATGACGTGGAAACCCACCCAGGTGCTGCCGCCCAGCACCGGGAGAGAAGAGCAGGCGACAGCCGGGCCCAGGAGGAGGCGGGCGTAGCGAAGCTCCGAGTGGAAATGCACGGAACGGAGCGTCGGAAACCCAGGAAACCAACCAACCCGGACGGCGGCCGGTTCTTCGAAAGACAGATGGAATGAGCGAATTTTCACCCAGACTGATGGGTGAGGGGGGGATTGAGTCACGGAACACGGCACGGGCCCCCGTGAGCTCTGTGCCCTGCTCTGCAGGAACAGAGGTTACCGGGAACACCACCCACCACCACGGTGTGCCTGCCGGTGGGGTGACTCGGACGAGCTGGACGCATTCCCAGGAACACACACCCTGACTCCGGAAGAGACGGAAAGTCTGAACAGTCCTATCGCGGGTGAAGACGGCGCCTTAGTAACACGGCAACCTCGCAGCCAGAGAAGCCCAGCACCGGTGGCGTCATTGGTGAACCGACCACATTTAAAGAGGCACCAGGCCGGCTGGCGTGGCTCCGTGGCTGAGCGTAGACCCGGGAACCAGGAGGTCAGGGTTCGATTCCCGGTCGGAGCACACGCTGGGTTGTGGGCTCGATCCCCAGTGTGGGGCGTGCAGGAGGCAGCCGGTCCATGATTCTCTCTCATGGTGGATGTTTCTCTCTCTCTCTCCCTTCCTCTCTGACATCCGTAAGAACATCCTATCTAATAAAGAGGGAATATGCCAATCGACCGTCACGCCCTCACAAAGATGGTGGTGCCCACAGCCAATAAGGAGGGACTATGCTAATTGACTGCCACACCCTCAAAGATGGCGGGGCGCACAGCCACAAGATGGTGGCGCCCAGTCCCCTCCGCCCCCCAGCCGCCCAGGGCTGCCCGAGGCTCAGGTAACCAGGCTGCCCGAGGCTCAGGTAACCAGGCTGCCCGAGGAGGCTCAGGTAACCAGGCTGCCCGAGGAGGCTCAGGTAACCAGGGCCGCCTGAGGCTTGCGCTGCTGGCAGTGGCAGCAGCAGAGGTGTGATGGCACGTGCCTTCCCCTGATCACCGGGTCGCCTCCCGCCCCTGAGGGCTCCCGGACTGTGAGAGGGAGCAGCCCGGGGTGAGGGACACCCTTCTAAGTGCATGAATTTTCACACACCAGGCCGCTAGTATTTTATAAAAAGAAGCACTAACACCCATTCTTCTCAAATTCTTCAAAACATAAATAAAAATAACAGGAGCGGAAACACTTGTTAACTCACGCTCTGAGGCCAGAGTTACCCAGTACCCGAGGTGTCGGGCAGAGACCTCACAGCGAAAGTACAGTCTCGTGAATGTAAGGCACAAATCCTCAGCCCACACAGGCGCGTGCCGCAGGGTCCGAGCAACGCGGGAAGGCCAGTAGGTGCCACTCGGGCGGAAAACACCGCGCCGCATTCACGCCGCGTCTCAGCAGCTGCAGAGCGAGCGTCCCACGGAGTCCAGTCTTTCCTCACGGAAACCACCTAGCAAACGGGAGAAGGGGGGCGCTTGGCGT
Source organism: Corynorhinus townsendii (assembly GCA_026230045.1). Classification (NCBI taxonomy): domain Eukaryota; kingdom Metazoa; phylum Chordata; class Mammalia; order Chiroptera; family Vespertilionidae; genus Corynorhinus; species Corynorhinus townsendii. Next base: position 218,389,264 of record JAPDVU010000003.1, read on the forward strand.
GGCGAGGGGCCGGCGCAGGCATGGACGGGTCCCTGGGGGAGACCGCTGCCTCCGCCCCGAGGTGGAGAGCCAGGCCAGCGCCTCTGCCGGCGACCCTGCCCTTCAGGCACGGTCCTGGGGGCGGGAGCCGGAGGCCAGGCAGGAAAAACAAACAGGAGTCACCGGATCCGAAAGGAGGACCCGTCACTCCGCACGGCTGGCCTGACCTTTACGGAGAACGCCTGAAGGGACACACACACTCACGCGCAGAACTAATACGGGCGCCCAGCAAGGCTGCAGGACACAGGATCGATCGGCGGGATCGATGGCGGCGTGGCTCGGCCGCGGGGCACGTGGTCCTCAGGAAGCGGCCAGGTTTACAATTGCTCAGAGGGAAGAAGGCGCTGGGGACTGAAGGAAACAAAAGAAGCCTCCGTGCTACAGGGACACATGCTGTCTAACGGGGCGGGGGAGGTGGCGGAGAGCCCTCCCCCGCCGCCAGCTCGGGCTCCTCTCCTTCCCCCACTCGGTCCCTCCCCAGCCAGCCAGGGGCCCCCAGCACCGGACAGCCTCCTGCTGTGTCTCCAGGGCACAGCCCAGGGCGGTGATGGGTGCCCAGGGCCGTCTGTCCTTCAGTCCTGACACCACCTAATGCCTGGCGGCTGGGTGCAGAGGAGCAGAGCCCGTGTCCCTGTGGGGAGGGAGGGAGGGGAGCGCAGTGGGGGAGAGCATAGGGCCACCGCGGCCCCTGGATCTGAGCGACGTCCCGCAGGCCTTGACAGTCATGTAGAGTGTCCAGTGCGCTGTCGAGGGTCGCCGCCCCCCTTGGACAGCTTGCGAGCTCATCAGCTGGTCGGGGAGGGGTGTGTTGGAAACCCCTCGGAGGAAACTCTCCCCAGGACTCCGGGAGCTGATGCGCCCCAGTGTGAGAGGGCCCCGCGGCTGTGATTGGACCATTAGCAGGGACGCCCCGAGTCCTGGCCAGCACTGCCTCGGCCTCAGTCCCCTGGGGGCCCTGGTCCGTGGAGAGGTCTAGGTGCACCAGGGTCCGGCACAGGGGCCCTGCCCGGCGTCCCCGGGACGACCTTGTGGAGGGAGAAGAGCCGGGTAGCCCAACCTGCCCTCCCCACAGCTTCTGGGCCGAGTCTCAGGGATGGTCCAGGGCATGGGACACACGCCCCCTCCCTGCAGCTTAGCCCCTCCTCCCTGCAGCTTAGCCCCTCCTCCCTGAAGCTTAGCCCCTCCTCCCTGAAGCTTAGCCCCTCCTCCCTGAAGCTTATCCCCCCTCCCTGCAGCTTAGCCCCTCCTCCCTGCAGCTTAGCCCCTCCTCCCTGCAGCTTAGCCCCTCCTCCCCGAAGCTTAGCCCTCCTCCCTGCAGCTTAGCCCGCCTCCCTGCAGCTTAGCCCGCCTCCCTGAAGCTTAACCCCTCCTCCCTGCAGCTTAGGCCCTCCTTTCTGCAGCTTAGCCCCCCTCCCTGCAGCTTAGCCCCTCCTCCCTGCAGCTTATCCCCCTCCCTGCAGCTTAGCCCCTCCTCCTGCAGCTTATCACCCTCCCTGCAGCTTAGCCCCTCCTCCTGCAGCTTAGCCCCTCCTCCCTGAAGCTTAGCTCCCCTCCCTGCAGCTTAGCCCCTCCTCCCTGCAGCTTAGCCCCTCCTCCCTGCAGCTTAGCCTCTCCTCCCTGCAGCTTAGCCCCTCCTCCCTGCAGCTTAGCCCCTCCTCCCTGCAGCTTAGCCCCTCCTCCCTGCAGCTTAGCCCCTCCTCCCTGCAGCTTAGCCCCTCCTCCCTGCAGCTTAGCCCCTCCTCCCTGCAGCTTAGCCCCTCCTCCCTGCAGCTTAGCCTCTCCTCCCAGGCATCTGCTCTGGCTCTGGATGACAAAGACGGACTCAGAGTCAGGTCCTTTGTGGGAGGGCCTTGGTGAGGTGCGAGCACTGGGCCCTGGGCCCCCACACCTGGGAGCTCAGGCGGCGTCCACGCCCCCCAAAGCAGGCCACCCTTTGATGAGCACAAAACCTCCTGCTCTCTTTGATGTTTCCTGAGATTTCAAACTAAATTAAGTAGCGCGACAAAACACAGCGCAGCCGGGGACCTGGAGGGAACGGTGTGATTTTGATCTGAGCAGAAGCTTTGATCATGGGGATGGTGATGGGGAGCGTGCCGGCCCCGCCCTCCCGGCTCTGGGCAGGACAGAGGGCTGCTCTGCCTGGTTTCGGGGTGCACTGGGCTTCCAGGTGCACCGGGTATCGGGGTGCACCCAGCTTCAGGGTGCAACGCATTTTTGGGTGCACTGGGCTTCAGAGTGCACTTGGTTTTGGGGTGCACCAGGCTTCAGGGTGCACCAGGCTTCAGGGTGCACCAGGTTTCTGGGTTCACCGGGTTTCGGGGTGCACCAGGCTTTGGGGTTCACCAGGTTTTGGGGTGCACCAGGTTTCAGGGTGCACCGGGCTTCAGTGCGCACCAGGCTTCTGGGTGCACCGGGCTTTGGGGTGCATCAGGTTTCGGGGTGCACCGGGCTTTGGGGTGCACTTGCTTTCTGGGTGCACTGCGCTTTGGGGTGCACCATGCTTCGGGGTGCACCGGGCTTCAGGGTGTACCGGGCTTTGGGGTGCATCAGGTTTCGGGGTGCACCGGGCTTTGGGGTGCACTTGCTTTCTGGGTGCACTGCGCTTTGGGGTGCACCATGCTTCAGGGTGCACCAGGCTTCAGGGTGTACCGGGCTTTGGGGTGCACTGGGTTTCAGGGTGCACTAGGTTTTGGGGTGCACCGGGCTTCTGGGTGCACTGGGTTTCAGGGTGCATTGGGCTTTTCAGTGCACCGGGTTTCAGGGTGCACCAGGTTTCGGTGTGCACCAGGCTTTGGGGTGCACCGGGCTTTGGGGTGCACTGGGTTTCAGGGTGCACTGGGCTTTGGGGTACACCGGGCGTTCCTGCCCCTTTGCCAGTTCAGAAAGTGGAAGGACAGACTCCCAGGCCAGGGATGGGTTCCCATCTGCTGGGTACATGGGGGTGCCTTCTAGAAAGATCCATCTGCTGCTCTCTGGACAGTAGGTTCTGCGCAGCAAGAGTGAGCCTCAGGAGAGGTCAGACAGGTGACAGAGCAGCAGCTGTGTCGGGACGAGCGACTCCGCGGTCGAGGTGCTGGGTCTCTCCTCGGGTGCCAGGGCCCGTGGGGAGGACCTGAGCCACCCTGGCCGGGGCCTGAGCAGCCGGGGCAAATTTCTGTGCACCGCGGGGTGGACCGGGTGTGGCCTGGAGCCTTTTCCCACCTGGACAGGTGTGTGCTCCCCTGTGGGCCTGTGCACGGTGCCCGGCAGGGGCAGGTGGGTGAGCAGGGGCCAGGCAGCCCGGGGCAGGGGGTGGTGTGAAAGTGAGTGAGGTCGGGAGGGAGGGAGGAGGAGGCTGTGTCCCGTGGCTGCGCAGCGCCCTGTGTGACGCCCCGCGGTGTCTCTCCACAGAAGAGGAGCGCTCAGGTTATTTTGAGTCTGTAGTCATGGACACGCGGCTGCGAACGTGTTTGTGTGCGTGTTTAGGTAGACACACGTGCCGGTTGACAGGGCCGAGGTGGAGTCGGCCGCCACGGCTGCTACAGAGCAGCTCTCCAAGGAGCCGCACCGTGAGCCTGCCACCAGCAGAGCTGCGAAGGCCCCTGTGCTCTGCGTCCTTGCCAACACTTGTTATTCTCAGCCTTGCTGGCTTAGCCACCTCCTGCCTGTCTGTGCTTGCTTCCCGCAGCCCGAGCTGCACTTCCCGCTGGATGATGCCGCCGAACGCGCTCTGGCCAGCAGGAGGGCACCCGGCGGTGCTGGCTAGGGCCCCCCACCCATGTTCACTGGGATGCTTGTCTTTTTAAATGGCTCCCAGAGGTCTTCCGATGGTGCCTCTGGCCCCGGGCTGGTCCCTCTGAGCTGCCGTCCCCTCCCAGCCTGGCCTGTCATCCCCTGGTCGGTGTGACCCGACGGGCACAGCTCTCTCCACTTGAGCCCGCCGGAGTGCATCCATCTTTGCTTTTCACGTTTTGTGGCTTGTGTTCCGTTCAAGAAACCGGATTCCTCCCAAGGTCGCGGGGACGCCCTCCGTGCACAGGCCCTGCTGCGTCAGGTCTGCCGCACGCTCTGGTCCACGTGTCCCGGTCTGAGGCGGGTCTGGCCGTTTCTCCTCCCCACGCGGGCGCCTGGCCGACCCAGCGTTGTTTATTGTAAGGTCCTGGCCTCGGTTACCCACCGCGACTTGGTGTAAAGTTCTAGAAGCGTGTGCGAGGCAGGATGGGAGCGCTGGGCCTCCTCCTGGGTCCCGTCACACCTAACAGCTCATCGTCCCCGCTGCAGTGGCCACGGGGAGCCGGCTGGTCACGCACGGGCGACTGTGCGGCTGGACCCTCCCCCAGACGCTGAGAATGCACGGGGTCCCCGCCCACCTTCACCAACATCGAGGGCTGTGATTCCACAGGGCAGGAACGGAGGCCCCACCCCGGGCCCAGCCCAGGCCTGGCTCCCCGGGGCCCCTGGCGTGGTGGCCCTCCCCGCAGACAGTCAAATGGCCCGGGACAGGGCCCCGCGGGTGGAGGCGGTATGTGGAGCCCCCACTCTGTGGCACGTCGGCCCTGGGCCCACCCTGCCCTCCAGCCTCTGCACAGCGGTGAGCGAAGCTCAGGTCTGCACCCAGAGCTCAGGTCTGCACCCAGAGCTCAGACCGGCGCTGCCTCTCCGCTCAGGGAGTCGGGCCTGGGGCACAGACCTCAGGGCTTCAGCCGCGTCCCCCGCCTCCCCCGCGTGCCCGCCTGGACCGGGATCAGCGAGGCCTTCTGGGCCATTCCTGGTACCACCAGAAGCAGCCCCTTAACTTCCTTGAGCCTCAGTTTTCTTATCTGTAAAGTGGGCGCAGCGCCTGGCCAGCTGCCTCACCCGTGGGAATCACAGAAGCATGGACGCAGCAGTGAGGAGTGGGAGGGTGGACTCTGCCTGGGTTAAGCATTTCAATCCTCTGGGAGGGGCTGCTCCGGACCCTGAGGAGCTGGAGGGGCAGGTGCCCGCTTCCTGTCTCCCGGAACTGGCTGCTGATCGCTCTGTATATCAGGTTGGCAGCCCTTAATGCCGGTGGTTATCCTGTATGATAAAAGCCTAACCTGCAAACCGACCTGATGGCAGAAGGACCGGCGGAACGACTGGTCACTATGACGCACACTGACCCCCAGGCGGCAGATGCTCAACGCAGGAGCTGCCCCCCGCCCCCCCCGGAGGTCAGTGCGCTCCCGCAGGAGGCGCGCTGCTCAGCCTGAAGCCGGGCTCACGGCTGGCGAGCCTCTCCCACCCCCGCGGCAGCGGCAGCACTAAGGAGCAGGGAGCCGGGCGGTAAGGAGCAAGGAGCCCTGGTCGGCGAGAGGGCGCAGGCCGGGCTGAGGGACCCCAGTCACGGTGCGTGGGTTTGTGCACGGGGCCTCTAGCGATAACTAATCGCAGTCTTCGTTACTGCCCAAGATGGAGGGCCTTTTTCCTCTGAAGAGGCCGTTGGGACTTGGATCGGAGAGGCTTGGCGCGCTCTTTGATGGAGGGTGTGGCTGGAGGAAGGCCCGAGGGCGCCCACGAAGCCCCCAGAGGCCCTGTCTGGGGGGCACTCGACAGATGTGCCGTGTTTGCTCCGGTCACTGCTTAGTGGCCGAGCCCGTGGCTGGCTGGCAGCTTGGACCCAGGGGAGTGCCGGCCGAGGTCAGCCCCACACCCCCGCCTGACCCCTGGGACCAGGGGCCTGAGGAGGGAGGGGGTCTGTTCGGGGGCAGCTGGTGTGGCAAACCCAAGGTCGAGGCGCCAGGAGCACCGAGTGGGTGTCGGAGCTGCCGTAACGACCTGCAAATCTGGGTCCCGGCATTGGTCACGGTGCCGGGGGCTGACATGGCAGGACGGAGCCGTGATGAAGGGCGCATCCCCGCAGCGGCTTTACGGGCCCCTGGTGACTGTAGCCTGAGTAATAGGCACGGTGGGACGCCGCTTCCCCGGCTGGGACAACCGCGCTGACATCCGTGTGAATGCAAATCCTAAACCTCTTAAGCCAAACCCTCGTTGCTCACTGCCCATAAATTAGGGGCCTGGAGACACCGCCCACGCCCATCAGGAAACGCCAGAGGGTCACTGTGTCCCGGCCCGGTCGGCCATTCAGACTTCAGACGCGCTTCCTGAATCATGCCGCTGACGTTCCGGGCACAGCGCTGGGCAGACGGGCCCTCGTGGTGGCAGGAGGAGCAGAGAAAACCCCCAACATCACAGAGGGGCCCTGGGATGAGTCCCGCGGGCCCTCCGACCTGCACTGCGGGGCGCCCACCCTCTCTGCCGGGGATCCCCGACAACAGGTGCATTTTCAGAGAGGATGCCTTCCCCCACCCCCACCCCCCAACCTGGCATGTGTGTCTGACCTCCGGGTGCTCCACTGCGAAGCTCCGGGATGTGCACCTGGGCGGGGGTCACCTGTCGCCTGGGGTGGCCTCCACTCTTGAGGGGGGTCAGCACGCGTCCTGCCTTCTCCGTCGGCGTGCGGCCTGACTGAACCCGGAGCAGTGAGGCCTTCTGTCTGGGCCGCGTCCTGGGACCGCCAGAAGCAGCCCCTTAACCTCCCTGAGCCTCCGCTTTCTCATCGGTAAAGTGGGTGCAGCACCTGCTTCGAGGACCAGAGCCGGCATCAGTAAGCGGTGGGCGTGATCATCGTGGTCTTGACCCATCTCAGCGAACGTGGGCACCTCCATCCGTAGGCGTCCCCCTGCTGGGCCGGGACTGCCAACGTGCCTGATCCTTCCCCGAGGACCCGGGGAGAGGCAGCTTGTGGGAAATGGTCCTGCTTTCCGTGTTGGCGGGTGCCACGGCACCCCCTTCTAGGTGTGTCTTTAAAACGCGCCCTAAATGTTACGTGTGTGGGGCAGGGGGTCGGGGCAGCAGAGGGGACTGCCGCGTGAAGAAGGGAATGGAACCCTGTTTTCGTGCCCCAAGAAAACGGCTACGCGCTTCTGTGAAAGCATCATGTTCCCTTGAACGACCCAGGGCACGGCGAGACACAAAACACCCGTGAGATGGCACAGGTTGCGGGGAGGAGATGCAAGCTGGTTACCCGTTTCCTGAGAGCGCAGGGTGCCGTGGGCCCTCTCGGGGGGTGGGGGGGGGGGGGGCCGGGAAGACATAGAATCACTTCTTCCAGCCGGGGAGGCAGGCTTCCCAGGCACATCCCGGCCCCCGGCGGCCACGTGTTCTGACGCCAGGGTGCTGGCCCACGCCTCGGTCGTAACCTCTGTGTGTCCCGCCTCGCGTCCCTGCAGGAGCCTTCCCAAACTTGCTTTTGAATGTGGGGTTCAGAGCCCTCGCTGGGTGGCATCCAGCCGTGTGGGTGCTCAGCGGGCCATTGGAACGGACGCCCAAGTTCAGCTCGCGAGCTTCCCGCGTGCTGTCTCCCCGGTTCCTGCCCTCGGGGGCCCGTGCCGTCCGCGCACGCGCGCGCGCCTGGTGGAGCCGTTTTATCAACGGGGGCTGAGAACCGCGAGCAGGGTCGCCTGAGACCGTCGGAACACACAGACATTTACATGACGACTGCTAACAGTAGCAACGTGACAGTTAGGAGGTAGCACCGAAAATCATGTTGTGGTCGGGGGTCACCACCACAGGAGGAGCTGCATGAAAGGGCCGCGGCCTCAGGAAGGTTGGGAACCGGTGCTGTCGCGTGTCCTCCTCCGCAGCCTCGCTCTGAACTCCCGCCGGCTCCGGCTCCGGCTCCTTGAAGCCCTTGGGCAGCTGATTTTACATCCGCCGCGTCCCTGTGACCCTCTCTGAGGACAGCGTCTTTGAAGCACGCTGACCGGCGTCTGCCTGTTTGCCTCTGCTTCCTCTGCCGCCCCCTTCCCTTTGCTCCTCTGGGCTGGGGCTCCCCGCTGGCCCCCTCTCCCCGCCGTTTCTGCCTCTTTCCAAACCAGAGAATTGGGTTAGTGAGCAGGTGGGTATCCGGGGTCCTTGGCGTGGGCAGCAGGCTGTGTCCTAGGTCGGAGGCCCCGCGCCCGGCTCTGTGGCAGGACGGCAGGGCAGGGAGCCTCGCTTGGTCAGGTAGCAGGTGGGGGAGCGGGGCCGTCATGCCCATGGGGAAGGCACTGCTGTCAGTCCGTCCGTCCGTTCCGGCTTCATGGTCTGTGTGCAGGGAAGATGGGCCGAGGACAGAGTTCCGGGTCCAGGGACCACTTCCGGAGCCTGTGTCCGGTGGGGGTGCCCCCCGCCCCACACACCTGCCGGCCAGCCCTGGGCTGTTGGTTTATTTATGTTTAATTTTTTTTTGTTAATCCTCACCCGAGGATATTTTCCCATCGATTTTTAGGGAGCGTGGAAGAGAGAGGGGGAGACAGAGAGGGAAATGCCGATGGAAGTTGGAGGAAGGCCCGAGGGCGACCACGCGGAGGCCCTGTCTGGCGGGCACTCGACAGCTGTGCCCGTGTTCACTCCGGTCCCTGGTGAGCGGCCGAGCCGTGAGAGAAACACATCGATGGGCTGCGGGAGCCCCACCCAGGGCCCGGGCTGGGAGCAGCCAGCAACCGAGGTGCCTGCCCTTGACCGGAATCGAACCCGGGACCTTTGGTCTGCAGGCTGCCGCTCTACCCACTGAGCCACACCAGCCAGGGCTGTTTTTACTTTATTCTTTTATTGTTCTCCGGGAGAGAGGCGACCTCCGACCCTGTCTTCGTGTGGAGAGGTTTCCATCAGGAGACAAGGGCAGAGAGTGGCGAGAACGTGCCGACGCAGCCACAGAGCGCCGGAGGGCAGGAGGCCACGGAGAGTGCGCGGGGCCGCCCTGGCTCACCGGGCAGCGAGAGAGCAGGGTCCTTGGAGAGGGCCGGGGTGAGCCCGGGAAGTTGCTGCTGCCCTTTGTCTCCTGGGTCCCTGGGAGGTTAGGGGATGGGTGCTGGGGGGGGGGAGGGGGTAGGAAGCGGGGGATGGCAAGGGCATGCCCTGGAGGGAGAGGCCCACGGATGGTTTAGAGCAGCGGTCGGCAAACTCATCAGTCAACAGAGTGGCAAACCGCGGCTCACCAGCCGCATGTGGCTCCCGAGCCGCGCTGGGAGCTAATTGTGTGACTGGGGCTCTACAAGCCCCGTGGGGCGTGGCAGGGGCGTGGCAGGGCTGGCCCCACCCCTGTGGGCGGGCTCCGTACCCAGAGCCTCTGGGAGGGCTCGGGACGCTCAGCGCACTTGGGGTGCTGGCCTTCTCTGCTGTCGCTTCCCCGGCTGCTGTGGCACCAGGCCGTGCGCGCACCCGCACCCCTCCTTGCCCCCTCGGCGGGGAGGGCGCCCCCGGGCAGCGCGGCCTCCGGCTCCCAGGGCTGGCAGGCAGGTCAGGCTGGGCTCCAGGACCTGGACCGGCTCCGCCTGCTTTTGGAGGGAGCTTGGGGGTGACCTTCCCAGGGCGTCCGTCCTCGGAATGCGACACCCGTCCCCACAGAGGCGGCTGGGGGAGCTTTATTGACTGAATCGCAGTCTGCAAACTGCACTCTTGTTCGGCATCGATGTTGGCCTGATCCATATTAATGCAATTAGGTGCATCGCCGCTGCCCGCAGTGACCTGCTGCAAGGTGGCAGGAGGACCTTAGCCCGGGGCCCAGGGAGGGGCGGGGCCCAGGAGGGGAGGGGCCCCAGGGAAGGGCGGGGCCCAGTTAGGAGGAGTGGGATCCAGGGAGGAGGGGCGGGGCCTCAAGGAGGGGGTGGGGCCATGGAGGAGGGGTGGGGTCCCAGTTAGGAGGGGCGGGGTCCAGGGAGGACGGGCTTGTCTCAGGGAGAGGGGCGGGGCCCAGAGAGAGGAGGGGCGGGCCCCAGGGATGGGAGGGGCTCCAGGAAGGGGGAGGAGCCCTAGGGAGGGGTGGGCCCAGTTAGGAGTAGCGGGGGTCAGGGAGGAGGGGCGGGGCCTCAGGGAGGGGGCAGGGCCAGGGAGGAGGGGTGGGCCCAGTTAGGAGTAGCGGGGTCCAGGGTGGAGGGGCGGGGCCTCAGGGAGGAGGGGTGGGCCCAGTTAGGAGGGGCGGGGTCCTAGGAGGACGGGCGGGTCTCAGGGAGAGGGGCGGGGCCCAGGAAGGAGGGGCTTCCTGGCTGTGTTCCCTGTGGCCTGACTGTCCAGACCTGGCGCTGGGCCCCAGCTTCCCGAAGCTCCATGAGTTCCATCCAAGAGCCTGATGTTAGAAACGCCCTCCCCCCCCAAGGGGATTGTGGGGTGCGAGCTAGTGGCCAGCCTCACGCACAGACTGGGCTGCAGACCCGGAGCCCTCCGTCACCTCCTGGCTGCAGAGCTGCCTCCCTGTCCCCCAAGGCGCCGTCCCCACCCTGAAACAAGAGGGCGCCCCTCAGAGCCCCTTGTCTGGAGAAAGGCAGCGGGAGGCGCCCCTCCCCGTCCCTGGGCGTGGCCTGGTTGAGGGACCTGCTGCAGGCCGGTCTGGGCGTGGGCGCGGCTCTCCTGGGCGCCAGGGGCCTGGGACGGCAGGCAGGGCCTGAGCTGCCCCGGAGCGCCTGCCCAGCCGGGTCCTTCATTCACGCCAGGAGCTCACTGGGTGGAGGCTGGTGATGGACAGGCCGGTTCCAGGCACCTGCAGGCTGGGCCTCTCTCCCTAGACAGTCACCCCCGCACGGCCCCAGAGACCAACCCCCAGCACAGCTACTGTGGCCACGGGCGGCGGGAGGGGACTGCCTTTAGGGGCAGACTCGGGGTCCCCTGTCTGAGTGAAGGAGGGGGTGGCTGTCCCTCCCCACAGAGACGTGGCCTTCCTGTGGCTGCCCCCCCACCCCCGCACGGAGCCCGGTGCCCCCCGAAAGGAGGGGACCCTTTCCCCTGCCCACGCTGACATTGCACAGCGCCGCCTCTCTCTCCTTCCCGCCTAAGGAGCCTCGGTCCATTTGTGGAAATTGGCTCGTCGTTTTCTTGCCTCTCCTGCCTTTCTTAACCCCAGTGAAGGGAGGAGGCAGGTAGCTCAGGACGGCCGTGCTCTCCTTTCTCCCCGTCTGAGCTGATTGCCCGGCTCGGAGCGCCCTTGCTGCGCGGTGCCCGCTGATGAGCGCAGACCGAGGCCTTCCTGTGCCGCGGCTCGCCGCGAGCCGCCAGCCGGGGGGACCGTTCTCGCCGCTAATGAATCACGCTAATCAGAGGGCCGTCTCGGAAATTAATCCATTCTACTGTAACTATTTAAAGGAAAAATAATTACCGAGACTGTTCTCACTCAATTATGCTGCCTAGAAGTTGTAGGAAGAAGATTCGGTCTCATTTGAAGGCGTAATCTGGGTTTTGCGGATTTTTCTTTTCCAGAATGATGAAAGGGCTCGGCGTGGGCAGGAGACAGGGCTCTCTTCTTCCTGCTCTCGGGTCTGGGGGGCGGGGGCCGGCCAGCCTCCTGCGGCCGAGGCCTCGGGGCCACCGGACCCTCGAGCTGCCCTGGGGATGGGGCCTCCCTGCTGTTCCCCTGGGGATGCCCCCTCCCCCCCCGGCTGCCTCCAAGGTGGCAGCACCCCCAGCTGATGGCCCTGCTCCGCGTCCCATGGGCTCACTCACCTGGTGGGTCCGAGCATGGACGTTTCCAACGTGACTCGAGCTCAGAAGGTCTCTGGGGCCGGGGGGGGGGGTGGGGGGGAAGGGGCGGGGGAGGGGCGGGGGGAACAACATGAGTTTTGTGCAGACGTGTGGGCATTTCCCGCAGGGGTCCTGGGTTTGGGTTTTCCTGAACCCGCGACAGCCAACCCTGCAGGCAGGGCGGGTGGACACGAGCCCGCCTCCTCCCCCGCAGCCCCAGCATCCGGCACCGTCCTTACACCGTCCTGGTCCCGTCCTCCAGGGCGCTGGTCTGATTCCTCCGGGCCCTGGGAGGGGGGGGGGCAGCCTCAGGATGGCTCTGGGGCCACCCAATGCCCTCTGACCTCCTGGACCCCTCCTCTGCCTGAGCTGGTACCTGAGCTTCTGGAGCAAAAAGGTGGGGGGGGGGGGGGGCCAGGGCCTCCTGAACCTCACAAGGCATCTGCAGGGGTCCTGCCTCAATCCTCACACAGTAGATTCTTCCGGAACCCTGGGCGTGTCCGACCCGCAGCGACTCTGCGGGTCAGCGTGTGTGTGTATGTTGTGTGTGCATGTGTGTGACTGTGTGTGGGATGTGCATGCGTGTATGATCGGTATGTAGCGTGCGTATTAAATGTCGGCTGCCCCTTTTCCACGTGTCACCTGACCCCCGTCACAGTGAGATCGGGCAGGTTGGGGACGGCTCCTGCCGGCCCCAACCGCCGCGGAGGACCTGGTCCTTGGTTGTGCCGGACGCGGCCACCGTCCGCCCGGAGCCCCGCCGCTCGGGGCTGGATGACTCGTTTTTCCGAGTTGTTGAGTAAAGTAAGCGGATTCCTGTGTTAATGGAAACGAAGAAACAGCTTATTCCGCAGGGAGCCCCACAGCCTGTGAGCAGCGAGGCCTGGGCAGGCGGCGAGCAGCTGGTCCCCGAGCGCCCCGCCATCCGCGCCGCTGGGCCCGTCCATCTGTCCAGACAAGTCAGCAGCACGCGGGCCGCGTGGCTGTCCCTGGAAGCGGGCCACCAGCTCCGGAGCCCAGCAAGGTCACCCTGGAGGCCCAGGCCCTTAGATTTGGGGGTGAGGGAGTCGGGAGGATCAAAGGGACAGTGGGCAGCTACACCACACCCGTGCTCCCTGCACACGCCTGTGTCCTGGTCCCCACACCCGTGCTCCCTGCACACGCCTGTGTCCTGGTCCCCACACACATGTTCCCTGCACATGCCTGCATCCTGGTCCCTACACCCGTGCTCCCTGCACACGCCTGTGTCCTGGTCCCCACACCTGTGCTCCCTTGCACACGCCTGTGTCCTGGTCCCCACACCTGTGCTCCCTGCACATGCCTGTGTCCTGGTCCCCACACCCGTGCTCCCTGCACACGCGCACATTCTGGTCCCCACACACCATGTTCCCAGCACACGCCTGCGTCCTGGTTCCCACACCCGTGCTCCCTGCACACGCCTGTGTCCAGGCCCCTGGGTGTCTGTGCTGGGCCTACAGCAGGGTGACTCCCGGGGCGGCTGGCATAGGCACTGGGGCTGGGCGTGGGGGCCTCCTGAGCCCTCCTGGCTGAGGGCAGGCCCTCGGAGCCCCTGCTGCCGCCCAGCAGCTCCGCTCAGCCCGCCGCCGGCCGGCCGGCAGGGCCTGCTCAGAGGGTCGGCATCCCCCGTGGAGGCCCTTACTCAGCCCCTCCCGACAGGCCCGCGGGCAGGCAGCCCAGCCCTCAGCCTCGGCCAACCCCTTCGGAGGGAGGGGCCCCCACGCTGACCTCAATCGGTTATTGTCATGTTGCAAGAATATAAGCAAACTCCTCATTAGACTGCAGACTGGAATAAATGAGACCCATTTAAAAATTAAACGCAAACACAACAACAAAACCAATAGAATTCAAATCGGCAGCATTAATTTTATAGGCAGATGGTGCAGCAGACACGGACTCTCACGGGGCTCACTGCAGGGGACCTACGGGCTCTCTGGGGCGGCGAGTCCTCCTGGCTGGTGGGGGCCTTGGAGTGGAGGAGGGGGGTGCAGGGAGGGCAGCGGGGGGGCGCGGGGTTGAAGGTGCAGGATGAAGGTGGGGGGCACGTGCTCCCAGCGTGCAGTGTGAGGTGCGGCCTGAGGCATGTGAGCAGACCTGTTCTCCCAGGGCGTCCCACCAGGCCCTGGCGCTGGGGGGTGGGGGGTGGGGGTTCCATGTCTCCCCTGCCAGGCCTGTTCCCTGTGGGATTGGCTGCCGCGAAGGGTGTGGCCCAGACTGGCGAGTGGCCAGGCGATGCCCGCGTGGCGGCAGGTGCCCGACCGTCCCGAGAAAAAGGCCTTGGAAGGACCGAGCCGGCCCGGCCTCGTCATCCTGACACAGCAGAGCGTCCTGAGGGCGGCCGCGTCCCTGGGGCTGTGAGGAGCCAGTGGGCACCTGGCCGGGCACACCGCCCTCCATCTGTCCTGGTGGCCGGGGGGGTGTGGCCAGGCCCACGGGGAGGGGCTGCCCTGGCTTTTAAGGGTGCGTCCTTGCAACCCTCCCTCCCTCCCGCCCATGTCCCCCGTGGCTGCCACAACCTGTCCTCAACCAGCCGCCGTTTCCACGCCGTTCTGCCAAACTGGCCTCCCGGCTGACGGGCCAGGACCCACAGCCCAGCCCCTGCGCCCACCGCTCCTCAGCCGTCCCCTGACCCAGTCCCAGGACCCCGCCCCACGGGCATGGCCGCCGCCTCCCCTCTGTCCTCCTCCCTCCGCCCCGCCCTCTGTGTCCCAGCTCCCGTCCTCGCTGAGCTCATGCCATCAGCCCCGTTGCTCACACGTGTCTGGGAGGCACAGTGGCTGTGTTCTGGGAGATGGGGGGCCAGGGAAGGAGCCCCTGAGCCCAGAGACCCCCTAGAGGGGGACTCGGAGCCCAGAAAGGCCCAAGTCACCCTGACTGGTCCCGAGCCCCTGGGGTCCTCACTAGGGAGAACCGTGAAGCACGCAGGCCAGTGCCTGTGCGTGTACGCCGTGCGAATGTGTGTATGCATGGATGTGTGTGGTGTGCGGACATGTGTGGGCATGTGCGTGTGTGGATGTGTGTGCACGTGTGTGTGCACGTGTGAGGTGGCGGGGAGGGAGGCCAGGCTGGGCTGGTCCCGGGGCTGCACTGTCCCCTCAGAGGCCCGAGCTGGACTGCCCTGCTCTCCCGGGTCCTGGGGGCAGGCGTGGGGGCCACGGCACGAAGGGTCCAAGCTCCCCACCTGCCGCGGGCGCCCCTCGGGCCGTGACGCACGGACGGGTGTGACCGCTGTCCCGGCCCTCAGCCGCTGCCCGCTGCCTCAGCACCGCCGCCTTCATGGACACGCTGCCCGGGCCAAGAGCCGCCTTGGAGTCTGGGCAGAGGAATGAAGTTGTGACGTGTGGGCATGAAAGGCCCTTTGTCCCTGGGACGCGGGGGCCCGGTGCTGCGCCTCCCACGCCTCCAGCAGGAAGTGGGCCCAGCTCCCTGGCAAACAAAAGGCGTGTGTGAGCGTGGCCTGCAGCGCCCTCTGCAGGCTGGCCCCGCACGCCCGGTGTCAGTGCCTCCCAGCGCCCACTGTGTTCACTGTGCCAACGCCCACCGGCCCACTGCGTGCCAGGCTGCACGCCTCGCTATGGGTGGGGTGGATGTACATGCACACGTGTGTATGTGTGTGCACGTGTGTGCGTGCACACATGCTGTTTCACATGGTGGTGTATCTGTTTACATGTGCATATACCTGTTTGTGTGCATTTCTGTGTGTCCATGTACACACGTGTGTGTGGGAACCATGTAGCCAGGCGCTGCAGCTGAGGCAGGGGCAAAGATGCGGCAGGACACGGGGCGCGGGCACGCCGTTGGCGCATTGGGTGACGGGTGGGTGCATGAACACGGGTCCCTCCTGTCCTCACGCGGACCCGGTTCCCCAGCGCCTCTAGCCCGTGAGGACCCATCCCGGCTTCCCCCCGCTGGCTCGGTGCTGGGGCCGTGCCGTGTGCGCGTGACTGAAACACCGCCTGGCAGCTGGTGGCGTCAGCGCCCAGGCCCCTGCGGGAGTCAGGTGTGGGGTGCGCCCGTGTCTGGTGGCAGGACTGACGGCTCTCTCTTCTCCCCGCAGCACGGATCATCAAGACGAAGCAGTGGTGTGACATGCGGCCCTGCCTGGAGGGGGAAGGCTGTGACCTGCTCATCAACCGGTCCGGCTGGACCTGCACGCAGCCCGGCGGGCGCATAAAGACCACCACGGTGCGTTGGGGCTCCGGCCCTCCTGGGGGCCCCTGGGGGGGGGAGTAGGCTGGGCTGAGCAGCACGCCCGGGGGTGCCCCCCGCCCTGGCCCTGGCCCTGCAGCCCGCATGCCTTCCAGCTCAGAAGACACATTCTCTGACCTGCGTCGGGGGAGGGTGGGCGCCTGGCGCTGTCACGGCTGCGCAGGCGTGTGCGCCTGCAGGTCTGGGTGCAGGAAGGACGCTGCCACGCCTGGGCCACGTCGCGGAGAGGCGTGACGCCGTCCTCGAGGCCCGGGGCACGTTGCTCGCACTGGGGGCCCGGCCTGCTTTTCTGGTGAGCCAGCTCCCTGCAGACAGGTGGCCTCCCGGGAGCGAGTGGGTGGGTCCCGGGGTCCCGGTGGGTCCCACAGAGCAGCTGCGTGAGGGCACCCGGGGCCCAGGTGCTGTTTCTCCCTGAGCATCTGCCGAGGGGTCCCTGGCTCCAGCGGAACCCCCGGCCCGAGGTGACCTGTCTTCACAGCTTCTTAAGAGGCTGGCTGAGCTCTTGACCCAAACGCCGTATCACTGGGGCAGACTCCCCACTTTCAGGGCCGCGTCGCGCACAGAAGTTGGTTTTCTGTGCGCTGGGCTTTCAGAGACGGGACAGCGCGGCCTCCTGGCTGCTGATCCCATCCCGGCGGCCACGGTCTCTCCCCGCGCCTCCCCCAGCCTCAGCCACCTCTGGAGGCCGCAGCCGCCGGCCCCCACCGCCTCGGCCCCCTTCCCCACGTGGCCACGGCTTCTTCCTCCTCTCTGTCCCTCACTGGGCTGGCGGAGGGCGGCGGGCTCTGGGCCTCCCGGGTCCCGCTTGCTGTTCGCACCGGGGCCCGTGGATGCGTGGGATGCACCGATGAACTGGCTGCCCTCCCGATGTGTGCTGGTGCCGGCACCCCAGACCGTGCCCCCCTCAAGTGCAGGCCGTCGCCCCACTAGTGGTTGTGAATGAACCTAGCGGTCGCTATCGCAGGGGGAGGACGGAAGAAGACACATTGACAGGGTCACGGGCGGCGCGGCTCCGTGGAGTGAGCGTCATCCCGTGACCCAGGAGGTCAGGGTTCGATTCCCGGGCAGGGCACAGGCCTGGGTTGTGGGCTCGATCCCCAGTCGGGGGCGTGCGGGAGGCAGCTGATCGAAATGCCTCTCTCATCATTGGTGTTTCTCTCTCTCTCCCTCTCCCTTGCTCTCTGAAATCAATTTAAAAAAACAAAACACGTCAGAGCGTATCCGTGCCCAGGGCGGGTGCCCTTTCTGGACACCCGCGTGGTCCGTCCGGCGGGAGACGCAGGGACGGAGGGTTTTGGCGGGGCCCTGGCGTTCCTGCGGGTGTCCGGGCTCGGCCGCTCTCCGGCTCTGCTGCGGACCGTGGTCTGGAGCGCACGTCCTCCCGGCCCGAGGCCTCTGTGTGGGAGGCGAGGCGCAGCGTGCGCTGGGGACCGATGGAGGCCGCCGTTGAAGCAGCGGTTCTGTGTCGTTTTATACCTAAACGCCAAACCGCCCGGGCCAGGAGCCCGTCGCAGCGGGACGGGGGGTCCCTCAGACCAGGGGTGCACGAGGGCTTGCCGCTCCCCTCCCCTGCCCCATCCTGCCTCACCCCTCCCCACCATTCCTCACTGCACCCCTGCTCTCCCCCCACCCCTTTCCCACCGCACCCCGCCCTCCTCCCCCCACCCCACACGCCTGTTTGGCTCCACACTGGATGCTGGGATGCAGGATGGACACCCCCCCCCCACCCGGCGCCTAGATCTCAGGGAGCAGCAACCCAGGACACCCTGTTGGGTGGCAGAGGGGCCGGGCCTGCACGACGGGCCCAGTGCTTAGACTGTAGGGGCCGCCCCCGCCGGTGTGGCTCAGTGGATAGAGCGTCGGCCTGTGGACTGGAGGTTCCCGGGTTCCGTCCCCCGAAAGGTGGACTCCTCAGTGTGCGCCTGCCTTTAAGTGACCTTATTTCTAAGTGAGAAAGAATGGAAAGGAGTAACCTTAGCAAAGGAAGAAGCCGCCGAAGGACAGGAGGAGCACGCAGCTGGTGGAGGTGAGAGGCCGTGTTCGTGAATTCTGAGACGCCTGGGGCCGGTCGTCGAGGCCGGCGAGGCTGAAGGAACGCGTTCTCACCTCCCTCACCTGGGGTTCTCGTTGTGAGTTGGACGGTGAGTCTCCCGGGAGACGGGCCAGCAGCCGGCACCGGGGACGCAGAACGCCCTGGAGTGCACTGCGCACGTGTGTATTGGCCACTAAATGCAGGGGAGGGGTGGCCAAAAACCGACCTGAGAAGTCGAGACGTGTTAGCGGACGCGCTCTGGTGAAAGGCCGGCAGGAGTCGGCAGGCGCTGGGACCAATCACTCGCCGGCACCTCCCCCAAACCCTGGGACGCTGCCCAGGTCCTTTAGGGCCGAGTGAAGCCGGTGCCCCCAGAGGCAGGCAAGGTCACAGCAAGGTCACCTGGTTCAGCACAGTGCCCTCGAGGCCCCGTGTACCCCGCATTGTTTTAGGGTTGCCGATAAATCTGGGGGGCCCCCGCCCCTGGAATGTGCACTCCCTGGTGGTGGCGGCCATGGGGTCCCGTGTCACCTGAACCTGCAGAGAACCACGGCCAGCTGCATCCTCCTGCCTTGAAAGGAGCAGACACGCCACCACGCCATGGGTTTGTGTGGAAGGTGGAAGTCCGTTTTAATATCCCGGATTCCGGAGGGGGACAGACCCCAGCAGCAGACCAATGAAAAGTGGGTTCTAGCCCAGGAGAGGCTCGGAGAGTCACAGGCGACACCCGTCTCATTGCTCAGCATCAAGAACAGCGGGGCCGCCAGCCTAGGGAGCAGGCGGGGCCTCAGGGACCTGGTGCCCACCTGAGGCCTGAGCCCACAGGGCGGGGAGCCAGGCCCCACTCCCACCCTGGGACCCCGCGTCATCCCTGCGACCGCCTTGGGGAGACCTGGCAAAGGCAACCGCCCGCAGATTCGGCGCGAGGAAACGGGATCGGCGTCGCTTGCAGATGCGGCAGGCAGGTGCTTCCCGAACCCTGGAGAATCCGCCGAAATGCCTTGAAAACTAATCACAGTTTACAGCACGAGACCCGGGAGGAACGCAGAAGAGCCTCCCCTTGCGTTCAGCTGCAAGCTGCACGCGTACGAACAGGCTGTGGCCCCCACCTGAGTCAGCACGCTGCAGCCCAGCGGCCACATCGGCCCCCACCTGTTTTTGTAAATAAAGTTTTATCGGGACACGGCCCTGCTGCTCACACACACGTCCTCGGAGGATGCGTTCGCGCCGCAGTGCCCCGCAGAGTCGTTGCGGGAGACTTGACGGCCAGCAAAGCTGCAGACATACCCCGCCCGGCCCTTCCGCACCCGCTTGTCCGCCTGGACACCTGGACGCCTGGACACCTGGACACCTGGACGGGATGAACCAGGGTCAGCAGCCCCGCCCCCCGGGGCGTGGAGTCGGCAGCCGGGGGAGCGCCAGGGGGGAGGCGAGCAGGTGCCCTCCCAGGCGGCCCTTCGGAGGAGACGCCGTAGACAGAAGTGCCTTCCGAGTTCCCAGCAGGCGTGCTGGGCAGGCCTGAGGTCTTAAAGCCACTGAGTGAAATCGATGCGAGCCGAGGAGCGGCAGAGTAACGGACACACTCATCGCGAGCCGCGCGTAGGAAAGGCCAGTGCCTCTGTGAGATAAGGGCCACCTCGGCATGAGACGCTTCAGAGGCCGTGCCCGGGTGAAAGGAAAGCCGGCCCGGGCTCGCACCACGCTCGGGGGGCTCAGTGCGGCCGTGACGGGGGCTGTGGTCCTGCCATGCGGGGGGAGCCGCAGCAATGAGCAGGCCGGGGCACAGCCTCAGGCAGTGCTGCTGGGAGCCCAGCCAGGGGACATAGAGGACGCGGCTCCCAGGCCGCAAAGCCGTCCTGCGCTTGTCAACAGGCTGCCTGGTGAGCTGGGCGGTTCCAGAGACCAGGGAGGCTTCCCGGGGGGAGGGGGGGGCGGCGCAGCCCCACTGCAGAGCTGATGGTGACCTGGCTGGGCAGAGAGGCATGAGGACACTGCCCGTCTTCCCTGGGGTCGGGACAGGGTGGAACTGCAGGAAGAGCGAACCCCGAGGGGCCTCAGGGCTGGGCCAGTGGGACACGGCCACCCTGGGCTGGATCCTGTGAGACTGAGCCTGGGCCCCCACCCAGACCCGCCTGCAGGAGAGACAGACCCTGAGGCACCTGTGGGGACCTGGGGGTCAGGAGCCTGGCCGAGGTGCAGGGTCCCCCGCCTGCTGGATGCTGACGGAGGGGGTCTGGGGGTCAGGAGCCTGGCCGAGGTGCGGGGTCTCCCCGCCTGCTGGAGCTGGGTGAGGGTTGCCCTTGCCTGCACAGGTGGAGTTGGAGGACCCTCTGTGATGGGGCAGGTGGTTGTCACTTAGGAGCCCAGGAGGGGCCGGCACCTCAAAACACTGAGAGAACAGAGACACGGCATGAACTCGGGGTCACCCCGAGGTCTCCAGGCCAGGCTGGGAGCGGGGACCTTCCCTGAATCCACACGTTAAACCTGGGGCGTGACTCAGCAGAGCACACATCCTGAGGGTGTGAGTCGCAGGCTGTGACCTCCACGCCCACATCACCTGCCTGGCCCGGCTGGACGTCCCAGCCCCCAGGCCCCTGGGCCCCACCCCGTGGCCCTGGCCCGGGTGCAGCCCCGCTGGGCGAGGGTCTCACTCTTCTCTGTGTGGGAAGGGGACAGAAAGCCCGCCGCAGCGGTGCCCGCACAGGGTCCCCCCGGTGACACCCCAGGCACGGGCATCAGGGCACAGCCTCTGGCTCAGTCCCTGCAGGGAGTGGCAGCCGCCTCTACTCTTCCTGGGCCCTGATTGGTGAGGAAGCCACGCTCTGTCCCAGGAGGCCATCTGCAAAGTGAGGCGGCTCAGGCGGGGCCCAGCACCTGGCAGGCCCCTCGGACACGCCCCTCAGACACGTTTCTGTATGTAAACTGGATGAACACACCTCTCTGTGCTGTTAACCAGTTGCTCAGCACTCGGCCACTAAAGGGCTCCCAGGCCCCGCAGGTCACGTGCCCGGCCCTGGGGCAGGCCCTCTGCTCAGGGCATCACAGGTGGGCCTGGGTGTGGGTGGGCTGGCTCCCCCCAGAGGCTCTAGGAGGCCAATTCCAGGCACCCGGGGGTGCCAGCACTGTGTGGCCTAGACCGGAACGCCACACCACGGGCAGCCTGGCGGCCCTGGCCTGCCCCTGCTCACAAGCCACCGCTCAGGGACGCTTTTGCTTTGACGGCGGATTGTTCCACCGCCTCCTCTAACTGAGGGCTTAGAGCCAAGCCCTCCCTGCCCCCCCAAACCCCCCCCCCCGTGTCAGGTGGGACAGGATCCTAGTGTTGGGGACCCAGCCCCAGGCGCCAACGATACTTTGTTTCCTTGCGTGGCTATCACCCAGGCGACAGCCCTCCCGAGAGTCCTCTGCTGGGGCCCCGCCTGGCCCAGAGCAGAGCGCTTCAAACTCCTCCTGGGAGACAGACTCAAAGGGTAGCTCAGAGCCAATGCGAGGAAGTGAGCCATTGTAAAGACAGGAAAGTCATTTTTTTCTTTTATTTAAGTATGTTTTTACTAGAGGCCCGGTGCACGAAATTCATGCATGGGGGGGGGCGGTCTCCTCAGCCCAGCCTGCACCCTCTCCAATCGGGACCCCTTGGACACCCCTCTCACAATCCAGGACTGCGGCTCCTAACTGCTCACCTGCCTGCCTGCTTGATTGCCCCTAACTGTCCCCCCTGCCGGCCTCGTCGCCCCACGCAGCCTGCTGTTCGGTCATCCCTCCGGTGGTTTTGGTGGTGACAGCCCCGGCTTTTTATGTTAGGACTGATGTCAGAGGGGAAGGGAGAGGGAGAGAGAGATAGAAACACCAATAATGAGAGAGAATCCTGGACCAGCTGCCTCCTGCACGCCCCCTACTGGGGATGGAGCCTGCAACCCAGGCCTGTGCCCTGACCAGGAACCGAACTGTGACCTCCTGGCTCATAGGTCAATGCTCAACCGCTGAGCCCCGCCGGCCGGGGCAGAAAAATAATGTGTCCACATTAGATTCAAGATGCGTTTTTTTTCCTAGAGAAGCAAAATTACGTACTAAACAATAAAATAACGTTTCCAGCTATCAGCCTGCAGACAATAGCGAGGCTCCAGTCTGGTTCTCTCTGTAGCATCTGAATAGCAGTGGTACTGCCCCCCTGCCTCTTCCCCGCACGCCCCGCCCTGCCGCTCTCGGCCTCAAGGGCTGCACGGTCAATGCTGACCCACGCTCACCCGATGCCGGGTTAGCGCAATCTGCTGCCCGGGGACGCTGGCCTCCAGGTGCCGCGTCCGCACAGCTGGCTGAGTGGCAGGCGTGGTAACCGCTAAGCCAGGTGCACCTGAGGCCACTCCCGACCTCGGAGCTCGGCCCAGGTTCACGGAGGCCAATAAAGAAATGCATGGGCAGCCCGGTCAGCCGGCTCAGGGGCTGAGCGTCCACCTGTGAACCAGGAGGTCTCGGTTTGATTCCCGGTCAGGGCACAGGCCCCGGTTGCGGACTCGATCGCCAGCGTGTGGCGTGCAGGAGGCAGCTGATCATGGTGCTCTCTCATCATTGATATTTCTCTCTCTCCCTCTCCCTTCCTCTCTGACATCAATAAAAATATCTTTAAAAAAGAAGAAATGGGTGGGCAGACCTGGGGGGGGGTGTTTGTGGTGGCTCCGTCCTGAGTGGGTTTATCCTGAGTGGGTTTCACTTCCTCTGCCCCTCCTCCTCCCATGCCAATCCCCGCCCCTGCCCCGGGCAGGTCCCACCTGGTCTCAGGCATGCACACCATGCCAGCGTCCCTCCCACGCCTCCTGTGAGCTGGGGCCAGGGCGCTGAATCAGCGAAGCACCAGCTCCGGGCCACCGATGCACCTGCCCGCGGACCCCGGGTCTGCTTGGTGAGCGCCCGGTCAGCCCAGAGTGCTGACGAGCTCCCTCCTCCGGGTGCTGCCCGCCGCCCGGTTCCTCGTCAGCACAGACCGTCCCGAGGCCCGTATCCTCTGGCCGCAGTGAGGAGGCTGCTGGGGCGTTTCTCAGCAGGAGACCAGACAGAGGCGCTGCCGACCCGAGAGGAGCCTGGGAAGACCCACCCGGCCTGCTGGCACCGGCCCCGCCTCTGGGGCAGGGGCCGGAGCTTTGCCGGGTCTGGATCAGGGCGGTGTGACGCCCCATGGCATGGCCCCGTGGCCCCGTGAGGAGGCCGGCCGCGCAGGCACCAGTGGGGACACGGGCGGAAGGTGCTGGACGCGGGGCCCCAGCCGAGTGCACCTGTGGCTTTTCTGTCCTTTTGACGGCGGCATTCCCACTGCCCGGGAGCCGGGACCTGGGACAGATGTGGCACACCTGCAGCTGCCCGCTGGACTCTGAGATGCGGGGCGGCTGGGGGTGCTGGGGCCTCGTGGACCAGGGTCCTGCACCCCCTCACTCCCCAGCTCTGGGGCCACTGAGGGGCTCCATGGATCCACACGCAGGCACCCCCCCACACACACACTCTCCTCTGTGCAACGAGGCAGCGCCTGCTGTGTACGGGGCACGGCGGGAGGCACCTTAGAGACACCCACGGAGGGACCCAGACCCCAACCCTGGCCGGTCATGCCCTCTCGTCGCCATGCACGAGGGGTCCCATCAGGTCACAAGGGGGCAGAGGCGTGGGCTGCTGAGAGCAGGTGCCCCCTCCCCCCCGCCCCCCCACCCAGCACTCAGGCCTCCGTCTAGTTTCCGTCCCAGTGGTCTACAGGCAGCTGCTGAGGGGGCTGCCCCTACCGGGCAGCCTTGAGGGTGTCTCCTGGGCTCCCGTCGCTCCTGACAGGGACCCGTGGCGTCCGGAGACCTGACTGCTCTCTTCTCTTCGCTCCTCAGGTCTCCTGACAAACGCAGGCCCCGCAGGACGGAGGGGCCTGGGCTCCCTGGAGAGGCCACCGGGGCCAGGGCCCGCCTGCCGCCGCCGCCTCTCTCTGCCATCGGCCGTCCTCCGTTTCTCCGCAGCCCGACCCGGACGGACAGCCACGTCCAGGGCCTTCTGAGCTGAGCCTGCCCGGCTGCACGAGGAGTCCCACCTGGGACGCAGTTGGGGTGCGTCCCCCCAAGCCTGGCCTCGCCTGCCTTCCCTGGCCAGACCCTGGCTGTGGCCCCCGAAGAGGAGGAGGAGGAGGAGGAGCCGGAGGGGCTGCAGCCCAGAGACGGACAGCCGGTCGGGAGGACTGACTGGGGCGCAGCAGGGGCTGCTCCCGGCGCCCAGACTGTCCGAGTCGCTTTTATTTTCTTACCCTTCAGTACACTCGATAGACCAAAGAGCAAATCTATTTTAAGGCGGACTCGCCCCCACGCCCAGGCCTGGGTCCCACGGGGCACGGGCACAGACATGCTGGAGGCCCCGGCCCGGAGGAGGGGGCGGCCCCGGCAGCGGCCCCCGCCCCACGAACACTGCGGGGCACCCTGAGCGGCCGGCGGAGGATGCCGGCTGCCCTGCGGGACGGGCCCCGTCCCCACGCAGGGACACAGGCCGCGGGGGCGCCTCCCCACGCCGAGATGGACTGACCGTACTAAACTCGTTTTAACCACGTAGCCACGCCTCGTCGCTCCATTTCTGACCGCGGGATGCTCGGTCTTCGCCGCGCGCATGCTGCGTCTCCTGGGACTGCCGTCTCACGATGCACCATTTAGCTCCAGAAAGCAATGGAAGGAAACTGAAGTAACCCTTGTTTGAAAGAGATCATTAAATGTATTTTGCAAAGCCTAAAGTTATATATTTAACAGTTTTTATATGTTGTATATTTGTAGAAAATCCTATTTAACCATGAATGTGGCAGCCCTGGGCGCGGGGCCTGGTCGGGGTGGTCCTGAGGGTTCTGGGGGGCCGTGGCGGGGAGCTCCGGGTCGGGGGTCAGTGAGCTGAGGACCGGGGCGTGATGCCACGCGCGGGTGGGCGGTGCGCGTGGGGAGGCCCCGGCTTGGCGCCTGGCTCGCTTCCCGTGTCCCTCCCCCCCGGCTCTGTCTCGGGGCCGCGGAATGGACCATCCTTCGCTCTCCCCTGTTCCGGTGGGCGGTGCCGCTTTTCCTTGCCCGTCACAGGCACAGGCTTAGAGGGCAGCGCGCACCTCCTCCCGACGCGCCTCAGCCCGGCTGGTGGCGGAGGTCGGGGCGAGGGCACAGGGCGGGCGTCAGTCTCCCCAGGCCCTCCTTCTGAGGGTCCCCCTGACCCCCTGGATGGGATCCGTCTGGTTGGCCACTGAGCCCTTTTTTTGGTTAATTCTCACCCGAAGGCGTTTCCATTCATTTTCAGGGAGAGTGGGAGAGAGAGGGAGAGACAGAAACGTCGATGTGAGAGGGACCCATCGACTGGCTGCCTCCTGCACGCGCCCTGGCCAGGGCCCGGAGCCCGCAACCGAGGTACCTGCCCTTGACCGGAATCGAACCCAGGACCCTTTGGTCCGCAGGCCGACGCTCTACCCACTGAGCCACACCGGCCAGGGCGGGACGGTTCTGGCTTTCCCTCCCGGGCCCCCCCCTCCTCCTGCGCCAGGCCCCTTCATTTTCCTGCGTTTCTGGTGAAGTATATACTACCTACGAGTCCATTAACAGGAGTATTATGCTAGTTCTATGCTACTAAAATAAAAGTTAAAACACACAGCTATATAGCCACCGTTCCCGCCCCCGTAGAGTCAAGATAGGACAGAAAACCCGCGTATTTAAGGCCCGTCCCCGCGCCCGCGAGCGCTTCATTTACCTTCCGGTCACCACGGACTTGGGCACGCGTGTCTTGGCGTGCAGGCGCCCGGCGAGATGTGGGTTTCTGGTCGCAGAGGCGCTGCCCCTGCACGGGGCGCCGTCCCCAGCAGCCGCCAGGCTCCGTGGCCTGGGCTGGCTCCGGGAGCCGGACGGGACCCCGGGGTCCCCCAGCCCAGCACACCTGGCCCCCCACCAGCCAGCGCCCCCACCTCCCCTCGCCGAGCGCAAATGCCGAGGGCCGCGGCCGGGAGGGGGCGCTGTGACACGTGTTTCTCTTGTTTTACCGTCTCCGACTTTGTGTGGATTCAGCTAAATTATGGAAATAAAGAGAACACCCTTTCGTACCCATGGCTCTTGTTGGCTGGCCGCGGTGTCCTGGGAGAGAGAGGGGCCGTGGCAGGCGTGGCTGGCGGGGGACGGAGCTCAGGGCCCCCCCCCCGGGGCCACGAGCCTCCGCCTCTTCCTGGCGCCCCGAGGATGCTCCCTGCACGCAGCCCAGGTGAGTGGCCGTCGCCTGGCCCGGAAGTGCTGGGGCCTCCCTGGCCCTCGGTGTGCCTCCCCGTCCCCCACCCGCAGGCTGGGTCCTGGTCCTGCCACCGGCCGAGGTGTGGCCCCCGCAGACCAAGCAGGCACCTCGCCGTCCCTCACTCTCCCTGGGGTCTCCGCTGCGTCTGTGGGTCCCACACACGTCCCAGGACACAGGGCGGGGGCGGGTGGGGGGGCCAGAGCCGAGGTCAGGGGTCCCAGAGGCGACCCACACCCAAACGACGCCCTTCCGAGGGCAAGCCCCGCCCCCTCGTCAGGCACCCCCGAAGGCCGTGCTCAGTCAGGGGCGCTGCACCTGTCGCTCTCAGCGGAGCTCCATACACTATTGACCCCCAGAGCTGGGGCCTCCCGTGGGCCTCGGGCCGTGAGGAGCCTGGGTTAGATTTCACCCCACGCTCCGAGCTGTTAGGGGGCACACGGGCCCCTGGCCTCTGAGAGGGAGGGAAAGGGGCGGAGTGCAGGCCTGGCGCTGCCACGGCCCCCGGTGCGCCCCTCCCCTCCCAGGTGGCCAGTGCCCAGGCTGGAAAGGCCTAGTGCTGGGCCACACCTGGGCGAGCAGCCCTGCGGCTTTGCCATCGGAGCACAAACAGGGCAGGAGGCATGACCAGGTGCACCCACTCCGTCCTCTCAGGTGTCCCTGTGCCCGGGGAAAGCAGCTCAGGCCGCCCCCTGCATGGCTCCGCCTCCTTCATGGCTCCGCCTCCTTCATGGCTCCGCCCCCTGCATGACTCCGCCTCCTTCATGGCTCCGCCCCTGCATGGCTCCGCCTCCTTCATGGCTCCGCCCCCTGCATGGCTCCGCCCCCTGCACGGCTCCACCTCCTTCATGACCTCACCTCCTACATGGCTCCGCCCCCTGCGTGGCTCTCCCGGCTGGAAAAGAGGAGGAGGGGCTTCATAGCACAGGGCTCACAACAGGAGGACGCCCTGCCCATCAGGCCCCTTCTGCCAGGGCCCCCCCACCTTCACCCACCCCCCCCACACCATAGCCCCACCCACCAGGGTTCCTCCAACCAGGGCCCCGCCCACCAGGGCTCCTCCCACGAGGGCCTCACCCACCATAGCCCCGCCCACCAGGGCCCCATCCACTAAGGCACCTCCCACCAGGGCCCCACCCACTAAGGCACCTCCCACCAGAGCCCATCCACTGGGCTCCTCCCATCAGGGCCCCGCCCACCAGAGCCCCGCTCAGTCAGGCGGCCAGGACAGGGCAGTGCAAGCCCCTCTCAGCGGCTGCCTTCCTAACCTGGCTGGGGAGCACAGCCAGCGCTGCCTGAGGAGTCTCCCAGGAGGGTCCCTGGTCGCTGTGCCCCCGGGGCAGGACAGGGAGGGTGGGGGGCGGGGAGCAGCACCTGTCTCCTCAGCTCCCCCTCCTGGAGGTGTCGCTTGCGGACCAGGTGCACCCACTCCGTCCTCTCAGGTGTCCCTGCGCCCGGGGAAAGCAGTGCGCTTCTGGCCTCAGAGTGCTTACCCACCTAACAGGATCACCGCTGCCCACACCAGGGGGCGAGGCGCCCTGGGGGCCACGCGGCTGGGATGGGGGAGCAGGGCTGGGCCCAGGGCCCCGTGACAGCTGGGGCCGGCAGCCCACCTCCCATGCACACTGTCCTGTAGTCCCCATGTCGGGGGTCCCTCTCGGCCTCCCTGGACCTCCTCACCCTGACTGGCTGACCTTCTTCCACCAAAATGGACATTCCCGAGGGCGCCCCTTCCCTGGGTGCTGCTCGCTGCCCTGACCTAGCCCCAGGGTCAGCCTGGGACACCACACCTACTGTGCGCAGGCCTTGGCTGGTGCTGCGCCTGCTGGAGGCACCTCGCACACACCGCCCTGGGTTCCGAGCGGCTCCGGGCGGAGTTGGCGCTCAGAGCCTTGGGGTCTCTTTCCACGTCGGGGGGCTCGAGTGGCCCCGATAGGTTTGGTGTAGGGGAGCATTTCCTGGCGATGTTCCCTGAACGCGGGAACGGTGCCTTCCGCACGCAGCTCCCCAGAGCAACCCTCTCCTCTGAGAACAGCACGGAGCGGGCGGGGGGCAGGGGGGCAGCTCCGGTGCTGAGCGGAGGAGGGGGAGAGGAGGGGTCGTCCGGAGGCCGCAGCAGGTGACACCTTCCGAAAGGGCCCAGACTCTGAAGCCCGGAGCCCACAGCGCACGGGAGGGGCCCAGGAGGGCCGGGGCGGGGCCCTGCCCGGGGGGAGGGCGGGGGGAGGGAAGCCTCTGTGACAGGGACGTGGGGAGGCACGGGAGGGGTTTGTGGGTCCATCGGGAGGGCGTGTCTGGAGGGAGTGGCCGTGGGTGGGGGCCTGGGGCTGGGCCTGTGGTCACAGGCCTGTGATGGTGACCCTGAGGACAGTGGGGGGGGGGGGGCGGAACAGGGTGCCCCTCCGAGCCAGGGTCCTCCTCCTCTGGGTCCAAGGTCCCCGATTCCCCTAGCTCCTCAGGGCCAGGAGGGACGTCCCAATGAAAGGCCAACTGGATGGAGAATAAACTGAGGTGGCAACTGGAGGCCAGGGGAGGGGCAGAGGGAGGCCAGGGGAGGGGCAGAGGGAGGCCAGGGGGAGGGGCATAGACTGGAGCAGAGGTGCTGGGGACAGGGACTGAGGCTGGTGCACTGACCCAGGCGTCCCCTCCTGCACAGCCAGGCGGCGGAGAGTGGGCACTGCCCTGGGTTGAGGTATCGGACGGAGGGACAGAGGTAGCAGAGGAACCGAAGGTCAAGGTTAGTGTCCGAAGGGAGAGAACCACTGAACAACAGCAGGACAGCCCCAAGCAGAGAGCCGGCTACTGCACAGCAGCAGACAGAGCTGGGGGCGGGCAGTGGGCAGGGCACCAGCCAGCGCCCCAGGAAATGAGCCGCTCCAGCTCCACCATCCGCCGCATGAGGTGCCCACCAGCAGGGACAGGCGCTCGAAGCCACAGGAAACGGCAGCGAGGACGAAAGGCGGCTCTCCTTCCCTTGGAGGGTGATGGTCCGAACCCTCAGAACATGGACGAGGCCGCAGTTACCCCAACAGGCCCCGGGCCGGCCTCAGGGACCACGTCCATCAAAGGCCTCACAGTCCAGTGTGTGTCAGGCCCTGAGCCGGCTCTGAGCGAGGGGACCCTGGGGGTGAGCCATCCACCCAGTCCTGTCAGCAGCCCAGCTCAGCCCCAACCCAGCCCCAGCCCAGCCCCAGCTCAGGCCCAGCCCCAGCCCCAGCTCAGCCCCAGCCCAGCCCCAGCCCCAGCCCAGCCCCAGCCCAGCCCCAGCCCCAGCCCAGCCCCAGCTCAGGCCCAGCCCCAGCCCCAGCTCAGCCCCAGCCCAGCCCCAGCCCCAGCCCAGCCCCAGCCCAGCCCCAGCCCCAGCCCAGCCCCAGCTCAGCCCCAGCCCCAGCTCAGCCCCAGCCCCAGCCCCAGCTCAGCCCCAGCCCAGCCCCAGCCCAGCCCCAGCCCCAGCCCAGCCCCAGCTCAGGCCCAGCCCCAGCCCCAGCTCAGCCCCAGCCCAGCCCCAGCCCCAGCCCAGCCCCAGCCCAGCCCCAGCCCCAGCCCAGCCCCAGCTCAGCCCCAGCCCCAGCTCAGCCCCAGCCCCAGCCCCAGCTCAGCCCCAGCCCCAGCTCAGCCCCAGCCCCAGCCCCAGCTCAGCCCCAGCCCAGCCCCAGCCCCAGCTCAGCCCCAGCCCAGCCCCAGCCCAGCCCCAGCCCAGCCCACAGCTCCCCGGGCTCCTGCCTGCGGCTCCTCTGCTGCCCGACCCCCTTTCCTGCTGCCTCGTTTCCCCGCCTTATTCTCTTCCCCAAAGAGCCGCCTCCTCCTGAGGTGCCCCCATAAGACAGCCTCGGCTTTGCCAGCTTCTCCCCTCGCGAGGCAAAGAAAGGTGGTTTCAGGCTCGTATTCCTCTGCCCCAATAACCAAAAGGAACGTGTGATAGAACGGGTGACTGGAGAGTTTCACCGGAGAAGGGGAACTGTATAAACATAGACGGCACTTCGAGAGGCTCAACCTACAATATCAGCGACGAAATTGAAACCATTTCCGGGTGGGCTCAGCCGCAGACTGGCCAGAGCAGGAGAGGGAGTCCCGGAGCCTGAAGACGGACCCAGAAGAAGCACCCCATCGGACACACGGACAGAAAAAGGAGGGAGGAGCCACGTGAGGGCTTCCGAGGCCTTGGTCCCCGATCCAGCGGCCCCACGGCGTGGAAGCCGAGCCCCGGCGAGAGAGAGGAGAACGTGGTGTGAAAAGCATCTGGCCCTGGCCGGTGTGGCTCAGTGGGTAGGGCGTCAGCCTGCAGACGGAAGGGTCCCGGGTTCGATTCCCATCAAGGGCTCAGACCTCAGTTGCAGGCTCCCCCCCAGCCCGGAGCCCCGGTCAGGGCAGGTGCAGGAGGCAACCCATGCTGTGTTTCTTGCACGTCCGTATTTCTGCCTGTCTTAGCCTCGCTCTCCCGCTCTCTCTAAAACTCAACGGGAAAATCTCGAGCGAGGATTTTTTTTAAAGGCACTTGAAGAAGGAATGGCCGCGACTTTCTCGTTCTGGTGAAAGCCGAAGCGCAAAGGTCCGTACAAACAAAGCCAGACAATCACGCGAGGCCACAGCGAGGACCCGGCAGTCACACTCCGGACGGCGAGGCCCAGGCGGGTTCCGGAAGGAGCGGGAGCAAAGCACGCCTCAGAGGGGGGCCGCTGTGACTGAGGCCAACCCCTGAGCCACGCAGGCCACGCAACATCTCAGGTTTTACCATGAAGCTGAGAGCCCAGCCGGCCACGTGGCTCCAGGGCTGAGCGTGGACCTAGGAACTGGGAGGTCCCGGTTCGATTCCCGGTCCAGGGCGCAGGCCCGGGTTGCAGGCTCGATCCCCAGGGAGGGGCGTGCAGGAGGCAGCCGATCCATGATTCTCTCTCATCACGGATGTTTCTATCTATAAAAATTAAAAATGAAAAATGAAGCTGAGGAAATTCGCCACCGGTAGGGCTGCAGTGCAAAGACACGGACGTGTTAAATAAAGATGAATGAAGATGCGTGCGCACCGCCCACAGGCTCTTCAGGATGCACGGCCGCTGGTGCCAGCGCGGCTCGCGGCGTCGAATGGTTAGCTTCAGGAGCACAGGGCTCTGCTTTCCTCCGCGGAGAGGCGTGGAGCCCGGAGGACGAGAAGGCATTGGGCGCGCCGTCCCCGCTTCCCTCGCCAACAGCGTTCGCCTGACCCGGGCCGTGATGACATGCTATGATCCCCAGCACAGGCACCGGAAGTAACGCCAAGAAATCTCCCCGGGAAAGCTCCAAGTGCAATTGGGCTGGTGTGCTGGAAGAACTTTCCTTTTGATCCTCTCCTGGGGATACGTTTGTTACTGATTTTGAGAGGGGGGGAGGGAGGAGGGGGGAGAGAGAGAGAGAGAGAGAGAGAGAGAGAGAGAGAGAGAGAGAGAGAGAGAGAGGGGAACATCGATCGGTTGCCTCCCACACCCTCCCTGACCCGGCATCTAACACAGAACCTAGGTGCGCGCCCTGACGGGGCGTGGAATGGAACCTGCCGCCCTCTGGTGTACGGAGGACACTCCAGCCCACGGCGCCGCCCAGCCGGGGCCAGGGAGGAAGGACATAGAGAGACGCGCGAACAGAGGCCACGCACAGCGAGGGTCACACGCAGCGCCACGGGAAGAAACACGCCAATCGGAGGGCGGCGCGCGGCGCTCACCGGCGGGAGAGGCGGCGCGAACACGCACGTTGCACAGACGCAGCCGGGCGCCCGGTGCGCCGGCGGCACGTGGGGCCGGAGCGGGTGGCAGGCGCCCGGGAAGCAGAGGGTCAGCAGTCGGCTGTGGGTGTGGGACAGAACGGACTTTCCCACCAGCGACGTAAGGACGCTCACCGGCAAGGTGGTGCCGCCGCCGCGGGAAGAGGCGCGCGTAATAAGCGTGTGCGCGCCAGGAAATGGACGCGGCGCCTGCGGCAACGCCTCGTGCAGATGCGAGGGGAGACAGACGAGTCAACCGTGAAGAATGGAGATTTCACTGCTCCCCTCCAGTCCCTGGCAGAATAAATAAACAGGAAATTAGGACGGAGAAAGGAGGCTTACAACCACAGAGGCCAGCATCTCGTTTTCATTTCTAGAACCTTCCAGACAATGAAAATGAGCCCCTGCGAGTGTCTCGGCTAAAGCACAGAGCAGGGATCTATATATGCACAGAGGTAATATGCTAATTGGTCCTAAGGTGTCCCAGCCAAGGCCGGTCAAAGTTGCGCGGGCGCACAGGAGCTGGTGGGCGGGGACTAGTGCCACCGGGACCTGAGGCTGGAGGGGGGGCCGTCAGGACGCTCCACAGCGGCACCCCTGGCAGAAGTGCACAGGCCCGCCACGCCGCCCTGCCGGAGGGGGACGTCAGGACAGGGGCGGGGCCTCGGCGGAGAGCTCTCAGCACTCCTGCTCCGGGGTCTGAAGGCGCACAGGGGAAGGGAGAGCAGATAGGCAGTTAGGGAGTTCAGGCAGATAGGCAGTTAGGGGGATCAGGCAGATAGGCAGTTAGGGGGATCAGGCAGATAGGCAGTTAGGGGGATCAGGCCAGAAGGGGAGAGCACATAGGCAGTTAGGGGGATCAGGCAGATAGGCAGTTAGGGGAATCAGGCAGATAGGCAGTTAGGGGGATTAGGCCAGGAGGGGAGAGCAGATAGGCAGTTAGGGGGATCAGGCAGATAGGCAGTTAGGGGGATCAGGCCAGAAGGGGAGAGCAGATAGGCAGTTAGGGGGATCAGGCAGATAGGCAGTTAGGGGGATCAGGCCAGAAGGGGAGAGCAGATAGGCAGTTAGGGGGATCAGGCAGATAGGCAGTTAGGGGGATCAGGCAGATAGGCAGTTAGGGGGATCAGGCCAGGAGGGGAGTGCAGATAGGCAGTTAGGGGGATCAGGCCAGAAGGGGAGAAGAGATAGGCAGTTAGGGGGATCAGGCTGGCAGGGGAGCAGTTAGGGGCAAACAGGCAGGCAGGCGAGCGCTTAGGAGCCAGTGGTTCTGGATTGGGAGAGGGATCCCAGATTGGAGAGGGTGCAGGCTAGGCTGAGGGACCCCACCCCACCCCCCACGTGCACGAATTTCTGGCATCACGCCACTAGTATGTTTATGCTCTTTTAAGCTGCCAAAATCTTCCCCAGAGTGGTTCTGCCGCATCTGGGCAGCCTGTGAATTCTAGGAATCGCAATAATAGTAATCTCAACGTCACAGTGTTCACGTCATCTAACTTTCCGAGACACGTGGATGATAAAGCAAGTGTACCAAATGCTGGACAACACGCAGACCTCAAAACATTTCAAAGAATGAAACCATGTGGTGCATGCTCTCTGATCACCACAGGATTACATTAGAAATCAAAATGAACAAAATAGATCTAGAGGCATAGAAACCTGAGACAGACTGAAGAATCGCAGAGGGAAGGCGGGGTGGGGGTGGGGTTGGGAGAGGTTAACAGGGGAACTCACATGCATGTATGCAGAGCCTGTTGTGGGGTCGAACCCTGGAGTCAGAATGAGACCACCGGAGGCTGATGCTCTGGCTAAGGTCCCCGAAAGGAGGGAGAGCCTCCAGCCCCTTCTGGGGGGTCCCTCTCTCCTCCCTCTTGGGTATCTCGCCGGGGCCTCCAAATGTTGTGGGGCGACCCGCGAATGAAGACCGCCAGGCAGCCAAATTGAAATTTAGGAAGCCTTTATTACGAACTCGAGCCCGGGCCCGCGTCTCCACTGACACAGCAGGGAGCAGCACGAGCCCCGAACACTCAGAGCAAGCAAGTTTTATCCCAAAGCAGGGGGAGTTGGCAGAACTTGATTTATTAAACTTGGGTCAAAAAGTCAGTTACATTACTCACAATAATGGAAGATTTTCAGTTGAACAAGCAATTACAAAAGTTACAAAGCATGGGAGAATGTAGTTACAGAGCAAAGTTAATAATCTCTAAAAGTCATCTACAGTTTCTACTCCTGGAGCTACTGAGTCCGTGGGAATCACTCTCCTGCAGTTCTGGTCCACAGGCACAGGAAAATTACCTTTGTGACGTGGGATGGATTTACTTTAAAACAAAGGGCAGGAGTCATGCCTGGCTGGAGCATGACGAACCACATGCTTCTGAGCGTGGGTCACCTGCCAAACCTTAACATACAGTTGGGGTCTCTGTCCTGACTTGGGGTCACTTACGCCAGAACAAGCCCCTGTCACAGACATGTATGCAGAGCCCACGTCACAGGCATGTATGCAGAGTCCACGTCACAGGCATGTATGCAGAGCCCACGTCACAGGCATGTATGCAGAGCCCACATCACAGGCATGTATACAGAGCCCACGCCACAGGCATGTATGCAGAGCCCACATCACAGGCATGTATACAGAGCCCACGTCACAGGCATGTATGCAGAGCCCACGCCACAGGCATGTATGCAGAGCCCACGCCACAGGCATGTACACAGAGCCCACGCCACAGGCATGTACGCAGAGCCCATGTCACAGACAATGCTGGGGTGGAGGGGGAGGGGGTCAGTGGGAGAAAAGGGGAGGGGCGTCTAGAATACTTTTAACAATAAAGACGCATTTTTAGAAAGAAATCAATAAGGAAATGGTATCTGAAAAGCCCCCAAATATTTGGAAACGCTTTCTAATTCATCTGTGAGATTTTTTCAAAGGGAAGTTGAAATTGCACATATTTAAATTAATTTAAATATTTGAGTTGAATAATAATGAGCACGCAGGATGCTGGAATCTGCGCGCGCTGCCTCGGGGCTCGGAGGACGATGCTCCCTTGGGTGGCTGTGTCCGGGGGGCGAGCCGCTGAGAAGGCTGCTGCCGGCTTCCCGTGCGGAGCTGGAGCCCGGCGCGGCGTGACGCGGGAGTAGACACAGAGCAGAAACAGCACAGACACCAGCGATGCCCGCGAAACGGAAAGTGAAGACACGACAGAGCGAGCAGTGAGACCGGCCGCTCACTTGAAAATGGCCTCAGAGTTACGACTGGCACGGACTTGCCTTCCCCTCTGTAAAGTGCACCCTTAGCCCGGCCGGCCTGGCTCTGTGGCTGAGCCTCGGCCTAGGAGCCAGGAGGTCAGGGTTCGATTCCCGGTCAGGGCACAGGCCTGGGTTGCAGGCTGGAGCCCCCCGTGTGGGGCGTGCAGGAGGCAGCCGATCCATGGTTCTCTCTCATCGCTGATGTTTCTATCTCCCTCTCCCTCTCCCTTCCTCTCTGACATCAATAGAAATATATTTAAAGTAAATAATTAAAAGTTTTTAAAAAATAAAGGGCAAAACCATCCCCCACGCCCTAGAGATAAAGGTGTGTTTTGTAAACACTGGGCGTGGTGTTTGGAAGTATCCACCGGGGAAGGCTGGTTGGTAATGCCGTTCCCACGTTTAGCCTTTGCTAATTAAAAGAAATCAGATGCCCCTTCCCCCACTGACCTCCCCCCAGCCTGTACCCACCCTCTTTATTAACTTTGTCATAAAGTCTTCTCTGCATTGGCAAAAGACAGATGTACAAATGTCCTGCTCTGGATAAAGAAGGGCTCAATTTTCTTGTAACGCGGACACTTTTTGCCTCGTGTCTATGCGTATCCATTCGATCACGTGTTTGCTGTCCCCGTCACATCCTGCCTGTGTCTCTGGCTTTCTGCTGAGAGGGGCGTGGCTGCGGAGCTGTCCACGTCTCCCGTGAACCATGTTATGTGTGCTTTGCGTGTTCAAAGCCTCTGTTATTACTGTCACCCAGATTCCTAGTGGTTATCTCTTCCCACATAACTAACTCTCCGTCGTTAACGAAATGTCCCTCGTTAGCTCTGGGAATTTATCAGAGTCTAGTTTGTCTGCTACCGACGTGGCCGCTCTGGTTTTAGGCTTTCTCACTCCACCTACTTTCGACCTGTCGGTGCCATTCCATCTAAAGCATTTCTTTCCCAGGCAAATGTGAAAGGCCGGGGTTAGGCCTAAATGTGTTAGGCCTGGCTTTCTTACATTCACGCTAATAGTCTCTGCTTTCTTCCTTGGAATTTTTGGACCCTTAACGTGTAATGTACTTACCGGTGACCCCATGTGTAGGTGGGTCTGCCAATGTGTTGTTTAGAGTCTGTTTTTGGAGCCCTCTACTGTTTTGTTCACGTCTCCCTGCATTCTTTTAGACTTGAAGACTTTTTAGTGTTTCCTGTGAATTATCCTTTCGCTTCTAACTATTCATCCTTGTGTGTTTCTTACAGGTGGCTTTATGGGGGCAGTTTTTAATTTACCTTTTGTTTTTAAATTTTATCCTCATTGCATGGTGATCAGATATCTTCTTCTTCTTCTGATACACACACACACACACACACACATACACACACATACACACACACACACACACACACACACACACAAGGGCCTGGTGTATGAAATTCATGCACTCGGGGGAGGGGCACCTTCTGATATACACACACACACACACACACACACACACATTTACACACACACACACATTTACACACACACACACATTTACACACACACACACACACACAAGGGCCTGGTGTATGAAATTCATGCACTCGGGGGGAGGGGCACCTTCTGATATATATACATATATACACATACACACACACATTTACACACATACACACATACATACACACACATACACACATACACACATATACACACACACATACACACACACGCGCGCGCACACACAGGGGCCTGGTGTATGAAATTCATGTACTCGGGGGGAGGGGCACGAGGAGGGAGGGTTCCTCAGCCGGACCTGCACCCTCTCGCAGTTTGTGGCCCCCTTGGGGGTGTCCATCTGCCGGCTTTGGTACGACATCCCTCTGCCAGCCTGAGAGTCCTCGGGGGATGTCCGACGGACGGCTTAGGCCTGGTCCCCATGGGAGCGGGCCTGAGTCGCGGTCGGGCATCCTTAGCGCCGCAGGGGAGGCGGGAAAGGCTCCCGCCACCTCCGCTGTGCTCACAGCCGTCAGCCCGGCTTGTGGCTGAGCGGAGCTCCCCCTGTGGGGAGCACACTGACCACCAGGGGCAGCTCCTGCCTTGCTTGTCTGCCCCCTGGGGGTCAGTGCACGTCATAGTAACCGGCTGTTCCAGGTCATTCCGCCGTTAGGGCCAATTTGCATATTACCCTTTTATTATATAGGATTTTTTCATACATATACATACATATCTATACTAACAAAAGGGTAATATACTAATTACACCGGATGTCTTCTGGATGACCTTCCACATATCCTTCCGGACAAAGTCATGGTGGCGGGGTTGAGGCAGAGATGGTTAGGGGTGATCAGGCAGGCAGGGGAGAGCAGTTAGGGGTGATCAGGCAGGCAGGGGAGAGCAGTTAGGGGTGATCAGCAGGCATGCAGGTGAGCGGTTAGGATCCAGTGGTACCAGATTGCAACAGGGATGTCCGACTGCCTGGGATGGGGCCTAAACTGGCAGTGGGACATCCCCCGAGGGGTCTCAGATTGGAGGGGATGCCGGCCAGGCTGAGGGACCCCCTCGCATGCACGAACTTTGTGCACCGGGCCTCTAGCATCTCTCTCTATGTAAAGAGGTAATACGTAAATTAGGCCGGGACGCTGTAACGGGTCATGACCGGACAGGAGGAGGCTGTGCGCACAGGTGAGGCCCCGAGCAGAGACGGAGGCGGAGACGGGGGGGCCTGCCCGAGCCGGCACAGCGGCCTGGGCAGCCCCGGAGCGGACACCGGCAGGGTGACCGGGGGACGCTGTGAGTCAGGCTCAGGTCATGGCCCCCGTGGGGCGCCTCCTCGCACCGTGGGAGGTGGGGCGCCTCCTGGCGCGATTTAAGTCGCACACCGGGCCTCTCGTGGTTATATAAGAGCCATTCTTCATGATTGATTTTTGTAATTTTTCTGTGTGTGCTTGGGGAAAAATGTTTATCCTTAATTTGTTCGTTGCATAATTCTTCCCATTTACATGAAGTATCCTTGCTGGGTTTTGTGTGCGTTTTCCCCCTCAGCCTGGCCTATCCAAAGGGTGTATTTAAATACCCACTGAAGTGACAGCTTATTATTTTATTCCCAGTGGGTCCACTAATTCCTTCCTACGTTTGGGGGCTCTTTTCTTAAGAGTACGCACGATAAATACTGCTAGATCTTATCATTACCTGTAAAGGCTGACCTCTACGCAGTAACCTCTCTATTGGAAGCAGTATTTCTGTCTTCGGGTTTATCTGTGTTATCCATGCAGTTACCTGGGGTTAGCATTGTTCTGATCGGCCGCCTATCCATCCTTTTCCTTCCCGCCTTCCCAGGGCCCTACGATGGAGGCATGGCTCACGGGTACCACAGATCTGAACATCCACACTCTCACTTCCGTTCGCCCACGTCCACCGGAACTGTTATTGGAATTTTTATGCCACGTGCTTGGGATTGATGGGCAAACATGGGAAAGCCGACCTTTTCAAGTGACCGAGACGTTGCACAAAGGGACACACCAGATCTCTCCGCTTCTTTAGACCTGTCGTCCTTCATAACGCGTTCCTGGTTTACCCTTAACTGACATCCGCATCTTCCGGTTTTACGTTTGTTTGTTTTTTACACAGAGCAGCTACGGGGAACGGCCACCCGTTTGAGCAATACGCCCGTGTCACACCATCCAGCCGCCACGTTCTTTTTCTTTTTCATCTTCTTCATGGAACCTGCTTTCCTCCTGAGTCCACTGGTGGAAGGCGCCTTAACTCCTCCACGCTTCAAAGCGAAGGTGTCCGGACGTGTTTCCCCGCAGGCGGATACTCGCTGTCAGCTCTCCCCGAGAGCCCGTGTCAGGGACGCGCCCGCCTCGTCACCATTTTCTCACCGCGTCTGTCAAAAAGGGGGTTAAGTCTCGCAGAGCGCGTTCCCGCACGTCGCCCACCGGCGGCGCGGGTCTCACGTGGGGAACGGCGGCCTGTGGCCTGAACGCGCCCTTTGGCTCCTCAGAAACCCAATTGGCCGTGAGCAGGCTCGAAAGGATTCCTGCGCTTGAACTGTTAATATTTTGATTGATTTTTTAAAAATCTCTGCTCATGAATTCTATCGACCCGCAGTTTCCTCTGCTCGCGCTGTTCTCGGCTGGTTGCGACCGAGATTATACTCGACTCATAAAGTGAGGTCTTTCGTTTTTTATTGTCTGGAAAATTCCTTATGAAATGGGAATGATCTGTTCATTGACTATTTGGTAAAAGTCACCCATAAAACCGTCCGGGCCTCTTTTCAGAGGGGAAATACGGTGCGTGTGGACTTTAAAGCACCGGCGCCCTTTAGCGATCGCTGGCTGGCCGTTTCTCTGGGGCTTCTTCTTCGCGAAGTGACACGTCTCTGGACACGCGTCTGGTTGGCTTCGGTTTGCACGTTCATCGCTACACGTTCGTGTACAGAGCCCTGTCACCCGCGATGTCCTCACTGTGACGTCATCCTGCGTGCCGTGCGTGGGGACGGTGAAAGGGTAGTAGAGAACGGGGCGCTGGTCCCCCAGCACCTGGGCTAAGCATCGGACCCCGAGCCGCCCCGTCCAGCCCGCACACCCTCTCCCCTGGCTCTCCGGGGTCCCTGTCCCCACAGCTGGCACGGCCCTGGCTTTGCCCAAATCGCTTCCTAGCGTCTCTTTAGAGTCTTAGGGCATAAGAATGCGTCACACACATGCCGTTTAGTTTACGATGCGTTACAGACAAAATGAGCTTTGTAAGGAAAGAGGTGCTATGGGGGTGGGGGTGGGGGCGCGCCGCTGTGCGCAGGGAAGGGACGGCTCTGACTTAGGGGTCATGGGCCCCTGGCTGCTGTGGGGACCCCAGACCGTGGGAAGACACTGCCTGGCAGCCGGGAGCAGAGGGGGGGCCCTGGCGGGGCCAGCCCAGGGGCTTGGGCCGGGCCAAACGCACCGTGGGTTCCCGGGGGCTACCGTCCGAAGCCAGGCCTCTGTCCCACTGACCCGGGGGTGAGGGGGGAGACACCGGCCCCCACCGGGGGTGACGGCCTGTGAAGGGTGAGGACAGGAGCCCTGAGCCAGCAGGACGCGGAGGTGGCCGACGAACCCATCCGTCCCCGCCGAGGCGCCGTGCACCTGCGCTGTGGCCGACGAGAAACCGTAAAATGGTCCATTTGCCTTTATTTGCCTGTAACCTTGGACTTCGCAAACTTCCCGGAGCAACTTATTCAAAACTGAGCTGGACATCAGCCCACTGGCCGGCTCAGTGCGTCCGGCCTGGGCGGTCCTCTCTCCTCCCGCCCCCGCAGGGCTGTGCTCCTGGGGGGGGGGGTGCCCCGAGGTGGGCTGGGGGTGCACCTGCTAGCCCCTGCTTGCTCCTAGGGCAGCAGAGGGGGCCCCAGCCCACGAGGAGCAGAGAGAGCGACAGGAGGAGGGAAGGGCTGGCAGGTGGGGGGGTGGGGGTGCCTGGGCCCTTGTCTAGTCCAGCAACACCCCCTTTCGGAGGAGGTAGCCTGCAGAGACGGGGCTCCTGCAGGCAGCGCGCCCCATAGCCAGCCCGCAGATTTCACAGACGGGGTCTTCACAGGGGGCGGGGGAGGGGGTGGACACACAGGGGCCCTGCAGCACCCCCACCCCTCAGCGCTGTGACTCGGGGTCCCCAACAGAGAGAGCCGGTGCATGTGGGCGTGGGGGAGAGGGGGCTCATTGTAGGACGGCTCACGCAGAGGTGGAGACAGGGCCCTGGCTGGTGTGGCTCAATGGGTAAGGCATCGGCCTGCGGACCGCAGGGTCCCGGGTTCGATTCCGGTCAAAGGCACGGACCTCGGTTGCAGGCTCCTTCCCGGCCCGGGTCCTTAAGGGCGCCTCCAGGAGGCGACCAATCGATGTGTCTCCCTCACATCGACGTTTCTCTCTCTCTCCCTCTCTCTCCCACGCTCCCTAAAACCAGTGGGAACGCATCCTCCGTGAGGATTAAACATAAACAAATGTAAAAGGGTGGAGACCTGACCCAGTGCCTGCGGGGCCTGCGGGGCCGGCCGAGCGGCTGCCGGTGCCTCGGGCCACGCGGGAGGCCTGGGACCCGGACGGGCGGGGATGTGGGCCCAGGCCTGAGCGCCCTGTCCAGGGGACGAGCTGGGAGGCCAGCGCCCCTCCCCCGTCCCCGTTCTGTTTGGACCCTGGACGGGGTCAACGACCCCCCTGAGGGCAGGTCCTTACTCAGCTCTCCCTCCTCCAAGACTGGCTCGGGCAGCGCCCGGAATCAGGCCTGTCCCAGCTCCCAGCTCCCGTGCCCACCAGGTCCACCCAGGACACATCACGGTGACAGGTGCCCGGACCCGCTGAGGAGGGACGGAAGGAGCAGGAGACGATGGAGAGAGCCGCTGCGCTGGGCAGGGGGAGAGGGGGCAGGCGTCCGCCAGCCGCGCCCCGTGACGGAGACCGCAGCCTGGGCCTGCTCGCTGGCTGTGTGTCCCCCGCCTCCCGCTCGCCGTCCCCGCCGTGTGTCCCCACGTGGCCGTCCCCGTGCGCGTCCGCGTCCTGACTCCTCTTACAAGGACACGGTCACCCTGGGCCAGGGCCACACGCGTGCCCTCGCTCACCTGTCACCCCTGCTAACGTCTGTCTCCAAACACGCACACCCTGAGGTCCTGGGCCAGGTGTCACCTGGGTATTTGGGGACGAGACTCGGGCCCTGACGGCAGGTCCCTGGTCGCGGAAAAGGACGGCCCTGGCGCTGACCTGGGGACCCGGAGGCGCGAGGGGCCCGCACGCCGCCCCGGGCTCTGCCCCTTCGGCCAGCCCGACCTTGACGCTGGCCTGAGGCATCCGCAGTTTCACTCGCGCCGCAATGCTCTCCCTGGAGAAGCCGCGCCCGAGAGCAGAGCCCCCGAGAACGTGGGGCTGGGACAGCGGGCCACGGGGTCCCTGGGCCCAGGGGGAGGCCCCGGGGGAACCCCCACCCCCACCCCACCGCGGCGGCTTGCCCCGGCTTTCCAACACGGCCGCCCTCTTCCTCAGCATCGGCCCCGATGACCTACGACCCTGCAGGTACTGTGAGGAGGGAAGCCACATCCACACACAAAGGAGGACGGCCAGGTCCCGCCCACTCAGCCTGGCCTGGCCTTTTCCAGGGAAACGGGGCTGGTTCCCGCCTGGGCACCCCCACCCGCACCCGGCGGCCCTGCTCAGTTGGGGACACACACCAGCGGGGCTCGGCATGGGCCTCACGGCTCCCGGGCCCGTCCACAGCAGGGGAAGCGATGGGCTGTGTGTCCAGTGATGGAGAGGGGTCACCCCAAGTCTGGAAGAAGCGGGCTCCGTCCCAAAGCCGCAGTGGGACCCCAGAGAGGTCCCCGCCACAGGCGTCTCGTCCTGGAAGGTTCAGACGGCGCAGGGCCCGGCCGCGGTTTTCAGGGATGTGGCCGCGGCCGGTGAAACGTGGAGGAACAGCAAAGCAGCGATGTCCCTGAGGAAGAGGCTGACTCCTGGGCCGGAGCGCAGGCGGCCAGCACCGTCCACTCGGACTTCCCGTTGCGGCCACACGAACAAGGAGGTGGCGGGCGGCTCAGTGGTGAGCGTCGGCCTAGGGACGGGAGGTCACGGTCCGACTCCCCGCCAGGGCACGTGCTGGGCTGTGGGCTCCTTCCCCAGGCGGGCGTGCGGGAGGCAGCCGATCTGACTCTCTCTCTCGCGGATGGTTCCCTCCCTCCCTCCCCCTTCCTCTCTGGCATCAGTAAAAACGTCTTTTTGCAAAGTTTAAACAACAAAAGCTCTGGCAGGGAGGTGGGCCCTGCCTTCAGGGGTCGCGGGGCAGAGGTGCCGGAGGGCTGAGGTGTGGCCAGGCGGCGTGCCCCCCCCCCCCGCCCCGAGAAACGTGGGATGGACACGTGTGCACCCACCGCGCCCAGAGCTGGGCCCCCGGCCAGGCGGGCAGAGGTGACGGCAAGCACGCTGGGTGGGACGGCCATGCCCTCGCTCCAGCCTGTGGGGGGCTGGGCCCCTGAAACTCAGTTTCCCCTTCAGAGGTGGGGACCCAGCCACCGCAGTCGGGGCTGCCTGGGGGCGCAGTGCGCGGCCCTGCGTTCTCGGTCCCAGGCTCCTGGGTGACCGATGGCTTCTTCTCAGAGGACGTCCCGCTTGGACTCCAGGCCGGGGACCCGGACGCCCTCCCTGTCCTGGACCCGGGGCCACGCCTGCACCCTCAGGTCCCCGAGAGCTGGGCTGCGGGGCCCCCACCCTGCACTAGGCTGGCCGGGCCCTCCACAAGCCGGGTCAGCGGCTGGGCCTCCCATGGGCCCCTCTCAGCCGCGCAATCACAGGCTCCCAAGGCGGAGGAGCAGGGCGGGAGTCCGAGGGCCGGTCCGAGGGCCCTTGGAGAGCGTTAGGGTGGCCTTCTCCTTGGGGTCCGTGGCCGCCTGAGCGGGTCACCCTGAGCGGCGGGCGCTGGCTGGCTGTGGAGACCAGGATGTGGACTTGGGTTCGGGTCCCAGGTCGAAACACAGAAGCCCAGTGCCCTGGAGCCGTCCGGTCCACGCCCACCTCCCCTGCCAGGTGGCCAGTCCGGCCGGCCGGCAGGAGTCTCTGTGAAGCCAGAGGGAATGACGCGGGGACGCGCCCACTCTCTGCTGGGCTAAGGGGCCACCGGGTGCCGTGACCGGCCTGGCGCCCCCCCCCCCTTCCCGGGCCAGTGGACGGGACCCCTTTCCCCGGCTGCTCCCAGACCAGGCCCCGCCGGGCCTCAGGAGCCACCCAGGATGGAGCCTCTCAGGAGGGCACCCCGGGGAGCCAGGCCCCCAGTGCGGGGCGCGGAGGGCTGTGCGCTGCCTCCTCCGGAGCGGGCAGAGTGCGCCCCGGAGAGCCCCAGCCCGGCTCCGGGGACACCCCCCCCCCCCCGCCACCTCACTCACCAATAATCTCGTGTTGATGGACAAAACTGGCCTCGGAATGGTAATGAGACTGTGCCCCAGAGACAGACAGCTCATCCAGGACTAAATGAGAAAAATTGCCGCTTCTGCTGGTTGCTTTAGAAACGCATTTGCATTCTGTCAGCTTCTATTATGAAGCCGAGCTAGACATTGAGGGGAGTGGGGGAGGGGGGCGGGGGGGGGACGCTGGCCAGGGCTCTCTGCGGGGCCGGCCATCTCCTGGGGCCGCCGACCCTCCCTGCCTCCACCTCCTCCAGCCGCAGGCGCCGCTGCCCTCTCCTCACCACAAAGCACTGGCGGGAGTGGGGTGCAGCCCCTGCCCCCCC
Source organism: Corynorhinus townsendii (assembly GCA_026230045.1). Lineage (NCBI taxonomy): Eukaryota > Metazoa > Chordata > Mammalia > Chiroptera > Vespertilionidae > Corynorhinus > Corynorhinus townsendii. Next base: position 218,433,474 of record JAPDVU010000003.1, read on the forward strand.
CTCGCTGTCCTGGAGGAGGAGGCCAGAGACCCGCGTCGCCCACACGCGAGGCTTTCCTGGGGGTCCCTGGGGGCCGGGCAGAGGCACCGAGCCCAGGTGTGGGCGTGTCGGGGTCCCTCCGTGGTTTGGGGGGCAAATCGCCCCCCAAACGTGTGGCTGACACACTAGCAAGCGCATCCTTCCCTCCGCCATTCTGCTGCCCCCCCCCGCTCCCCGACAGAGGCCGCGACCCCCAATAACAGCCTTGACCCCTGGGACTCACTCACCTGCCCCTGACCGACCCGAGTCCGGAAGGGCCCAGGGCCGTGGGCGGGCGGGCGGGAGCGCGTCCCTCCACCTGCCTCTGTCCTGGGGTCTGGACAGGCCTCCACGGGCGCCGCTGCCCCTGGACCTGGGACCCAGGCCTCTCTCGCTCGTCACCCATGGGCCCAGCCTGGCACGGCTGCGCCTGTGCTGTGGTGTCCGAGCAGGTGGTGGTGGGGGGGGTGGCACGGAGGGGGGATGGGGGGAGAGCTCGAGCCCCAGAGGAGCGGCTCAGGGACCCTCTGCAGCACCACAGCCTCAGGCGCTCACACGACAGCGAGTGGCCACCTCCCCCAAGGCCCGTCCCCTCCACCTACTCCCCTCCCCCGCAGCCCCCCACCTCTCTGGGCATCGGTGAGCTCCCAGGGTCTGCGTGGACTGTTTCGAGTTTCCTCTGTGAAGTCGAGACCACCAGCCCCCAGGGGAGCAGGGCCCAGCCCAGGACCAGCCCAGACGAAGCCCAGCCGGGCCCCCCAAGGTGAGCCAGCACCCCGACAGTCTGCGGCCCAGGCCCCGCTTGGTGCCCTGACAGCCGGAGCCCAGGCCCCGCTCGGAGCCCGTGATGAGGGGGCAGAGCTGCTGGGGGGCTGGGCCAGGGAGGGCAGGCGTCAGGGGACAGAGGAGGTGACCGGCGGTGCCCACAGCAGCGTGGGAGCCAAACCACAAGCCCCATCCACCCACCAGGTCCCATGTGTGAGGCGAAGGTGCCCCTTAGGCCGCTGTCTCCCGCGGCCCCCCTCACGGCGGCGGCGCCCGGCCGGGCGTTAGCACCTGCACAGGAACGCGCCTCAGGAGATGAGCAGCACGGCGGTCCGACCCGTGCGGCGGCCTCCCTGGTAGACGACAAGGGCCTCGAGGTGAGGACAGTCCATCAGACGGGCTTTCCCGAGGAAAGACGTGAGCCGTCACCTCCCGCCGGGTCACCCGCATCTCACGCCCGGTGAGCACGCAGCCCTCGGCCCTGGGGGCAGCCTCCCCGCCCCCCCCCCCCCCCGTGCCCACAGGTCGCGCCCCTCAATGCCAGCTCTGCCCTGAGCGCTTCCCACTCTGAGCTGCACCAGGTGGAGGAGACTGTCTCCAGGCGGCAGACCCAGTGCATGGTCAGCCCGGGGTGAGATGCAGATGGGGGTGAGGGAAGGGGGAGGGGGGAGGTTGGGAGGGAGGGAGGGGAGAGGGAGGGAGGGAGGGAGAAAAGGGGGTTGGGAGGGAGGGGTGGGAGGTTGGGAGGGAGGGAGGGAGGGAGGAGAGGGTGGGAGGGAGGGGGTGTGGAGGTTCAGCAACTGGGGGTCTGACGGGCCCATTTTTCACACTGTGCGCCCCGGGCGGGCTCAGCACCCAAACTCCTGCAGCTTCCTGGGCGCGGCCCTCGCCTCCTGAGCTTCCCGGAGGTGAAGGAGGATGGACCCCTGTGAGCTCAGGAGGAGCCCCGGCTGGGCTGGGCTGGGCTGGGCTGGGGATGGGGCTGGGCTGGGCTGGGCTGGGCTGGGCAGGGCAGGGCTGGGCTGGGCTGGGCTGGGCTGGGCTGGGGATGGGGCTGGGCTGGGCTGGGGCTGGGGCTGGGCTGGGCTGGGCTGGGCTGGGGCTGGGCTGGGTTGGGCTGGGCTGGGGATGGGCTGGGGATGGGGCTGGGCTGGGCTGGGGCTGGGCTGGACTGGGCTGGGCTGGGGCTGGGCTGGGCTGGGGCTGGGCTGGGCTGGGGCTGGGGCTGGGGCTGGGCTGGGCTGGGCTGGGTGGGGCTGGGCTGGGCTGGGGCTGGGGCTGGGCTGGGCTGGGCTGGGCTGGGTGGGGCTGGGGCTGGGGCTGGGGCTGGGGCTGGGCTGGGCTGGGGCTGGGCTGGGCTGGGCTGGGGCTGGGGTTGGGCTGGGGCTGGGGCTGGGGCTGGGCTGGGCTGGGGCTGGGGCTGGGTTAGGGCTGGGCTGGGCTGGGCTGGGCTGGGGCTGGGGCTGGGGCTGGGTTGGGGCTGGGCTGGGCTGGGCTGGGCTGGGGCTGGGGCTGGGCTGGGCTGGGCTGGGTTAGGGCTGGGCTGGGCTGGGCTGGGGCTGGGGCTGGGTTGGGGCTGGGCTGGGCTGGGGCTGGGCTGGGCTGGGCTGGGCTGGGGCTGGGGCTAGGCTGGGCTGGGCTGGGCTGGGCTGGGCAGAGGGGCTGGGGCTGGGCTGGGCTGGGCTGGGCTGGGCTGGGGCAGGGCTGGGCTGGGCTGGGGCTGGGCTGAGCTGGGCTGGGCTGGGCTGGGTTGGGCTGGGCTGGGGCTGGACTGGGCTGGGACTGGGCTGGGGCTGGACTGGGCTGGGCTGGGTTGGGGCTGGGCTGGGCTGGGGCTGGACTGGGCTGGGACTGGGCTGGGTTGGGACTTGGCTGGGCTGGGCGGGGCTGGGCTGGGCTGGGCAGAGGGGCTGGGGCAGGTCCCCAGCAGCAGAGGTCCCTGGGGCCTTTGGCCTCTGCAGAGCCCCAGGGCTGTGTGTGCTGCTGAGGGAATGATTTAAGTCCTGAGCCGCCTCCGGGAGTCGGGGTGTGTGTGTGTGTGGGGGGGTGTCCTTCCTTTGTCTTTGTTTCCCTGGGGGTGTCCTGGGAGAACGAGTGGCAGAGGCTGCTTCAGGCACTGAGTGTGGGGTCCCCTCCCCCGCTCCTGCTCCTCCTACTGGGTGCTGTGGGGGCGGGGCGCTGTCCCTGCTGCTGGAGTTGGTCCCTGAGGGCCCCAGGTAGGCAGGGTCCTCGCAGGTGAGGCGTGAACACAGGCGCGCCGCCCCGAGGTCAGCCGTGGGTGGGACTGGACACCGGATCAGGGCGTGTGAATGTTTCATCAAGAACAGGAGCGCCGCACAGCTACGGAGATCACCAAGAACTGGTGGAAAGGACCAAAAGAAAGAAAGAAGGAAGGAACGTTAAGGAGTGGGGAAACCACTTCTTTCTGTAGAGAAAGACTGGTCGCGATGGATGGTAGAGCTGAGTAGGTCTCCCCCTGAGAGGCCGGGGGCTGGGGGGACATGATGGACATGACGGACAGCTGCCAAAGACCTGACGTGAGTTAACTGTCACCCCAGAGAGACCCCGGGAAGCGGGGGGCAGGCAGCAGAGACAGGGGGTGAGCTTTCTCAGGCCGCGAGGCCCAGGGACCCTCACTCCCTCACCCACGTGCGGAAGAGAGTTCACCCTCAGGAAAGGCAGTCCAAGGCCCATCAGCCGAGGTGAGATTTTGAAAGGAGCCGAGAGAAAGACGGGACTCCCAAGTGCAGGACCATGCAGGTCCCGGGGGGGAGGGGGAGGATGCGGGCAAGGTGGGCACCTGGGATAACCCTCTGCAGGGCGAAGGAGAGGCGGCCATCAGAGGGCGTAGCCAGCGTGCGAGAGGAAAGGGAAGATGAGGCAGATTCACCACCCAGGCCCCGAGGACTCTCCGCGGCAGAGACCCAGCCGTGCCCGAGGAGCATGCACCTCCCGCTGCCCGGCCACTCGCTGCTGCCGGCAGGGCCCTGCAGACAACTCACTCCCAGCAAGCCGGCTGCACAAGGAGCAGCAGAACAGGCCGCCCAGGTGCAGGCTGCGCGTGGCCCACAGGCCGCAGGCTTCGCACACCCCGTGGCCTGTAAACTAAAAGACAATTCAAAGTATCGACGGTTTTGGAGGAAAAAGAAGAAAGAATTCCCAACGACCGAGCACCGCGTCACTTCGCAAATTCGGGCCGGTTTTCCACGGGTTCCTTTCAACTACCCTCAGACTGCCACGTACGTTATTGAAAATTTGAAATCATTCTGGTAACAATTTATTTGAATAACTCAATGAGAAATCGGTTTTAATTTGTAAGTGATAATGTCTGATTATAGATCCTGTCAACCATGGTCACTGGTGCCAGTTCAATGCCAACAGGAATCCCCATGGGGGGAGGGGCACCGTGAAAAAGGACCCTTTATTCGGGGAACCTGCATTCGGGGTGAGGAAGCACGGGCTGCGAGGAAGCTCTGGGTGAGGCAGCCCTTGGGAGAGGCCTCTATGAAGCTGGACACCCGGCCCAGCTCCCCTCTGCCCAGCCCCCCTCTGCCCAGCTCCCTCCCCCCCAGCTCCCTAACCCCACCCACCCCCCACCCAGCTCCCCTCTGCCCAGAAGGACTGCTGAGCTGCTTCAGCCCCAGGTGGGGAACAGGCCCCGGTCTTGGGTGGAAGAAAAGTGCACCCCCAGAGCCGCGGGGAGCCGGCTTATGAAGATAGGAGACTCCACCCCTGCTCCCTAAGTGCTCCATCCTCATGCAAATGAGGACTCCAAATCCTCACAGTTTGATTGGTCCAAGAATGCAAGAAAGCACTGTTCTGATTGGTCAGAATGGAGCTGCTCTGATTGGTCAGTGAAGATGAATGGGGGGGGGGATATAGCTGGGCAGCTCTGATTGGATGGGGGAATCCTCCGTCCTATTGGTTGACACAGGATTCCAGGACCTGCTCTAAAGGCAGCTCAGTGCCCGCTGCTCCCTGACGCCAGTGTGCCGGGAGGGAGGCGGTGCAGACGTGGCTGCCGGGCTCTGCTCTGTGTTATTAGTTTGAGCCCAGGTAGCCCCAGGAGCCCCTCGGGAGGAGGCTTTGCTCTCAGGGTTCACAGTCGCGTGGTGTTTGTGGCCTGATTGGTCCCTTGCTCGTTGGGTCGCAGAACTCCTGGCTCTCAGGCTGCTGACAGCTGTGGCCGCGCCATGACTGTCCCTCAGTGACCCACTCGGCTCCTGTGGTCACATCCCACGGTGGCTGGCTGGCATCCCGGAGGCGTCCTCACTCATGGGCCTGGTGACAGACGCAGGCCGGGGGCCAGACCTCAGCCAGCTGCAGACAAACCCTCCACGTCCTCACCCACACCTGCTGTCTTCTGGGCTTCCGGGGGTCAGCACCCATGGGTGTGAGGAGGTTTAAGCCACCTTCCGTGTTCCAGCCTCGGACGTCACAGAGGCAGGGCCTCCAGGGAAGGAAGCACGCGGGAGCACACGGACAATGCATGGGGCCTGGGCTGTGGGGGGAGCGTGGGCACGGGGTGTGGGGGCAGTGCGGGCACGGGATGTGGGAACATGCAGGGCAATCTCTGCCACACACCTCTACATGCAATTCCCACGGAATGACACTCACTTGGTGACACAGGTCCCTTTGCTGTCACATGTGCCTGAGCACCTCCTCGGTTCTTTAGATTAAAAAACCATCATCAAATGAGGAATGAGGTTGAGGCCGATGCGGTCACCTTGCGGCCCTTGGTCGTCGGAGGGCCTGATTGTCACATGGGGAGGTGCCCGTGCATCGCGTGAAGAGATGCATTTTAAAAAATAACTTTTAGTCGTAGTAATTACTTGTGAGGTGTGCGATAGGCCCATATGCTTTTAATTTCGTGTTGCTACTAATAATCGTGACAATAACCCGACCTAGGAGGAATTTTAGCGTTAAAGCCGCGGGATGTTAAAAGCATCCGTTTACATAGATGCTTGTTCATATGGTGATAGTGAGTTATGATGGTGATACCAGAACCTTGGAAGCAAAAACCTATGGAAAATACACAATAACTAGTAAGTAATAATACAAGCGCAAACTCTGTTTTTCATATTCACAACTGTAAGCTTCCCTTCGCCCACCCTGTCCATAATAGTAGGCTACAGTGTCAGGGAGGACTAGAATCTATACTAATAAAAGCCTAGGTAGTCCTCACGTGCGACGTCATCACAAGATGGCCACCACAAGATGGCCGCCACAAGAAGGCCACATGCACAGTGGAGGTGGGGCCCAGCGACTGCTCCATGTGGTGAGGCCTGGGGGTCCTGCAGCTCCACACAGCGTGGAGGAGGCAGGTCCCGGCAGAGGAGATGGGCTGTGGCAGGGGAGGGCAGTTGGGGGCGATCAGACTGGCAGGGGAACAGTTAGGCATCAATCAGGCCAGCAGGGGAGCAGTTAGGGGGTGATCAGGCTGGCAGGGGAAGGCATTTGGGGGTAATCAGGCTGGCAGGAGAGGGCAATTGGGGGTGATCAGGCCAGCAGGGGAGCAGTTAGGGGGCGATCAGGCTGGCAGGGGAGAGCAGTTGGGGGTGACCAGGCCGGCAGGGGAAGGCAGTTGGGGGTGATCAGGCTGGCAGGGGAGGGCAGTTGGGGGTGATCAGGCTGGCAGGGGAGGGCAGTTGGGGGTGATCAGGCTGGCAGGGGAGGGCAGTTGGGGGCAATCAGGCTGGCAGGGGAGGGCAGTTGGGGGTGATCAGGCTGGCAGGGGAGGGCAGTTGGGGGTGATCAGGCCTGCAGGGGAGCAGTTAGGCATCAATCAGGCCTGCAGGGGAGCGGTTAGGGGCATTCAGGGAGGCAGGCAGGCAAGCGGTTAGGAGCCAGCCGTCCCAGATTGTGAGAGGGCTGGGGCCTAAACCAGCAGGCAGCCATCCCCCGAGGGGTCCCAGATTGGAGAAGGTGCAGGCCGGGCTGAGGGCCCCCCCGCCCCTCCCCCCCACACTCACACAGCAATTTTGTGCCCCGGCCTCCAGTGGGACCATAAGAGCAGGTGAAAGCCACGCTGTAAACAGGACCCAGTGGCTCGGTTGCTTGGAGCATCTTCCCCTCACCACACAGGTTATGGGTTCCACCTGCCGTCAGGGCCCATGCGGAGGCACCGGTCCCTGTGTCTCTCTCACATCAATGTGTGTCTCTCTCTCTCTCTCATCAGTTTCAAAGAGTAGATAACAAGTGAGTGCTGTTTGTTTCCATTGTAAATCAAGAATTTACTGAATTCTTTAAAAAAGAGATGATGGCTGTGTATTTAGATCTAGCTGAAACATGTCCAATAATGATACAAGAGTTCCGCTTCAATATGCGAAATACAATGAAAATTGCATTTTTGCAACTACTGCCAGTTATGATGACAAATTGCAGATGTCAGCTTCTTAGACACACTGACGTGGTGACACATAACGTGTGCATAATGCATGAAACATAGCGTGCATCTTAATTACATTCGTCCAATGAGCACCTGCGGGTTAAGCCACAGGCTACACGGGGATGCCTTTCTGCTCTGGACCCCTTCGGACACCAGCCTTTCCACGTGTGTGGGCACTCACCTGGCTCCTGCAGGAACGTGGCGGCTCATGGGGCAGCTTCCCTGATGCCCAGGGGCACCCTGCGACATGAACACACACAGTGCGGTGCACACAATGCAGACATATATGCACAGCACACATACACAGACAGCACATGCATGCACACAATATACACATGCACGCACAACACACAAATGTAAAACGTGTGTACAGTACATGTGTGCACCTGCACGTGCACTGCACACGTGCAAGCACATGCTGCGCAGACTTGCATGTATAGTACACACGTGTGTGCACACATACAGATGCACACATGCAGACCTGCATGTATAGTGCCCCATGCACACATACACACAGTACACACACATACACACACATTACACACACATACACACAGTACACACACATATACACACAGTACACACACATACAGTCACAGTACACACACATACACGCCCAGTACGCACACATACACGCACAGTACACACACATACACGCACAGTACACACAGGCACACTGCAGTGTTAGCCACCCCCCTCACCCCAGAGAAAGCAGCCTCACACTCATTGTGTTGCAAAATTGACAAATTAATTGAAAAGTGGCGTCTTTGTGAGACCGTCCCGAGCACGCGGATTTCCATCAGCTCACGTTCAGCCCCATCAAAGTCTCACCATTGTCCTCACGTGGCCGGCGCGCCCCCGGCAAATCGGTTCAGCGGTGCCTCTCCCTTTGCTGCCGCTGTAATGGGACCCGCTGCCACCGTCCCCCCAGCCGCCAGTGCGTTGGCGCGCCCCGTCCGGGAGCCGCTTCGTGAGTCTCTCCCTCTCGGGCTCCAGATCACGTTTCCATAAAGGCTCCTTCTGCTCCGGCCCTGGCGTCCGGCCACAGCCTCGCTGATTGGGACGTCCCCCTGGGACTCTCCTTCCCCATCGCCCGGGGGGGTCTCTGCTGCAGGCATCCGGCCGGCCTTCGAGAAGCACCAGCCTTCAGACCCTGCGCCCGGAGCCCTCGTCCCGGAGAGGCGGCCCGTGCTGGAGGCCCCGCGTCCGCTTGCTCTCCCGTTCCTGCTGCACGTTGTCGGGGTGCCGCTCTGCCCGCCCCCCTCCCCACCCCTGGGGCCCGGGATCCAGCGGGCAGACGGGGCGGATGGGGCCGGGCTGGCGGGGTGAACCGAGGTTCCTAAGAGCGCATTCCAGCCGCTCCCCCGGGGCTGACCCCGCAACCGGCAAACAGTGAATTTCCGTTCTCGCAGATCCACCCACCGTCTCCCGGAGCACGGGGTGAGCCCCGGCCGGCACTGAACGTCCCCCGCTCCTGCATCTGGTGCTGACGTCCATGGTCCCAGTCCTGAAACCCAGGCCGGCCGCCCAGTCCGCAGGATCCGGCTCCCCATGACGTTAGGGTGAGGCTGGGGTCCTGGGAGACCCACGAGGCTCCATGCCTTCCCGGTGGGCAGGGCGGCTCGCTGGGCAGGAACTCGGCGGCCTGCGCCCCTGGCACCGGCCACACTGCGCCCAGGGCCCATCCTCTGGCCTGGACACCAGGAGGTCTCTTCTCAGCCGGGACCGCCTCAGCTCCAGGGGCAGCTCCGTGGTCCCAGGAGCAGCCTCCGGGCCTGCCCTGCCCTCCCCAGCACAGGAATGTCCCGGAACGTGGACTTCCGGGGCCCAAGCCGCGGCCACGGTCCTGCTGCCCCGGGGCCCTGACCCCTCGTCGCTGGAAACGCCGCTCATCTCTCCACTCGAGTCGGTCTCATTCTCCAGCGGATGCCACGGGGCCGGCGGACCTCCCTCCCTGGACGCAGTGCCCTGTGGCCAGAACACCACTGCCCAGTCCATCACTCCTCCCTCGCCCTCCTCCCTCCTCCCTCTCCCTCCTCCTCCCCTTTTCCTCCCTCCTCCTTCCCTTCCCACCTCCCTCCTCCTCCCTCTACCCTCCCTCCTCTCCCTCCTCCTCCCTCTACCCTCCCTCCTCTCCCTCCTCCTCCCTCTACCCTCCCTCCTCTCCCTCCTCCTTCCTCCTTTTCCTCCCTCCTCCTTCCTCTACCCTCCCTCCTCTCCCTCCTCCTCCCTCCTCTCCCTCCTCCTCCCTCCTCTCCCTCCTCCTCCCTCCCTCCCTGAATAAGTGCCTGGGGACCCTGCTCTGCTAGGCTCTGTGGTCAGCGCGTGGCCACCAGCCCACATGTTGGGCCCTGCCCTCTCCTGGCGGCGGGCCTGCCTGGACGTGCTGGGGGACAGCACGTGTCCTCCCTGGGATTGTTCCGGAAGGACGGGCCGGGTCCTGGGGGTGGGGCCAGCCCTGGCCTGCTCTCAGGGGCAGGTCCATGAGCTTTGCTTCGTCTGCGTCTTCAGACGCCCCGTCCGGTGGCGCCCCCCACGCTGCGAGGTGGACACACGTCTCTCCTTGAACACGGGCCGAGGAGCGGGCGCCTGTCCCCACATCTCTCTGCACCAGGCACTCAGCCTCGTCCTCAGCCCCACGGCTCCCTGGGCCCTGCTCGGCCAGGGCACCCTTCACGCCCACGTCAGTGCCCCGTCCACCCCCCCTGTGAGGGGCAGGGCAGAGGCAGCACTCACACGTCACGGCCACGGATCCCCACCGCACTCACACGTCACGGCCATGGAGCCCCAGCCACACTCACACGTCATAGCCACAGAGCCCCACCGCACTCACATGTCATAGCCACAGAGCCCCACCGCACTCACACGTCACGGCCACGGAGCCCCACCGCACTCACACGTCACGGCCATGGAGCCCCAGCCACACTCACACGTCATAGCCACAGAGCCCCACCGCACTCACATGTCAGCCACGGATCCCCACCGCACTCACACGTCATAGCCACAGAGCCCCACTGCACTCACATGTCACGGCCACGGATCCCCACCGCACTCACAAGTCACGGCCACGGAGCCCCACCGCACTCACACGTCACGGCCACGGAGCCCCACCGCACTCACACGTCACGGCCACGGAGCCCCGCCGCACTCACACGTCAGCCACGGAGCCCCAGCCACACTCACATGTCAGCCACAGAGCCCGGCCGCACTCACACGTCAGCCACGGAGCCCCAGCCGCACTCACATGTCAGCCACGGAGCCCGGCCGCACTCACACGTCACGGCCACGGAGCCCCACCGCACTCACACGTCATAGCCACAGAGCCCCAGCCACACTCACACGTCACAGCCACGGAGTCCCACCGCACTCACACGTCAGCCACGGAGCCCCACCGCACTCACACGTCAGCCACGGAGCCCGGCAGGTGGGAACGCTGTGGGCTGTGATCCCGTTGCCACGTGCGAGCTCAGCGCGCTTCCTGAGCCCCACGCCTGGACAGACACCTTCACCTCTGAAGTGTCCACCAGCCCCTGACGTGCAGGATGGCCACCAGCGCCGCCCGCTCCGGTCCCCCAGGCCTGGTAAACAGGGGACCCCAGCGCGGACCCCCCCCCCCACAGCCCCTGCGCACGCAGCTGGCCTCCAGGGAGCAGGGGAGCGGCCTCGGCACCCGTCTTTATGGAGGCCCAGGGCGCGGTGGCCGCGGGGAGCGATGGTGGATGTCCCCCTTCCTTCCGCATTCCCAGCCCCTTCGTCCCCGAACGGGATCCTGGACCCCGATGCACCGAGTGGAGGCCAATCGGGGAGCCGCATCTCCCTGCAGATTAAACACCGGAACCGCCCGTGCGTCAGAACCCCGGGGGCCCCTGAGAGCCGGGCACAGGCCGCCGTGTCCAGGCGCTGCCCGGGGCTGCCCCTCTCTCCCCGGCTGGCCCAGGGCTGTCTGCCTGGAGGCGGGGTGAGGCCGGCAGGGAGGATGCACCTGGTGCTGCAGAGGCCCCTGCTGGGGGTGAAGGAGAGGGGAGGGGCCGGACCCAGGTGGCCCAGAGCGCAGGGAGGAAGGCGTCCTGGGGCTCATGCCCGGACAGTCGCAGCAAGTGGGCTGGTCCTGGGCCCTTGGAGGTGGAGAGGGACCTCGGGGCCCCTGGCCGTCACCATGGTGACACAGAGCCTCCTCTCTCGGCTCTCACAGGGGAGACATGGCCAGGACTCCCCAAGGGCTCAGGTGCAGCAGGTCCTCCCCCAGCCCCAGGGCACACGTGGGGCACGCACATCCTGTGGGGTCCCCTTCCTCCCCGCTCATCCTGGGCCCTTCGGCGTGGCAATCGGGCCGGTCTGCTGGGGGACGGGGACTGTGGGGGCTGGGGACTGTGGGGGCCGGGGACTGTGGGGGACGGGGACTGTGGGGGCCGGGGACTGTGGGGGACGGGGACTGTGGGGGACAGGGACTAGGGGGGCCGGGGGCCAGTCTGGGTTCAACACCCGGCTTCTTCCAGTCAAGAAGGAGACTGGGCCCGGCCGGTGGGGCTCCATGGCTGAGCACTGACCTATGAACCAGGAGGTCACGGTTCGCTTCGCGGTCAGGGCACAAGCCCGGGTTGTGGGCTCGGTCCCCAGTGGGGGGCGTGCAGGAGGCAGCCGATCAGTGATGCTCTCTCACCGTTGATGTTTCTACCTCTCCCTCAACCTTCCTCTCTGACATCAATGAAAACACGTAGAAATTGTTTTAAAGAAGGAAGCAGGGCCTCGCCCGCTGCAGAGTGTCTGACCTTGGGCCGACCTTGGGCTGCAGGCCAGCGTGTGCTCCTCTCTGGGCGTGGCTGTGGGTGCAGCGGGAGGCGGCCGTCCTCTTCCCGACTCCGTCCCCTGCCTGCCGACTGGATTAACCTTGAGCTTGGACAGCGGTGACCCGGCCGCTGAGCGACAGCATGAAAAGAGCAAATATTGACTCCCGCCTCGGACGAGGGCCGCGCGCGTCCGGGGGGGGGACGGGGCCGCCTGACCTCGCCGCCCGGGAATCAATGGAAGCCTCTGGTCAATAAACCTTAATGTTCTTCCAGCCAAAATCACTGCGGCCCTTCCCATTGTTCCCGCGTCTGGGGCAGGAGGGGGAGGGCCGTCACTGGCTCCCTTGGGTGAGGGTCCCGCCTGTCCACACGACCAAGCCCCGCAGAGCCCGCGGGCAGCCCAGGAATGGTGTGGCGGGGCGGGGCGGGGCGGGCTCCCGTGGTCGAGGCCCTGCCTTGGATGTGGCTGGAGGGCAGCCTCGGGGCTGGACGTGCCTGTCCTGAAGCATGAGGGAGGCCTGAAGCTCCTGAGAGCTGGACCCTCACAAAGGTCAGAGGTCAGATGCCATCCAGCTGGTACAGCAATGACGTTATTGACACCTCCGTCGCTGCGCCCGGGATGGATGGAGAGGGCGGGGCTTCTGTGACAGGCCGTCAGAGCACTTTCTGGCACTAGATCAACTTGAAGGAACTTGAAATATGGTGTTTGAGTGAGTGACTAGGCTAAAGGACGAATCAGATCGTGTGAGCCATCAGATCGTGTGTGCACGTGCGCATGTGCGTGTGTGTGTGTGTGTGTGTGTGAATGAGAGTGTGACTGTGTAAGTATGTGAGAGCTGCATGAGTTAGTGTGTGTGTGAGTGAGAGTGTGAATGAGTGTGTGTGACTCTGTGAGTGTGAGAGTTTGTGTGAGTAGAGTGTGTGTGTGTGTTTGTGTGTGAGTATTTGTGACTGTGTGTGAGTGTGTGAGTTAGTGTATGAATGTGTGAGAATGTGTAAGTCTGAGTGAGAGTGTGTGAGAGTATGTGTCTGTGTGAGAGTGTGAGTGTGTGTGAGTGTGAGAGTGTGTGTGTGAGTGTGAGTGAGACTGTGTGTGTGAGAGAATGTGTGTACATGTGAGTGTGAGTGAGTGTGAGTGAGTGTGTGTGAGTGTGTGTGAGACTGTATGTGTGAGTGTGAGCTTGTGTGAGTGTGAGTGTGTGTGAGTGTGAGACTCCATGTGTGTATGAGTGTGTGTGAGTGTGTGTGAGTGTGAGTGAGGGTGTGTGTGAGTGTAAGACTCCGTGTGTGTGAGTGTGAGACTCCGTGTGTGTGAGAGAATGTGTGTACATGTGAGTGTGAGCGTGTGAGTGTGAGTGTGAGACTCCATGTGTGTGAGTGTGAGTGTGAGTGAGACTCCGTGTGTGTGAGTGTGTGTATGAGTGTGAGTGAGTGTGTGTCATTGAGTGTCAGTGAGTGTGTGTGTGTGTGTGACTGTGAGTGAGACTGTGTGTGAGAGACTGTGTGTGTGAGTGTGAGTGAGTGTGTGTGTGAGTGTGAGTGAGACTCCGTGTGTGTGAGAGAATGTGTGTACATGTGAGTGTGAGTGAGTGTGAGTGAGACTGAGTGTGTGTATGAGTGTGAGTGAGTGTGTGTGAGTGTGAGTGTCAGTGTGTGTGTGTGTGAGTGTGAGTGAGACTGTGTGTGAGAGACTGTGTGTGTGAGTGTGAGTGAGTGTGAGCGTGTGTGAGTGTGAGTGAGACTCCGTGTGTGTGAGTGTGAGTGTCACTGTCAGTGAGTGTGTGTCAGTGGGTGTGAGTGAGTGTGTGTGTGTGAGTGTGAGTGAATGAGTGTGAGTGTGAATTAGTGTGAGTGAGACTCCGTGTGTGTGAGTGAGAATGTGTGTACATGTGTGTGAGTGAGACAGCGTTTGTGGCCAGGAGCCACTTGTCCTGAGCTCTGACCAAGAACCAGAGTCCAGTGGACACAGGCCTGAGGAGGGCAGTGGCACTGCCCCCAAGCCCAAAGAGAATTCACTGCTTGGATATTGAGGTTCAGGTGTTGGGTCCCCAAAATGTCCTGAGGACTGTAGGGTTCAGGGGCCACCAGGCCAAGGAGATCATGAGCACAGGACACAATTCCACTCTGAGGAGGACGTGGTTGCCCACGCCAGTTAGCGTTGCGCGATGGCAGAAATGCTCCCGGAAGGTTCCAGGGCACTCACACTCACATGCACATGCACACTCACACTCACACTCACGCTTGGGGAGGTGCCTCAGATCAGAGGTGTGAGTGTGTGTGGACAGCTGTTGTCATGAAGACATGGGTAGGGGCTGATTTGAAACGTGACTCCGTGCGTGTAAAGCCACGGGATTCATTCACAGAAGAAGGCGAATGGGGGTAAATATTTTATGTAGGAATGACGGCCAACCCCCGAGTGAGCGAAAGTTCCGGAAATGGCAAGCAAGCCTCCTGGAGGGAGTGCTGGTGGCACAACCAGCGAGTCACAAAAAAGCAAACAAATCAATGAGGGAGGAGAGTCGACAAAGCGCGCCGGCCGTGTCAGTCATGGGCGCTGATTAATACACGTTCAAGCGAAAATGAAGATTAAGCAGCCCTGGAGCCACAGACCTTAAAAGTAACATCAATAAAGTGGGGGAGCAGTAGGGACCCCACGGGACCGCTGGGAGGGAGAGAGGGTGGGACTGCTGGTCTCTCCACCCAGAGCTGGGGTCAGCGAGAACCATGGAGACCTGCACACCCCCACACTCGCTCACACTCACACACTCATTCACACTCACACCAACACACACACACAGACACACATGCACACTGACACACTAATGCAGACACACTCACACTCATGCACACACACACTAACACAAACTCACACTGACAAACTCACACTAACACACACACATGCACACTGACACACTAACACTCACACTCATGCACACTCACACTGACACACTAATACTCACACACTCACTCCCACAGACGCATACACATGCAGTCACACACACACATACACACTCACATACACACACACTCTCACACACATGCTCACTCACCCACACTCACACTCACTAACACATTCTCACACACACACACTCAAATACACTCACACACTCACACACACACTCACACACACACTAACATTCTCACACACACACATGCTCACACACACACGCTCACTCACACACACACTCACACACACACTAACATTCTCACACACACACATGCTCACACACACACGCTCACTCACACACACACTCACACACATACTCATACACATACTCACACACACACACACTCACTCATGCTCACTCACACACACTCACACTCACTCTCACACACACACTCACACACACACAATCACACTCAATCACACACACATGCTCACACACAATCACACACACATGCTCACACACACGCTCACACACAAAGATGCTTACACACACACACACTCACACACACATGCTCACACTCACACACACACACATTCACACACACACTCACACACACACACACTCACACACACACATACTCATACACACACATGCTCACACACACATGCTCACACACGCTCACACACAAAGATGCTTACACACACACACATGCTCACACTCACACACACACATGCTCACACTCACACACACACTCACATTCACACACGCTCACACACACACACTCACACACATACTCATACACACACATGCTCACACACACATGCTCACAGACGCTCACACACAAAGATGCTTACACACACACATGCTCACACTCACACACACACATGCTCACACTCACATACACACTCACATTCACACACGCTCACACACACACACACTCACACACATACTCATACACACACATGCTCACACACACATGCTCACACACAAAGATGCTTACACACACATGCTCACACTCACACACACTCACATTCACACACGCTCACACACACACTCACACACATGCTCATACACACACATGCTCACACACACATGCTCACACACACGCTCACACACAAAGATGCTTACACACACACACACTCACACACATGCTCACACTCACACACACACACTCACATTCACACGCACACTCACACACACACACACTCACACACACACATACTCATACACACACACACATGCACACACACATGCTCACACACACACCCGCTCACACACAAAGATGCTCACACACTCACTCACACACACACATGCTCACACACACTCACATTCACACACACTCACACTCACACACACACTCACTCACACACACACACACACACACACGCTCACACGCTCACACACACGCTCACACACATGAAGATGGAAATCTCTCACACTCATTGTTGCTTCCAGTATTTGCGCCTAGAAAGGCCCCCGGGAACGCTCCTTTCTGCGGTGAAGAACTGCAGATGAGCAATTACCTCTGTTTCGCCTCACGCTACCTTTTCTGTGTTAAATGTAATTGAAATGGAATTACCTGATTTAAAAGCACGTGGAGGGTGGCTACGCCCTCCCTCCTGCCTGTCTCCCACCCACCTGCCGGGCTCCCTGAGGACGCCCTGACACACGAAGATGAGCTCTTTCCCGTCGAGGTTTGGGGGTTGTTTTCTTCCCATATTGAACTTTTCTCGATGTCTGATGTCATTTCCACAAAAATAAGATAGTGAGGCTCCACCAAAGAGACCCCGGGGGCGGGGGGGCTCCCCGCGGCCACCCTCCTTGGCTGTCCCTGTCCTGGTCCAGGGCCAACGGCTGCTGGAAGGCTGCCAGGTGCGCACAGGTGAGCACGACAGAAGCCTCTGGAAGGAAGGGAGTGTGGAGAGGCAGCCACCGTCTTCCCTCCCATCAGGCACCCCGCTTTGTCCTTGGCAGGAATGAGGGCACCGATCGCTCAGCGCCGAGTCCCAGGGCAGGCCCGTGTGGGTCCTGGGGAGGCGCGCGGAGCCGCAGGCCAGGACGGGGCCGGCACAGAGGAGCCGGAGCCCTGGCGCCCACTGACAGTGGCTGGGGTGCGCCCCTGCTCGCCAAGGGGTGAGTGACAGGCTGGTTGTGGCCACACCCCCAACCCAGGAGGGGGACCTTGGGATTCAGGCCCAGGCGCCAGGAGCCTGCGGCCCCCTCTCGTTTCTGTAAACGTCCATGGCTGGGCCGGCCTCAGGCTCTGGCTCCCGTGACAGCCGGGGGCCCCTGGGGGAAGGAGGAGCCGCCGGCCCTGCCCGGTGACCCCGGTCCCAAAGGGAAGCTGCCTGGCTGTGAACTGCCTGCCCTGGAAGTAATGGTTCGACCCTTTGTGTGTGTGCATGTGTTTGCACACCCGTGTGTGTACATTCATACATGTGCATGCATACTCACACTTGTCTGTGCATCTGTGTGCAGCCATGTTCACTCGTGTGCGTGTTTGTGTGCATGTTCGTGTGTGCACACATACGTGTGTGCATCCATACATGTGCATGCATAGTCACACATGTGCGTGTGCAGCCATGTTCACTCGTGTGCATGTTTGTGTGTGCTCGTGTGTACATGTGCGTCCATGCGCGTGTGTGCGTTCATACATGTGTGTGCATACTCACACGTGTTCGTGTGTGTGCACTTGACACTGGGGAGTGTGTACCTGTGCTTCACTGAAGCCGTGAGTCTACGGAATCCGTATCGCTGACCCTCTTCCTCTCCCCACACCCGCTCCTGCCTCGGCTGTGCTCAGCCGGACCCCGTCACCCTAGGAGTTCCTCGGGTGGTGCCAGCCCAGAGCTGAGGACGAAGGCGGCCAGGGTGGCAGTGCCTGTGCCAGCTGCGAGCTTCCTGAAGGGGCCACCCGTGGGCAACGTTCACGGGGTCAGCCTCACTTCTCCCGTGCGTGTCTTCTTGCCTCGCGGGCCAGGTGCGGGGTGTGCGTCCCTCCCCCCCAGTCCCTCCCCCCCCCCGCCCCAGCGTGGACACTGTAGAGTCCTCCTGAGTCGGGCAGGGAAGCGACTGGGCATCGGGACGGGAGGTGCTTCTGCTCCCCGCAGATCCAGCAGTGCGCATGGAGATTAGGATCTCGAGGAAAACAAAGTGATAAATCACAAAACAAGATAAAACACCAACAATATGGAAACAGTGGCCGTAAATGAGCATTTTTGATGCAGTCAATGTTTTGAGATACAGGAGAAAATGCCTTCATGAAACGCTAATAAATCACTTTGGTTTAATCACTGGAATATAAATGGAATTTATAGTGTCAGCTGAGAGGCAGTCTTTAAAATAACACATTCGTTCCTTATCTATGACAGTTCAGGAAAGAGATGGCATTTTCTGAGTTTGTTTATTTAATTTATTTTAAAATTAATAGCTTATTTGTTTTCTATCTTTAATCGTGAACTTAAAACCATCCATCTTTTTTATTTCCTCTCCCCTAATTTCAGAGGCGACTCTTTTTTTTTTTTCTTCATGTCTTTATTTTCATGGACACAGAGAGCATCAATGGGGCCTCCTCTGAAGGGTTCGCAAATGACCCTCCCCTCCTCTTCCATGGTCGTCATGGAGTCAGGACTGGAAGGCATGGCGCCCAGGACTCCACTTCTAATTCACTAGTGGCTGGAAGAATAAGCCTCTCTGTGGACAGATGGATGGTAGGTGGACGGATGGATTCATAAATGGATGGATGGATGAATTAGTGGATGATGGATGGATTGGTGGATAGAAGGATGGATGGATGGGTGGGTGGGTGGGTGGGTGGATGGATGGAAGGATGGATGGATGGATGAATGGAAGGATGGATAGGTGGATGGATGGATTGGTAGATGGATGGATGAATTGGTGGATAGGTGGATGGATGGATGGATGGGTGGATTGATGGATAGAAGGATGGATGGATGGATTGGTATATGGATGGATGGAGGAAGGATGGGTGAATGGATGGATAGATAGATGGACGGAATGGTGGATAGAAGGGTGGTTGAATAGATGGAAGGATGGTTGGATGGATGGATGGATGGATGGATGGATGGAGGGAGGGATGGATGGAGGGAGGGATTGGTAGATGGATGGGTGGATTGATGGATAGAAGGATGGATGGATGGATGGATGGACGGATGGATTGGTGGATGGATGGGTCGATGATGGTCTGACTTCTAAGTCACCATTCACTGTGAGGTCACTCCAGCAGGGTGGACACACAAGTGCACACAGGAGTCAGATGACCTGGCTATTCTTTATAGAGTGGCTGGAGTGACCCTTGTAAAGCAGAGGTCAACAGAGCATGGCCTGGCCACTGTCACTGAGGTCATTACACCTGCACTGCGAGCTGGCACGGCCCGGCCCCGCTGCCTGGAGGGCTGTGCCAATGGTGCAGGTCCCCTCCTGCTCCCCTGTCCCCCCACGCCCCTCCCCCACTCCGTGCAGGGAAGCCAGGCGGCTGTTCTGGTGCCTGGGCTACATGGGGCTGTAAGGTGGGCCGCACGTGTCAATGCTGCCACCTAGACGGAGCCTCAGTTCCCTCCTCCCTGGGGCAGAACCCGGAGGCCACGAGGGCTGTCAGCCAACCAAGGCCAATGCCGCCCGAGTACCGGTCAAGCCCGGAGGCCGCCCGCCCACAGCGGAGCTCGTGGGATGGGAAGTGAACCTCGGCTGGGTTCTCACCGCTGCCTGCCGGTCCCGTCCTCACCAGCACCGAAACCGGTTCCCAGAGAGGCAGCCACAAGACGTACACTGTGGCACCGGTAGCAGCGATGGGGAGACCCTATCTCACTGGCAGGGCCCAGGTGGGAGGCCACATCGGGGAAGGCAGCCCCGTGACCCTGTGGGAGCCGCAGGGCTGGGTCACCTCCGGCTCTCCCCACCCGGCCCTGGACTGGAGCCCTGAGCGTGGCCGTGGGAACCACGAGCTGGAGCGCCACCTGCAGGACAGCGCCCGGACGCGGTGTGCACAGGAAGTCCTGCTGGTGGCGGAGAGGCGCCCCGGGGACCCGAGAGAGATGCCTGCCCTGGAGTGGGGGACCGTGACTCGCCGCTGACCAGCAGGATGTGGTCCACTGTGGAATGACGGGTCCGGAAGGCTCCTGGGAACCAGCTCCACAGCCTCGCTTCCCCGAGGGAGAGGTGGGGTCTGCAACTCCTGAGCCCCTTGGGTCACACCTGGTTTATGCTGATGGGGTGACAGGCCCTGACCTGGTGCCAGGACGGGGCAGGTCACCTAAAAGCTCAGCCGTGTGGTGAGAGGGTTGGGCTTTGAGTCACGTGGTGTGAGCCTGACCTCCAGGGAGGGGAGGGGCACTGGAGGCAGCTCAATCGTGTGGCTGTGTCCCATCACGTGGCTGTGGTTTTCCATCATGTGGTCGTGGTGTCCATCATGTGGCCGTGGTTCCTGTCACATGCCTGTGTTCCATCACATGGCTGTGTTTCCATCACACGGCTGTGTTTCCATCACACGGCTGTGTTTCCATCGTGTGGCCATGGTTCCATCACGTGGCCATGGTCTCCATCACGTGGCCGTGGTTCCATCATGTGGCCGTGTTCTCCATCACGTGGCTGTGGTTTTTTCCATCACGTGGCTGTGGTTCCTGTCACATGCCTGTGTTCCATCACGCAGCTGTGGTCTCCATCACGTGGCCATGGTTCCATCATGTGGCCATGGTTTCCATCACATGGCTGTGGTTCCATCATGTGGCCGTGGTTCCCATCAAATGGCCATGTTCAATCACGTGGCCATGGCTCCACCATGTGGTCATGGTTTCCATCATGTGGCCATAGTTCCATCATGTGGCCGTGGTTCCCATCACATTGCTGTATTCCATCACGTGGCCGTGGTTTTGTCATGTAGCAGTGGTCTCCATCACGTGGCCGTGGTCTCCATCACATGGTCATGGTTCAGTCAATCAGCCGGCACTATGACGAAACCCCAATAAAATCCCAGGGTGCCCAGCTCCGTGGGGCTTCCTGGTTGGTGAGATGCCCATGGGACGTGGAGACAGTCCTGACTCACCGTGGGTCTCCTCACGGAGCCGGTCCTCATCTGCTGCCTGATAGTAAAGCTGGAGTTTTCTTTTCTTACTTTCTGTGCGTCGTTCTGGCAAAAGACCAACCCTCCTCAGGGCCAGGGGCCCCTTGTGAACTGACAGAACCTGTTACAGTGGAGCGTGAGCTGCTCATTAATACAGAGAAGGGGGCTGAGCTGGCTGAGCTCTGGAAGCCACGGAGTCCGGACACTTCGGGGCCAGCTGCCTCGGCCGCCAGGTACCACCATCCTCCCTCCTGAGTGGGGGGGAAGGACCGGCTCTCCCAGCCCCTTCCCGGAGATTCCTGGGGGAGGGGGCCATGAGGGGGAGAGTCCTCTGCCCTGGCAGGTGCAGTAGAAGCCAGGATGCTGAGCACAAAGGGGGGAGTCGGGGAATTATGGGTTCAGATGGGTTGAGGGCACTAAACCCCAGACAGCCAGGGACGGGGCTGGAGAGGGCGAGGGGGCAGCACAAGCCTGGGAAGGACCGGGAGGGGGCGCCAGTCTGCTCTCCGCCAGCGCGAGGTAACGCGTCGAAGCCTTCCCTCGTCCTGTCCGGCACCATCACAGGTTTATCTCGTAGCGCGCTGATTTAGGGAATCTCACGGGTAAGTGTTCTCGTCTCGGAACTGCTCGCCTGCAAGGGAAGGTCACGATAAACCACTTCTGGAGAATGTTCTCAGCCTGCTCTTGAGTCTGGCGGACATTGTATTTAGGACGCCTGCTCCTGTGGTCATGAAGGAACCAGGCCAGAGCGGTTATGACCTGGGATGCAACTGTCCAGCTTGCAGGCCAAGCAGTGGTCACCTCCTCCCGATGGCCCCTCCTCTCAACGGCGACAGTCCCTTCCTCTCCCAGCCCCACATCGACGAGCACACTCCTCGGGGGGCGGTCTCAGGCAGCAGGTGGCCAGCCCCTGACGCGGGGGACAAACTGAGCCCCAGCTCCACGCCTGTTCTGGGGGCACACAGGGTGGCTCCTCGTTCACAGCCCGCATGGATGGAAGATCCAGGTGTGTGCATGTGCACATGTGTGTGCACACATGTGGGCGGTGTGTGCAGGTGTACGTGTACGGGTATGTGTGGGCTGCATTGTATGTGTTCGTTATGTGTGCATACATGTGTGCCGTGTGTGCAGGTGAGTGTGATGACATGTGCACACGTGTGTGTGCACGTGTGTGTGTATGAATGTGAGGTGGGGTGTGAGCATCTGCTGGGAGTGGACGATGCAGGATGACACATGTCCTCCAGCCGGTGCCCTGTCAGCCCTGGGCTGTGTGTGTGCTGCTCCTGGTGCTTTAACGCCGTGTAACAACCCGCGTTTGTCCTCAGGAGCCAGGGCGTCCTGAGGGCTCTGAGGTCAGGACCGACGCTCCCAGCGCCGCATGCACAGCCAGCCCCCCAGCAGAGCGTGTCCCCAGGCAGCGACCTCGCGGGCCAGGCTGAGGGTGACCCCGACCTCACAGCAGCTGCTCAGCACGCGGGTTCTGCTGATGCCACTGGGAACGTGCACAATAAAATAGCGGGAAGGCTGCCACAGCCACGGGAACACGCACAGTAAAAGAGCGGGAAGGACTCCACGGCCGCGGGAAGGCCGCCACAGCCAGCCAAGCCTCCTTCTTCCAAGCCGCTGGGCAGAGCACGCTAATGGGCCGGCCGCTCCGGTGCCTGCGCCCGTCGGCAGGCCAGTCCCGCTGAGCCGGTGCCAGCTCTCGGCCGCAGCCTCTGCACCTGACGTCTGCCTTCCTGCCTTGCGTTTCTGGTTTGGTTTGGATGCCACACAGTTTCTGAGGGGGAGGGGAGGGGAGGGGCCTGGGCGACAGCACCGGGCCCCGTGTCGCTGGGCTGGGGGCCCCGTGTCGCTGGGCTGGGGGCCCCGTGTCGCTGGGCTGGGGGCCCGTGGGCTCGACCGTCTGCCGTCTGAGACAGGAGAGAGGCTCTGGGCCAGCCCAGGTTCTCGGGGGGTGAGGGGAGGCGTTAGTTGAGGAGAGACAGACAGAAGGACAGACAGAAAGAAGCCCGTCCCCTCCTGACCCACCTGGAGGCCGGGAAGGCCCCACGTGTAACTTTCTCAGCACGGGGGGGCGGGAAGGGGGGGTTCCACAAGACAAGTCCGCCGCCCAGTTGTCGGAACCTGCGGATGTGACCTCATTTGTTTTGTGTGACGTCATCGGGAAGGGGTCTCAGGACGAGGTCCCCTGGTCCGGGTGGCGCTCAGTCAACAGCAGGTGCCCTTGTGAGAGAGGGGAGGACGCAGACGGGGGTGGGGGGAGGGGGGACACGGGGCTGAGGCGGAGGCTGGAGGGACGCAGGAAGGACCTCCAGGCCTTTGAGGGAGCCCAGCCCGGCCGCACCTGATTCCCGACTCCCGGTCTCAGAGCCGAGGGGGGCGGACGTCTGCAGCCGCCCGGCTCATGGCGCTGTGTCCCTGCAGCCACAGGAACTGGGACGGGGGCTCCCCACGCACCGTGCCGGCCCACAGGCATGGCCGAGCCCACCCCCCTGCTGGTCCCCGCAATGCCCGCGGGTCCCAGAGCTGAGCTGAGAAGACAGCCCCACGGTGAGGAAGACCGGGTCCCGCCCGCCCGCGGGGCTCAGGGGCCGAGCGTCGACCTATGAACCAGGAGGTCAGGGTTCGATTCCCAGTCAGGGCCCAGGCCTGGGCTGCGGGCTCCGTCCCCCAGGGGGGGCTGCAGGAGGCGGCCGATCCAGGGTTCTCTCTCATCGCGGATGCTTCTCTCTCTCCCTCTCCCTTCCTCTCTGACGTCAATGAAAACATGTTTTTAAAAAGAAAAAGCCCGTGTTCTCCCACGATGGTGAAGACACGGAGATCTTGGCGCCTCTGGCCGTGCCGTGGGCGTGGCTGCAGGGAGGGATACTGCTCTCCCCCAGGGCCGGTCCGCGCGCCCCCGCGCCCAGCGATAGGCCCGCCCTCACTCAGCAAGGACACCTCTGCCACAGCCGGCGTCCTGCGGGGGCGCCCGCTGGCCTGGCTCAGCCCTTCGAGGCAGGTCTGCCGGGCGCGGCCACAGCTGCCCTCCTTCTGTTGGCTGGCATTCTTCTCTCCTTTCTCTCTTTCATGTTTTTTGTTATTCTTCATCCAAGGGTGTTTCCCGTTCGTTTTTAGAGTGGAAGAGAGGAAGGAAGGGGAGGGGGAGGGAGAGAGGAACATGGATGTGAGGGAGCCGCTGATTGGTTGCCTCCCACGGGGGCCCTGACCGGGCCGGGGACTGAACCTGTTACCCGGGCCTGTGCCCTTTCTCCCTTTTACAGGAAAGGCCCTGGGGACCCCGAGAGGCTGCGTCACGTGCTCTCCCAGGGCCCCCGCGTCCGGGCCGGCTGGGCGGGCAGCGCCCTCCTGTCCTGCTCCCAGGGATTGGGGGCAGTGGCGCCCCTGCGGCACCTGAGAGACGCGTGGTAACCAGTTACCCAGTGAAGGGAGGGAGGAGTGGTGAGGGCGCCACCCTCCTCTCGCCGCCAGAAACTCCGCGTGGAGCAGAGGACAGAGAGCGACCCTCAGGCAGCCTCCCCCACTCGCGCCCCCGCAGGTGCCAACAATACGGAGCAGCAGCAGCAACGCCAGGAGCAGCTGCGCTGGGGAGAGGACAGCCAGCCGCTGCCCGAGCCCTGACCCTGACGTGCGTTCCCTCAGTCCTCCCGCCTCCGAGGCGGAGCCGCTGTCCTCCTGTGTCCTCAGACGCGGAGCTCAGCCGTGCTGGCAGCGCCTGGGCGGGGCAGCAGGGACCGTCCCCTGGGGGTGGGGGGGACAGGACCGCCCTCCGCCACCCAACAGCGACGCTCTGGATGCAGGCGTGAATGCATGGGCACGTGTGTCTACACGAGTTGTCCATGAGCACACACACATACTTGGTGCACATGTGTGCACACGTGTGTAGCTAGAGTTGCCCGGGGGAAGGAAGGCTAGCCGGTTCAGGGGGTGAGAGGCTGTAGGAACAGCCCTGAGCTGCCCGCCCCCTCCGGACGGAGGTGACCCTGTGACCTGTCACCCGCATGGCCATCCCCTCACCTGCCGGCTGTCCGCGTGCTTCTGCCCTGCTGGGTGCGTGTACACAGGCACACCCCCCTTACAAATCCCACGTAGGAGCCGTGCACTCGCATACGCCCTGTTTTGCACCTGGTAATACATCTGAAGCTATCCCAATCCATTCTTTTTTAAATAGCTCGATGACAGGCCATCCATCACTCACCCGTTCTCATGGTAACAGGTAGTGAACCTGGTCCCAGGCGCTGACAATTATTATTATTACTGGAGGCCCGGTGCATGAAATTCGTGCACTGGGGGAGGGTCCCTCAGGCCCGCCTGTGCCCCTTTGCCGTCCGGGACCCCTCGGTGGACGTCCCTCTCGGAGTCCAGGACCTCTCACTCCTTACTGCCCGTGTGCTTGCCACTCCTTAGTGCTCGGCTCGCCCTCCTTAGCGCTGCCGTGGAGGTGGGAGAGACTCCCGCACCACCTCGGTGCTTGCCAGCTGTGAGCCCGGCTTCTGGCTGGCGGTGGTGGCCCCGCGGTGGGAGCACTGACCACCAGGGGGAGCGCCTGCGTTGAGTGTCCGCCCCCTGGTGGTCAGTGCGCGTCAGAGCGGCCGGTAGTTCTGGTCGGTCCACCATAACGGTCACTAGGCCTTCATTATCTAGACTGGAGGCCCGGGGCAAACATCCGTGTGAGCGGCTCAGCCCCCACCGCCACTGCCACCTCTGCTGCTGCAGCTTTGTTGGGAAGGTCTTCCGGAAGGATGTCCGGTCTCATTAGCATATTACTTTTGTATTATTATAGATGATTACTCTTTAAAATGTATTCCCAACACCACCTTCTTTGGTTTGCGTTCTTTCCTCTTCTTTCTGGTTAAGCCTCACTCAGGGATGTTTTTCCTTGATCTTTAGAGAGAGTGAAGGGAGGGGGAGAGACAGGGAGAGAGAAGCACTGATGTGAGAGGAACACATCAACTGCCTCCCGCTTGCACCCCAACCAGGGCTGGGGAGCAAGCCTGAGGCACGCGCCCTCGACCGGAATAGAACCCGGGCCTTCCGTCCGCGGCCCGGCGCTGCACCCACTGAGTCAGACGGGACAGGCACCACCCTTCTCGGGAGGAAACTGTGTGTCTGCTCCGAGTGCTGGGAGCCACTCCGCCCTGGTGCACGTTCGTGCCCTCCTTGTCCGGGCCAGGTGGCTCTGTACCCGTCTCCCAAAGAGAGACACGTCTGGCTGCGCGCACGTGTGTGTGTGTATTTGTGTATGTGTGTATATGTGTATTGTGTGTGTGATGTGGGGGTGTGCGGTGTGTATATGTGTGTGGTGTGTGTATGTGTGGTGTGTGTGTGTGTGTGTGTGTGTGTGTGTGATATTTTGGTCATGTCGATTACAAACCCAAAACAGAGAGATTTCCAAATTTTTAAATGACTTCTGATTCTTTATTCTCTAAAACGTTGATAGAATTCGACGAAGCATTTTAATGGCAAGAGTGATTTAAGGTGAAGTAGCTACTGGGGAAGTTTCTCAATTTTGTATCAAGCAATTGGTCACTCTGAAATAAAGTTTTAAATTCTCTCGATCTAGTTAGATGATAGATAGATCAATAGATCCATAAATGGATAGATAGATAGATATATTGATCTATCTCGATATAGATTCACTTGTAGATCTATCATTCCATCATCCTCGTCTATCTATCTTGGGACAGGCTAAAACTTAACTTTAGACAAGACTGGAAATCGCATTCCTCTATCTAGCATCTATCATCTATCTACCTATCTATCTATCACTTATCTACCTATCTATCTATCATCTATCTATCATCTATCTATCTATCTACCATCTATATATCCTCTATCTATCATCTATCTATCACTTATCTATCACTTATCTATCTATCATCTATCATCTATCATCTATCATCTATCATCTATCTACCTATCTATCTATCTATCTATCATCTATCATCTATCTATCTACCATCTATATATCCTCTATCTATCATCTATCTATCACTTATCTATCTGTCACTTATCTATCATCTATCATCTATCTATCATCTATCTACCTATCTATCTATCACCTATCTATCTATCTATCTATCTATCTATCTATCATCTATCTACCTGTCTGTCTATCATCTTCATTCACCAATCCACCCGCCCGCCCGCCTCCTGCCTACTTGTTCTCGCCCGGTCACCCTCCTGGCTCCCGGGCGTCGATGAGGCTCCGGGGAAGCCACGCTGCCATTGGCCTCTGGCCGAGCTCATGCCATCTGCACCGAGCGAGCTCCTCTGCCTCCCTTTGGGGACTGAACTCAGTGACCCCTCGTGAGGTGGCCCGTGTTCTCGGGGGCATCACGAGGAGAGGGACCTCTGGCTCCTGCAGGTTCAGGGGCCGTGCTGCCACCAGTCACCTGGTCAGAGAGCCAGGCGCCCGCTGCCCGGCCGCCTCCTGGGGCCCTGGGGTGGTCCTCACTCCGCCAGGGATGGACGCAGGCGACCAGGCACTTCCGGGAGGCGCGGAGCCGGGTGGGCCGTGGCGGGCTTTGCCGCGTGCACGGCAGCTGGACACAGCCCTGCTGGGCTGGGGGAGGGGCCTGCCCAGGGCTCACCGCACCCCCCCCCACCGCGTCCCGCCCAGGGTGTCCGTAGTCAGCTCACCCCCAAGTGAAACGCTTCCTTCGCCTCGGCTTCTCCCGTGTTGATTGAGACAAAGAACAAAAATAAACCCGCCAGGCCTCCGGGAGCAGCGCATCTCGCCTCCGGGACCGCGTGGAGGCGCGTCTTTACTTGGCCGTGTTACTGCCGGTGCCGCTGAGGGGCCGTGAGTCACTGCCGTGCGGAGCTGCTTCGGGGAGCCTGGGGGAGGGTGCCTGCCCACCTGCCCACCCCCGGCTGGCGGCTGGCGGGGGGTTCCGGAAGGTTTGGGGGCCCAGAGTGAGACAGCAGTCTGCGGGGGGTGAGGACACAGCCCCGCCCGCCCGCCGGAGGAAGTGCCTGCCGTGGGGGCCAGGGGCAGAGCCGGGAGGGGGGCTGGCCTCTGCCCGATGCCCAGGGCTGGGCAGCACCCTGTGAGACGGAGGCTCCCGTCAGGTGAGTGGGCACCCGCGGAGCCCGCGCTGGGCTGTGCGGCCCAGGGACCCCGGGGTGGGGCGGGGGTTGGTGGTGGGGGCGGAGGAGCAGCAGGGACCCGCGGTGCTGCTTCCGATTCAGGGGAGAAGGCGAACGTGATCAGTGTCCCCCAATGTAAATCGTAGGGAAAATCCATGGCTCTCGAGAGCCCGGTAATGAGGCCATAAATCACCGCAGGCAGCCGGCTGGGAGCAAACGTCTTATTTGCTGGGCAGAGAGGAAGGCAGAGCCCAGCCCCGCCCGCCGTCAACGGAGGCTGAGGTGTCCTCTCCCCTCGGAGGCCACCAGGCCCGGGCGCCTCGCGCTCACAGTGAGGCCGGCCCACTGCACAGGAGGCTCGGATGCCCGCAGAGCCGGGGGTGCCCGCGACCCGGCCCGACTCCGAGCCTGGGGGTGGCCCAGGCATGAGGCCCTGCACCCCGCACTCCTGGCCCGGCCGGACCTGCCCCTCTGACCGCTGCCTGCACTCTCCTCATGACAACGGGTCCATTCTCGCCCCGAGGGGGCGTCTGCGTGATCCCCATGCCTGGCCGCGGTCCCTCTCCCGGGGCCTGGGCACTGGGCTGGGTCAGGCCTGGCCTCTGAGTTCTACTGAGAGGAGGTGGGTGGTGTTTCTAAAGCTGGCATGGCCTGCACGGGCTGGGCACATGGCTGGAACACGGCTGGGCACATGGCTGGCACACGGCTGGCACACGGTGGGCACACGGCTGGCACACGCTGGGCACATGGCTGGCACACGGCTGGGCACACAGCTGGGTACATGGCTGGCACACGGCTGGCACATGGCTGGGCACACGGCTGGCACACGCTGGGCACATGGCTGGCACATGGCCGGGCACACGGCTGGGCACACGGCTGGCACACGGCTGGCACACAGCCTGGAGCGAGTGTTTCTGAGAAGGAACCTGCCCTGCCTGTACCTGCATCTTGGAGCCAGGGAGCCGGGAGCCGGGCACCGTGGGGACCCCATGCAGCAGCTGCAGGCAGTGAGGCCAGGCCGCTTCCTCCACGCTCCCAGCGCTTCCCGGGCTCCTGTGCCCGCGGAGTGCGCTCCAGCCAGAGCCCGGCAATCAGAGCGTGAGGCCCGCCAACGCGGCGAGAGCCCTCTGCGGAGGGAGAGACTGATGAAGCTCCCCGCACCGCTGCCCGCTCCCCCCTCTTCATGGCCACGGGTCCCCAGAGCTGAGAAACGGGGACGGACGGAGGGAGGGACGAGAGATGGAGCAGCGGCTGGAGGCGGATGCGGGCTCCGAGGCTCCGGGAGGGGCCCAGGCTGCGGGCGTGGGTGGGTTTGGGAGCCGGGGGACCCGCTGGCCAAGGGGCCAGCAAGGAGCAGGTCCCGCAGACGTGGGGGCGAGGCCGGGCCGAGGGGAGGTCAGCGCAGGGCGGCTGCGGCCGGGTCTCCGGGCTGGCCAGGGGCTCCCCTCACTTCTCTTCTGCAGGTCTCCATGAAGCCGGGGTGATCCCTGTTTGAGCCGAACCCAGTGTGCGGCCTGGCATGCTCCCGGCCCTTTAAATGGCTGCGTCACCGGGATCGCTGTGGCAGCCCAGGGGGCGGGGACCGGCTGAGCGGGCCTGGGCCGTTCTGAGCCCCTCCCCCCGCGGGCTCGGGGACCTCGGAGGCCTGCACAGTGGGCGACACCGAGGCACTCACCCACGACCGGAGGGGTTGGAGCCGGGCCCTTGCCTAGGTCGGCTGAGCCCTGAGCTCACCTGCCCGCGCACCAAGCACCTGTGCCACGCCCAGACCCCAGGAGGCCGCGCTGGCCGCCAACCACACCTGTGTGGGCTCACGGCTGGCCTGTGCAGGCAGCTCGGCCGGCCTGGCAGGGACTGGCCTGCCAGGAAAACCCGGCCTCGAGGCAGGATTTCAGCCGGAAGGACACTGGGTAGCCGGCCGCGCAGCTGCGGGGAGAGCGAGAGAAGAGTGGGCGTTGGTCTCCAGCCCCAGCGGCTTCCTCCTGCTGTTGGCCACGGTCCCGTGTTCCCGCCGGCGCTGGGCCCCGCAGGTGCCTGCCCTCCCTCAGCCACATGTCCACCTGCAGAGCGGGCCGGGGTGGGGCCGGGGGGTGGGGCCGGGGCGTGGGGGCAGCCACAGCGCAGGTGGGGAGGCGAGACAGAGGGTTTGCCCGGACCCTTGGTGGGAGACACGCGGTGGTGGCACCTGTGGAGGCTCTGGGTGCTGGGCCTGCCCCTCGTCGTCAGCCAGAGCCGCTGCTCTGAGGGCAGGGCCCGGGGTGGGCCTTTGTTCAGGGAGGTTCCCTGGCTGGGCCTGCCGCACGGGGAGACGGCTGGCGGGGGTAGACCAGATGGATGAGTGTCCTGGGAAGGAAGGAGGGAGGGAGGTGGGAGGGAGGGAGGGGGGAGGGAAGGAGGGAAGGAGGGAGGAGGGAGGGAGGGAAGTGGGAGGGAGGTGGGAGGGAGGGAAGGAGGGAGGAGGGAGGGAGGGAAGATGGAGGAGGGAGGGAGGGAGGGAGGGAGGGAGGGAAGGATGAGGCCATGAGGATGGAGGTGAGCTTGGCAGTGGGCTCCTCCAGGGACTGTCCGGCCGCCCACACACAGGTCACAGGCTGTTACACTGTTTTTGCTGAAGACGCTGCCATCCTCCGCGTGGGGACGGCACAGCGATGCAGTTTCCCCGGCAACGGACCGCTCAACTCTCCGATGCCAGCTTCCTGCTCCTCAGTCTGCGGCTGAGACCCGGGGCGGCATGAGAGGCCTGTCCGATGGCTCTGGGGGCCCCTCAGTGCCCGGGGCGTCCAGCCACGCGCCCACTGCCCCCGCCCGGAGATGAAAGGCCGCTGAGTGACAGCAGAGGTGCTCGCCGTCGGCCGGGAGCCCGCCTCCGGAGCAGGGCCTGTCTGGGCTGCGGGGGCGGGAGCCAGGCTCAGCCCACCCATCGGGCCTGCGCCAGCTCTGGCTGTCCTCCTGCCGTGAGACACCTCCCGATCCCGGAGGACGCCCCAGGAGACGCTCCCGTCGCGGAGATGAAGGCGACTTTGATCAGACTCCCAGCCAGGCTGCCACGACGCTTTAACCTTCGCGACCTCGGTGGGCGCGGCTGGTGACGACTCATCATCGCGCGGCATCGCCCACAGGAGCGCGACGTCGACATGCTGGGCCTGCTGCAGGCTCGACGCGCTGCCTGGAGCCTCGGGCGGGCTCCGAGCCAGGCCTGCACCTCGCACACGGGACACCGTGCCCCTCCTCCTGAAGCGGCTCGGCCCCGTCCCCCTGCCCCATCCCCCACCCCATCCCGCTGCCCCGTCCCCCGTCCCGTCCCCTGTCCCGTCCCCCTGCCCCATCCCCCACCCCATCCCCCGTCCCGTCCCCCCTCCCCGTCCCCCTGCCGCATCCCCCTGCCCCATCCCCCTGCCCCATGCGGCCCAGCCAAACCGGCCCAGGACTAGTGCTGTGTCCCCCTCAGGTCCCGGCTGGGCCAGGCCCGGGCACAGGAGGAGGAGAAGGAGGAGGAGGAGGAGGAGGAGGAGAAGGAGGAGGAGCAGGAGGAGGAGAAGGAGGAGGAGAAGGAGGAGGAGCAGGAGGAGGAGAAGGAGGAGGAGGAGGAGGAGGAGGAGGAGGAGGAGGAGAAGGAGGAGGAGAAGAAGGAGGAGCAGGAGGAGGAGAAGGAGGAGGAGCAGGAGGAGGAGAAGGAGGAGGAGCAGGAGGAGGAGGGGTGACTCTCGAGGTCTGTGTGTCGCTTCCTGAAAAGGGGAAATTAGATCCACGGGGCGCTCAGCACGGCGGCTGCTCGGACCCAGGCTCCCTGCTCCCTCGGGGACACCAGGGACCTTGAGATGGCGGCCAGGCTCCTCTGGCCGACCCCCCCGCCGGCCAGCTGTGGCGTGGGGCTGCCGAGGCCGCAGCCACAAAACCGGGCACTGCACCAGGCCCCGCGCCCCCTGCCGGCCTTTTCCTCCTCTGGGGCGAGGCTGCAGGCCCCCAGGCTGGGCCCCGTGTGACTGCCGCCGGTTCCAGCCGGCACGAGGGTGCAGGCAGGGGTCTCCCGGGAGCACCCAGGGATGAGGAGGAGCAGGTGCTGGCAGGGATGCCTGGAGCTCACTCAGAGAGGCAGAGGCCCCTCCTGGGCCCGCGGAGCTCATCCCTCCCCCGCCCATCAGGCGGGCGGGCGCTTCCTGGTCCTGCGGGAGCCCCTCGGTGCTGCAGATCGGAACGAGACCCTCAGTTGTGGGCACAGGGGACTGCACGGGGCCTCTGTCCCCATCAGAAGCGTGTGCTGCGCAGGGGAGCGTGCCGTGGGCGTGCGAGCAGAGGCTCTCGCTCGCAGGGAGACAACCTGCCCCACCTGCCCCAGTGGCAGCACCTGTGGGTGGGGTGTTTGGGAACATCAGGCACCTACAGGGCAGGGCTGGCTGGTCCACGATCACATCCCCTGCAACACAAATACACACACACACACTCACACTCACTCACACTCATACACACACTCATTCACATATATACTCACACTGACACACACACTCATACACACACTCACTCTCACACTCATACACACACTCACTCACACTCATACACACACTCATTCACATACTCACACTCACTCTCACACACACTCTCACTCATTCCACTCATCACACTCACACACACACTCACACATCACCACTCACCACTCACTCCACACCACCTCACCACACTCACACACACCACACTACACACACTCACCACACACTCACACACACACACACACTCATTCACACTACACACTCACACTACACCACCAACACTCACACACACACTCACCATCACTCACTCACTCATACACACTCACACTCATTCACATTACACTCACACTCACTCACACTCATACACACACTCACAACTCACACTCATACACTCACACTCACAACACACTCACACTACCACACTCAATCACACACACTCATTCTCACCACAATCACTCATACACTCACTCTCACACTCAAGCACACTCACACACACACACACTCACAACTCACACTCATACACACACTCACTCCCTCATACACACTCACACTCACACACACTTATTCACACACACACTCACAGTACTCACACTACTCACACACACACTCATACACTTCACTCACACACACTCACACACTCACACACACTCACACACACACTCATTCACATATATACTCACACTGACACACACACTCATACACACACTCACTCTCACACTCATACACACACTCACTCACACTCATACACACACTCATTCACATACTCACACTCACTCTCACTCTCACACACTCTCACTCATTCACACTCACACACACACTCATTCACATATATACTCACACTCACTCTCACACTCATACACACTCACACTCACTCACAACTCACACTCACACACACTCACTCATACACACTCACACTCACACACACTCATTCACACACACACTCACAGTACTCACACTACTCACACACACACACTCATACACTTTCACACACACTCATACACACTCACACTCATTCACATATATACTCACACTCACTCTCACACTCATACACACACTCACAACTCACACTCATACACTCACACTCACTCATACACACACACTCACACTACTCACACTCACACACACTCATTCACACACACACTCACACTACTCACACTACTCACACTCATACACACACTCACACTCACTCACAACTCACACTCATACACACACTCACTCACTCATACACACTCACACTCACACACACTTATTCACACACACTCACAGTACTCACACTACTCACACACACACTCATACACTTCACTCACACACACTCACTTACACCCACACACACTCACTCACACACACTCACACACTCACACACACTCACACACACACTCATTCACATATATACTCACACTGACACACACACTCATACACACACTCACTCTCACACTCATACACACACTCACTCACACTCATACACACACTCATTCACATACTCACACTCACTCTCACTCTCACACACACTCTCACTCATTCACACTCACACACACACTCATTCACATATATACTCACACTCACTCTCACACTCATACACACTCACACTCACTCACAACTCACACTCACACACACTCACTCATACACACTCACATTCACACACACTCATTCACACACACACTCACAGTACTCACACTACTCACACACACACACTCATACACTTTCACACACACTCATACACACTCACACTCATTCACATATATACTCACACTCACTCTCACACTCATACACACACTCACAACTCACACTCATACACACACTCACTCACTCATACACACTCACACTCACACACACTTATTCACACACACACTCACAGTACTCACACTACTCACACACACACTCATACACTTCACTCACACACACTCACTTACACCCACACACACTCACTCACACACACTCACACACTCACACACACTCACACACTCATACATACTCACACTCACATTCATTCACACATACAGACACACACTCACACACTCACTCTCACACACTCATTCACACATACACTCACACTCATACACACTCACACCCTCACACACTCACTCACACTCACTCATTCACACACACTCATACACACACTCACTCACACACTCATACACACTCACACACACTTATACTCACTCATACACACACATACTCACTCACACACACTCTCACTCATACACACTCACACTCAGCCACACACACTCACTCACACATACATACACACACATGCTCACTTACACTCACACACATTCAAATACACACTCATACCCACACACTCACACACACACACACTCACTCCCCGAGGGCCTGTCTGCAGCCTCCACACCCCTGTGCTCAGAGGCCTGCACGTCAGGTGGAGCGGTCAGTGCTCAGCGCGGGTGCCGGGCCCTGTGTCCCGGGAGCTGAGAGCACACAGCCTAAGGCCTTCGGCGTTAACTGCACGTGTGGCAGCACCAGAAAGACATGGCCCACAGACGCAGGCACGAGGCGACGCCGGCAAGCACCCCCAGGCTGCCCTGACCAGCAGGGTCCCGCTCAGTCACGGCCGGCACCGGCCCCGTGCCGCCTTTCCACAGGAGGACAGCACCCCGAGCCATGTGTGTCGGGGTTCTGGGCGTGAACGTGAGAACCCAGGGAGGCGCTGCAAGTGCTCGCTGGGAAGCCGTTACCCAAGCCGAGGGCACCCGCCCCGCGCCGCCAGGTGCCGGGCCGGGAGGCGGGAGTCCTGACACGGGCGTGTGCGCCACGTCTGCGTAGGTGGCTCTGTGGTCTGGAAGATCGCTGCCCCTGGGGCGGGCGGCCAGCGCGGAGAAGAAGGACAAGTGCGTCCTGCGGACGGGCCGCGGGGGGTGTTGCCAGGACCAGCCGACCCCTCCGTGCCGTGACCGGTGGGAACCTGCGTCCCTGCAGGTGCCGAGGGCTGAGCACCATAGCGGCTCCGAGCCCCTCCCTCCGGCCGGAGTCCGGGCTCCGGGGGGCTCCCTCCGGGGACTCTTCACCGTCGGCGGGGAGGGTGTCCCGAGGCTGCTCACCTGCCCCCTCCCGGCCCCAGGAACGCCCAGGCCGCCCGCCCTCCACACCTGCGTGGGTGTCACACCCGCTCGCTCCTACGTCCGCGGGTGCTTTTCCTGGAGAGAAACGCTGCGGTCCCGGCTCTCCCGGTGACGCCCCCTCTCCGGGGACAGGTGTTGTCTCTCCTGGTCACGGGCATCGCCGTCAGCGCGAGCAGGGGGCCGTGGGCCGTCGGCCTGGGAATGAGTCACCTCAACAGTCATCTGGAGTGTGTGCGCGTGTGTGTTTCTCTGTGTGTCTCTGTGTGTGCATGTGTGCATGTATGTGTCTGTCGTCTGTGTGTCTGGTGTGTCTGTGTCTCTGTGTGTGAGTGTGCATGTGTGTGTCTACGGTGTGTCTGTGTGTCTCTGTGTGTGATTCTGTGAGTCTGTGTGTCAACTGTGTGTGGTATGTCTGTGTGAGTGTGCATGTGTGTGTCTGTGTGAGTGTGAGTGTGTATGTGAGTGTGAGTGTGCGTGTGTGTCTATGTGCAGGGGTGTATGTGAGTGTGTGTGAGTGTGAGTATGAGTGTGTGTGTGTGAGTGTGCGTGTGTGTCAGTGTGAGTGTGTGCATGTGTGTGTGCGTTTGTGTGAGTGAATGTGAGTGAATATGTGTGTGTGTGAGTGTGTGTGAGTGTGTGTGTGAGTGTGTGTGAGTATGTGAGTGTGTGTGAGTGTATGTGAGTGTGAGTGTGTGAGTGAGTGTGTGTGTGTGAGTGTGTGTGTGAGAGTGAGTGTGTGAATGTATGTGTGAGTGTGTGTGAGTGTGTGAGAGTGTGTGTGAGTGTATGTGAGTGTGAGTGTGAGTGTGTGTGTGAGTGAGTGTGTGTGTGTGAGTGTGAGTGTGAGTGTGTGTGTGAGTGTGTGAGTGTGTGTGTGAGTGTGTGAGTGTATGTGAGTGAGTGTGAGTGTGTGTGTGAGTGTGTGTGAGTATGTGAGTGTGTGTGAGTGTATGTGAGTGTGAGTGTGTGAGTGAGTGTGTGTGTGTGAGTGTGAGTGTGTGAGAGTGAGTGTGTGAATGTATGTGTGAGTGTGTGAGAGTGTGTGTGAGTGTATGTGAGTGTGAGTGTGAGTGTGTGTGTGAGTGAGTGTGTGTGAGTGTGTGTGTGAGTGTGTGTGAGTGTATGTGAGTATGTGAGTGTGTGTGAGTGTATGTGAGTGTGAGTGTGTGAGTGAGTGTGTGTGTGTGAGTGTGAGTGTGTGAGAGTGAGTGTGTGAATGTATGTGTGAGTGTGTGTGAGTGTGTGAGAGTGTGTGTGAGTGTATGTGAGTGTGAGTGTGAGTGTGTGTGTGAGTGTGTGTGAGTGTGTGTGTGAGTGTGTGTGAGTGTATGTGAGTGTGAGTGTGAGTGAGTGTGTGTGAGTGTGTGTGTGAGTATGTGAGTGTGTGTGAGTGTATGTGAGTGTGAGTGTGAGTGTGAGCACGTTCACCCACCTGACAACCACCTGTGAAGGTTGAGGTGTTGAGGAGCAGCCAGGGAGCCTCCCTGCGCCCGGCCCCCTTTTTGCTGGAAGATGGAGATACAGGTCAGCAGGGCTGGCACAGGAGACCCAGCCACAGCGAGAGGCCATCGGGGAGCCCTCTGTGCCCCTGCCCAAGGCCCCCTGCCCTGGCCCTGGGACTGCAGGGGGTCAAGGGGGGTCTCATGAGGCCCCATCCACGGAGAGATGCTGCCCGGCTGGGAGACGCCTCCACCTCTCGGGCAGCAGCAGCCGGACCGGCCGGAGCCCCTGGACCAGAGACACCAAGAAATCCAAGGAACACGGTGAAGATTCTGGAAACCAAACCACCGCTGGGGCCACAGCACGCAGTCAGCCCGACACACTAACCACCCACGGGGCGGCCGGCGGCAAACAGACTTAACGGGGCCAAGTCTCCTGGCATGTGGACCGCGTGCCCGTGCACAGCCCGACCCCCTTCGTGCCAGGAGCCGGGACCTCCCACCGGAGAGGGACCCGCGGCCCACCCCGCGGAGAAGGAGGCCGTCCTGGCACCGACGGGGCAGAACCGGATGCCGGGACCCGCTGGAGCCGGGAGAAACGGGAGTCCCGCCCGTTAGCCGTGACGGCTTGTTCTCCTTCCAGAAGGCGCGTTCTCGCCTGCTGGGAGGCGCACGCGGGGCCTGGGCGCTCCCCTGGGAAGGCGGCCCGTCCTCCCCGTCCGTCCGTCCGGAGCGCCCGTGATCCTGGGGAGATGAGCAGCCTGTGGCAGAGACCAGAGCCGCCCGCCCTCGACGGCCCCGGCCCTGGCACACCCACGGGCCTTGGCGGGTCTCGGGGCCCGTCACCTGTGAACGCCCATTGGCACCCCTTTGCCTCCTCCCGTCGTCTCTGTCCTTTCCCAGGGTGAGCAGCCGGCTCGTGGGGGCAGAGCAGAGGTGTGTGGGGGCCTGCTGCTCGCCCTGCTGCCCGCAGGAGTGGGTACACGCTCGTGATTCCAACCGAACTGGCCCAAGTCGTGACAGGTGCCTGGACCCCTGGGTTGTCCGGCCACGGCACCAGCCCGTAGGGGGGACTGTCCCTACCGGGGACACCGATTGTAGGGACAGAGAGTGTTTCCACGAAAACCCTGGGATGAGGGGCCACCACGCTGCGCAGCTGCTGGGAGACCTGCTGATGTGAGTCCCGACTCGGGCAGAACTGCCCTCCGGGACGCGGGGACGCGGGGACGTGGGGACCTTCTCGGGTGACGGAGGAAGAGAGCTGGTCTCCCTGGGTCTGCCCCGACGACGGCGAGGCCAGCTCTTCACACAGAAACGTGGTCACAGCCACGGAGCCTGGGGCATCGGGGTCCACGGGCGGAGAGGGAAGAGCAGAAACCCGGGCACTGGGGTATCTCTCAGTGCATCTCACGCAGGAGGATTCTGTGAGTGACGTCTCACGCGGGAGGATTCTGTGAGTGACGTCTCACGCGGGAGGATTCTGTGAGTGACGTCTCACGCGGGAGGATTCTGTGAGTGACGTCTCACGCGGGAGGATTCTGTGACGTCTCACGCGGGAGGATTCTGTGAGTGACGTCTCACGCGGGAGGATTCTGTGAGTGACGTCTCACGCGGGAGGATTCTGTGAGTGACGTCTCACACGGGAGGATTCTGTGACATCTCACGCGGGAGGATTCTGTGAGTGACGTCTCACGCACGAGGATTCTGTGAGTGACGTCTCACGCGGGAGGATTCTGTGAGTGACGTCTGACACTTAAAACCGTAATGGCCACCCAGCAGCCAATGCGATACCGTTTCAAAGTGAGGACGACAGCCCGGCCGGTGGCTCAGCGGTTGAGCGCTGACCTCTGAACCAGGAGGTCAGGGTTCCAGTCTCAGTCAGGGCACATGCCCTGGTTGCAGACCCAGTGCGGGGCGAGCAGGAGGCAGCCGATCCATGATTCTCTCATCGATGTTTCTCTCTCTCTCCCTCTCCCTATCTCTCTCTGAAATCAACAGAGAAACGTGCTTTTTAAAATTTTTATAAGATGATTAAGAGGACAAGTTTTATCTAATGTGTATTTTACTCTAAATTCAATAAACACCGATGGCGTTGAGGAGAGGAGAGAGGGGGTCACGAGCAGCGTGGGGACTCGCATGACGGACTCTCGGCAAGTGATGGACTCCAGGACCGAGCATCGACAAGGACGGAGAAGGTCAGAGGGGCAGGATGAAGAATCAGAACCTAATTGACACCCACAGAACAGGCACCGCAAATAGCAGGCGTCCTTCTTCCAGTGCTCAGGAATATTCATCAAGATCGACCCTCTCCCGGCCATAAGACAAACCCAGCAAATTTAAAGGTATTGATATCAATCAGCGTGCTCTCCGACCATAAAGAAATCAAACTGGAAATCAATGACCAAAAAAATCTTTAAATGCATGGAAATTAGACAGCACGCTTCTAAATTACCCGTGGGTGAAAGGGCAGCTCTCCGCGGAAATTTACAAAAGACAGAGCCCGAGAGACGACTCCCGGCGTCTCAGAATGTGCGGGAGGCTGTGAAGTCAGTGCTGAGGGCGGGGTTTCTAGGGCGAAGCGCTCCCCTCAGAAACAACACACGCTCTCTGTTCATCACCTGTGACCTCGAGGAGCTAGCAAAAGAGCAAACCCCAAACCAGAGGGAACCAGCATAGGTAAGAGCAAAAGCCCGTAAAATGGGAACTAGGCAAACAATGGGAAAAAAATCAATGGAATCGCATCTGGTTCTTTTGAAAACATCAACGACGGGGATGAACCTCTGTGGAGACTGAAGAAAACGGTAAAGCACCACCGGTATTTTGAGCTGCCTGGAGGACATCACTACAGACCCCTTGGCCATTAAACACGTGAGAAAGAAGTTCGATGCACACCCGGATCCTACAACGTAGACGGTCAGTTCCCGGAGACGGCAAGTGACCAGCACAGGACCAAGATGAAATGGATAGTCTAAGTAGTCCTGTGGCATTAACCATCGAATTTGACCTTGAAAGCTCGTGACACAGAAATCTCTATGCTCAGAGAGTTTCACCGGAGGTTGCTGCCACATACAGACACCGTGAACGCCCGTTTTACACAGCACCTTCCGTGCAACACAGGAGGGGACGTGCCTCCCACGTCTGTTTAGGCTCGCGTGGCCGTCACACCACAGGTGGCTCGAAAAATGAGAAACACAGACTAATATTTCCTACTAGAGGCCCAGCGCACGAATCTGTGCACGGGTCGGGTCCCTCGGCCTGGCCAGCGGTCGGGGCCCATAGGGGCCGTCTCACCCAGTCCCGGGGGAGGAACCGTGGGAGGTTGGCTGTGGGAGTGCGCTAACCACCAGGAGGCAGCTCCTGCATTGAGTGTCTGCCCCCTGGTGGTCAGTGCGTGTCATAGCTACAGGCCAGTCGTCCGGTCGTAATGGTCACTTAGCCTTTTATATGTATAGACTAGAGGCCTGGTGCACGGGGGGGGGGGGGGGGGGGGTGCGGGACAGGGGGGGTGTCCCTCAGCCCAGCCTGCACCCTCTCCAATCTGGGATCACTCTCACAATCCAGGACTGCTGGCTCCCAATAGCTCACCTGCCTGCCAGCCTGATCACCCCCTAACCACTCCCTTGCCAGCCTGATCAATGCCTAACTGCTCCCCTGCTGGCCCAATTGCCCCTAACTGCCCTCCCCTGTTGGCCGGGTCGTCCCTAACTGCCCTCCCCTGCAGGCCTGGTCGCCCCTAACTGCCCTCCCCTGCCGGCCATCTTGTGTCCACATGGGGGTGGCCATCTTCTGTGTGGAGGTGATGGTCAATTTGCATATTACCTCTTCATTACATAGGGTTTTTTTCTTATGATGAGAACTTTTAAGATCAATACTCTTAGCCAACATACAGCACAGTGTTACTAACTGCTAGAGGCCCAGTGCAGGGAATCTGTGCCCTGCCCGCCGCAGCTTCGCCCAGAGGCCGGGACGCCGGAAGGACGTCTGGTCCAATCAGCACGTGATGCCTTTATTGCTCTAGATGAACTGAAAGGTAAACTACGAACGACCAGCGAACCGAATTCAGCGACGCAGCCGCAGGGTTACACCCACCTCGTGAGCAGGGGGTTTCGTGCCAGGTGCGCGGCACCTGAACGTCGGCCCTGCCGTTTGCCCTAGCCACCAGCCGAAGGAGAACAAGGAAAATTGCTCCCCCCCTCCCGCCCACCCCAGCCCTGGGAAGGGGCCTCCGGTCAGCTGTCCTCTCTGAGGAGACACCTGCTCCGCCCCTCCCCGCCGGCTCCTGGCCCGGTGTTGCCGAGCAGGAGGAGGAGGTCAGATGTGAGCCAGAGGCGCCCCTGCTCCCAGCTGGACCCCCCAGGCCGAGACCGCTGGCGGCAGCTCCCCGGACGTCGTGGGGGGGCCACCAGCTTGGTGTGTGGCGTCCACGCCTGGCTCTGCCTCCCCCGGCCCTGCGCTGAGGGGCTGGGTCAGGGACCCGCCAGCATGTCCAGCACAGACATGTCTGCTCAGCCACCCTCCACATCCTCCGGGCAGGCGGGCACGCTGGGGGTCAGTGGCCTTCTGACCCCTAGACTAGCGTGACCCGTGGTCGGTGACACAGGCTCCGAATGGGGGAGTCGCGGTTCAGCCACCGCCTCACAGACGTTTCTGGAAGCCTTGCCGCCCTCGTCCTGGAATGCAGCTCCTTGGCTCCCAGCAGGTTCGTCCTGCAACTCTCCATGCCCCGCCGCCTCTGGCCCACTCAGACCTTCTGTCTCCTCTTCCGATGTCAGGCCCGGCCCTGAACGGACACCGAGGCCCTTGGGCACCTGTCCCCCAGTCAGGCTGGGAGCCACTGAGCCTCCCGACGACCCGACCCGGCCTCCCCGGTTTGCAGGAAGAGCCCGGACACGGGGCAGCGGCGCGGCACCCCCAGCAGCTCCGGAAAGTGAGCGGGTGTCTAAGGGCCCCCAGCAGGGACGGGAAATACGCCAAGGCCTCATCTGCTGCCGCGCCAGCGAGAACGCAATTCTTCCCCTCGTTCCCGGGAACCTGTGGGGGGCCAGGGAGGGCCCAGGACCCCGCCCCCAGGGAGACCCGCTTCCTCAGGGCCCCCAAACGCCCATCCCAGTGAACGGAGGTTTTTGTTATTCGCAAGATGATTTACAACACTCGGAGGGGGTGGGGAAGCTCTTTCTCAAAAGTGATGGCCAGAAACAAGCAGGGATGATTCCAAACGCTGCCGCGGACCACGGCGGCACGGTGAGCGCGTGCTCTGACACGGCTTGCCCTCGACGGTTCACGTATGTCCAGGACAGTCCGCGGGGAGAAGCGGGGAGAAAGAGGAGACACGATTAATTCGCCGATTTCTATCCGCGATGGTGATCTCTGGCGAATCTCTTCAGACGCCTTCCCTTCCCAGGAGCCAGCGCTGTCGTGAGACCTGTGCGCTCCCCGCGCCTCCGGCCGATGCGCCTCCCTCCTCCTGTGTCCTTACGGGGCTTTTGTGAGCTTTTCACATCGGAAATAACTCCCCTGCCCTCTGGCGTGGCTCCGTGGCTGAGCACCGACCTATGAACCCGGAGGTCACGGTTCGATTCCTGGTCAGGACGCGTGCCCCGGTTGTGGGCTCCATGCCCCGTGGGGGGCTCATCGACATTTCTCTCTCTCTCTCTCCCTCTCCCTTCCTCTCTGAAACCAATAAAAATTTATTTCTTTTTATTTTATTATTTTAAACGTATTTTATTGATTTTTTTTTACAGAGAGGAAGGGAGAGGGAGAGAGAGCTAGAAACATCGATGAGAGAGAAACATCGATCAGCTGCCTCCTGCACACCCCCCACTGGGGATGTGCCCGCCACCAAGATCCATGCCCTTGACCGGAATCGAACCCGGGACCCCTCAGTCCGCAGGCCGACG
This sequence comes from Corynorhinus townsendii, assembly GCA_026230045.1. Lineage (NCBI taxonomy): Eukaryota > Metazoa > Chordata > Mammalia > Chiroptera > Vespertilionidae > Corynorhinus > Corynorhinus townsendii. Next base: position 218,476,391 of record JAPDVU010000003.1, read on the forward strand.
CTCACACCGGGTTGGCGATATATTTCTTTTTTTAAAAAGGAAGCATTGCCCCTGTCCCACCCCTCTGACCCGATGTGACCTTCAGCTACAGCGCGTCCTCGGATCTCTGGAGGCCGCAGGGCATGGAGCCCTCCAACCAGGGACGTCAGGAACCTGGACCTCCCGTACCTGCCTCCAGGTGAGCTCTGGTCCCTGCTCACCTTCCCTCCCGCCCCAGAGGCCGGCGGGCGGTGCTGCCAGAGCGGATGCCGAGGCACCTGCAGGGGGCGGTCCACACGGGGGGTACCCACCGCCGGCGGGTGCACAGCCGGTGCCCCCGGAACTGGTCCAGCGAGAACCGGAGTCCATGCCGGTCCACTGAGCCACACTCCCAGCACTTCGCCATCAGTGGCGGTCGGAAGGGACTCAGCGGCCATGGAGGCAAGCGCGCACCCCCTCATCTGCGCATCTCCCCAGTGCGCCCCACCGCCCCCAGCTCCTCAGGAGGGTGACCCCCAGATCGAGGTGGTGTGTGTCCCACAGGGCTCCGTCCTGCTGGGACTGGCAGAGCAGTGGCCTTGGTGCCAGGCAGGGACGCACCTTCGGGGTGCCCACCACACGAGTGGACGGGCAGAGCTCTCGCGGGCAGACAGGCCGGCACGCAGGCATATGTGTGCATGTGTGTGAGTGTGGTGAGTGTGGTGCATGTGGTGAGGGTGGTGAGGGTGGTGTGTGTGGTGCGTGTGTGATGAGACATACCAAGGGGCCGCAGAGAAGGCGGTGAGGGGCAGCGGTTATAAGGAAGCGTGTGAGCGAGGCGGCTCGGAACTGACAAGCAAGGCATCGCCGGGGCTCCCTGGCGCCAGGGAAGGGTGGAACCGCAGGCTTTCCACGCAGAGCTCAGCGCGGAGGAGACAAAGCCGCGTGTGGAAAGCTGCCACGTGATGGACGGAGGGAGGGCGGAGCGGAGGCGGCTGACGGATAGCATTTAATTGTCCCTCCGCCGTCCCCACCTCAGCTAAGTGAGAAGAAAGCCCCGGCGAGGGGCCTTTTCCGCGCGGGAGGCAGATGGCGGCTCGGTGACCATCCGGCCAGGAAGCAGGCCAGAGCCGGAGCCGGCAGGCCGTGCGCACATCCCAGAAGCATCGGGATAAACCACCATCCGCCACCAACACGTACGACACGCAAGGCGGGTCCTGCAGAAGTTCAGTGTGCGTGTGTGTGCGCATGCATGTGTGTGTGTGTGTGTGTGTGCATGTGTGTGTGTGTGTGTGTGTGCATGTGTGTGTGTGTGTGTGTTTGATCTGGATAAAATGATTGTGAATTTGTTACTAAAGCTCATGCCTATAAGTAATCAAGAAAACGGGAAGAATAAAGTGGAGGCGATCTGCCCAGGAGATCTTGGAGTGGTTGTGATGAGCGGGTGGCAGAGGGGATGGTGGGACTCTGTGGGTGCACAGGGGGAGTGGGAGGCATGGGTGGGGCAGGGCAGGGGAGGGAGGACGGAGGAGGGAGGCGGAGGGGGAGGAGGGAGGAGGGAGGGGGGAGGAGGGAGGAGGGAGGAGGGAGGAGGGAGGCGGAGGAGGGAGGAGGGAGGAGGGAGGAGGGAGGAGGGAGCGGGAGGGGGAGGAGGGAGGGGGGAGGAGGGAGGGGGAGGAGGGAGGAGGGAGGGGGAGGAGGGAGGAGGGAGGAGGGAGGAGGGAGGAGGGAGGGGGAGGGGGAGGAGGGAGGGTGCCTTCCTGGCGAGCTGTAAAGTACGAGTGTGGATGGCTCGGGTGTTAAAACACTGAAAGGTAAAAGGCTAGAATCTCGGAAGAAAGTATTTGTCTATCCTGTGCTTAACCAGATGTTTTTAAAGAATACGAGCAACTAAGAAGCCATAACAGGCAAAAGGACCGCATTTCAACAAATGTGTAAAGTGAAGGCCGTTATCCCGAAAGTGCGGAGCAGCGTGTGCCGTGCGGAGGCGGCTGGGGCTTAGAGGCTGCAGTGCACAGAGACTCTCACGTCCGTCTTTAAAGGAAGAAGAAGAGAGAATTAGACAAAGTGCATGATGGGCGCCGACCAGAAAGCACTGGGAAACGCCGAGGGCGCTGCATACGGAGCCCGTTCTCACCGCCAGGCACAACCAAGGTGGCACTGGGGGCAGACCCGAACGGCAGAGCGTCCGCGTGTGTCCCGGGAGGTGTGAGCCGTGGCTGCTCGGTGAGGAGCCATTGGAACGCACATTTAAATGAAACCTCCGGCCCTTCCTCCCCGGACCTCACCCCTGAGGAGTGTGGCCAGGCGAGTGCAGGTACCTCCGGTGAGGCCCAGGTGTGCCACACAACTGCAGCTCACACACCACGGGCTCCTGGTCACGGCCGGAGTATGTGGAATTAAATACAATATGGCCTGGATGGTTCCATTTCATAAAATGGAGCATGTCAGAGTGTGGGGGGCTGTGCGCGTGCACACGTGTGTGTGTGCAAGTGTGGTGTGTCTGAGTGTGTGCGTGTGTATATTTGTATGAGTGTGGGGTGTGAGTGTGGCATATGTGTGCATCTGTGTGAGTGTGGTGCGTGTGGTGAGGGTGGTGAGGGTGGTGCGTGTGGTGAGGGTGGTGAGGGTGGTGAGGGTGGTGAGGGTGGTGAGGGTGGTGAGGATGGTGGGTGTGGTGAGGGTGGTACGTGTGGTGAGGGTGGTGCGGAGGGTGGTGCGTGTGGTGAGGGTGGTGAGGGTGGTGCGTGTGGTGAGAGTGGTGCGTGTGGTGAGGGTGGTGCGTGTGGTGAGGGTGGTGAGGGTGGTGAGGGTGGTGCGTGTGGTGAGGGTGGTGCGTGTGGTGAGGGTGGTGCGTGTGGTGCGTGTGGTGAGGGTGGTGAGGGTGGTGCGTGTGGTGAGGGTGGTGAGGGTGGTGCATGTGGTGAGGGTGGTGCGTGTGGTGCGTGTGGTGAGGGTGGTGAGTGTGGTGTGTGTGGTGAGGGTGGTGCGTGTGGTGAGGGTGGTGCGTGTGGTGCGTGTGGTGAGGGTGGTGAGTGTGGTGTGTGTGGTGAGGGTGGTGAGGGTGGTGAGGGTGGTGCGGAGGGTGGTGCGTATGGTGAGGGTGGTGTGTGTGGTGAGGGTGGTACGGGTGGTGTGTGTGGTGTGTGTGTGATGAGACATATCAAGCATACTCCCCAGGTGTCCAGGACACCGTCTCAGGGTGCATTTCCTGGGGATGTCTCCTCTCCCCTGCAGCTGGGGGCCCCCAGGCTGAACCCCTGGCCTGTGGGGAATCCTGAGGCCCCGTCTCCTCGGCTTCACTCCCACTCTGTGAGTCCACGGGGCCGCCGCCCCCTTTGCGCTGGGACCCATACTTGCTCGGCAAGGCGGAGCACACCTCAGGAGGGAGGGTGCCGGAAGGAGCCACAGTCCAGGAGGGTCAGGGAGGAGGGACCCAAGGACCGGCGCTCCCAGGGTTGTCTCCCCATCCCCACGCAGGGCTGACCACAGCAGCAGGTCCATGTCCGCAGGGAGAAGCACAGCGTGGGGTGAAAAGGGAGGAGGGTCCGGCGGTTCCTGGCAATTTCAGCCTCTTAGAGGGTGGCCCTGACATTCTTTGTTCTGTTGCTGTTACTGATCTACAGGCAATTGTTAAGAAGGGAGGAGTGAGAGTTAAAGGAGGGAATGGATATGAAGCACAGCTTATCAGAAATGTTATTTTATTACCACTACAACCATCATCATCACATCACCAACATTCCCATCACCATCACCATCATCATCATCACCACCATCATGTCATCACCATCATTACCATCATCATCACCATCATTACCATCACAATCATCATCACCATCACCATCATCATCACCATCACCATCATCATCATCATCATTACCATCATCATCACCACCATCACCACCATCACACCACCATCACCATCACCATCATCATCATTACCATCATCATCACCACCATCACCACCATCACACCACCATCACCATCATCACCATCGCCATCATCACCATTACCATCACCATCATCACCATCATCACCATCACCATCATCATCATTACCATCACCATCACCATCATCATCATTACCATCATCATCACCATCATTACCATCACAATCATCATCACCATCACCATCATCATCACCATCACCATCATCATCATCATCATTACCATCATCATCACCACCATCACCACCATCACACCACCATCACCATCACCATCATCATCATTACCATCATCATCACCACCATCACCACCATCACACCACCATCACCATCATCACCATCGCCATCATCACCATTACCATCACCATCATCACCATCATCACCATCACCATCATCATCACCACCATCACCATCACACCACCATTGCCATCATCACCATTACCATCACCATTATCACCATCACCATCATCATCATTACCATCATCATCACCACCATCACCACCATCACACCACCATCACCATCATCATCATTACCATAACCATCATCACCATCGCCATCACCATCATCACCATCATCATCACCACCATGTCATCACCATCACCATCATCATCACCATCATCATCACCACCATGTCATCACCATCACCATCATCACCACCACCACTATCATGCCACCACTAACATTCCCATCACCATCACCACCATCATCATCACCATCACCATCATCACCATCACCATCACCACCACCACTATCATGCCACCACTAACATTCCCATCACCATCATCACCATCATCATCAGCATCACCATCACCACCACCACCATCATTACCATCCTCTCCACTATAATCACCATCATCACCATCACCATCCTCACCATCACCATCTCACCATCCCTGTTCCCATTATTTCCTGATGACGCCTGATGGGTGCCAACCAAGGGTCTGGCTGTGGGCTAACTCCACAGCCAGGTTGGTCACAGGGATCTCCAAGACTGGCCCCCTTTCCCTCTACCCTTCCCTCCCGTGGACAGACTCACTCGCTCTGGGCTCGGACCTCCCCTGACCCCTGGGCCTCTGCAGCTTCATGGCCCAGACTCATCAGAGACCCAGTCACAGGGAGCCCCCACTCAGCACCCACAGGACCACTCTCCAGCACACCTGAGCAGTCCCACGATGGGCACCATTGCCGAGAAGAGCCGCAGTGAAAGCTGGCCTGGAAAACAGAACCTCAAGGAAGCGCAAAGTTTCAAATACTTGCTGGAGGGTTTAGACATTTCTTTTTAAAACATGGAAAACGTGTTAACTTGTTGACAAACTGAGTTTTGTTTTCCATTTGGAGGAGTAACATTTGCTGGACGAATCAGACAGAGACCAACCAGAGTGCCTTGTAAGCCTACGGCCCACAGGAGACCATGGCTAACATGTGGGCGTGCCCACCGCCAGCCTGCTCCCCATAAACCTGCCTTTCGCCCACCTGTCCGTTCGTCCACTCTGCAGACGAGCCCTGGCATCGGTGTGGCATGTCCTACGTGCGAGGGACACGGAGCAGCCTGGAGCCGGCCTCTGTCTTTTGGGAGCTTCCCAGCCTGTGGAAAATCACAGCGCGCAGAAACTGGTGTTAGGGAGGGTCGTCTGAAGCCCTGGGTGAGGGGCACCCGCGGGCCACGGGGGGCCAGGGAGGCTGTGCCATGGCCAGCACCTAGCGGGTGGGGGAGGTCACTGTGGAGGTCCCCCCAGGAGGGACGCCTGGGGCAGCGGCAGGTGGCCCACAGCTGCGTCCGGCCTTCGTGCCTGGGCCCTTTGGGCTGACCTGCCCTCACCCAGAAGCCCCTGCTCCTGATCCGTGTCTCATCTCCCTGATGGAGAGCTCCCGGGGGGCGGGGTCCCCGTGTCCCCGCAGGTCAGCCAGGCCTGGCACCGTGTCCTGCATGGAGTGGGGGGATGACTGAGTGGGGAACATAGGGACGCCCTGCCCTGGCGCACATCTGAGGCTGAGCGTGACGCCTGTCCCCTGTCCTCCATCCCCCATCCCCCATCCCCCACTCCCCTCCCCCTCCCGCTCCCCTATCCCCTGTCCTCCATCCCCCATCCCCTGTCCTCCATCACCCAGCCCCCGGCCCTCATCCCCCCTCCCCCATCCCCCGTTCCCCATCCCCCATCCCCTGTCCTCCATCCTCCATCCCCCGTCCCTATCCCCTCTCCCCCATCCCCCGTCCCCCATCCTGTGTCCTCCATCCCCCATCCCCCACTCCCCTCCCCCTCCCCCTCCCCTATCCTCTGTCCTCCATCCCCCATCCTGTGTCCTCCATCCTCCATCCTCCATCCCCCATCCCCCATCCCCCGGCCCCTGGCCCTCATCCCCCGACCCCCATCCCCCGTTCCCCATCCCCCATCCTGTGTCCTCCATCCTCCATCCTCCATCCTCCATCCCCCATCCCCCATCCCCCGGCCCTCATCCCCCGACCCCCGGCCCCGGGTGCATCACTGCCTTGCATACACCCCTCTATTTGCCGTCGTCGCCTTCGACCCTGGGATTTCCTCTCTCTGCCCCGTCAGGCTGAGGGTGATGGCGCTACACCTCCAGGGCTGGATCCCAGTCCTGAGCCCCTCGGCACCCCCTCCCCTGGACCGCACCTCTCAGCTGCCTGCCTGAGGGAGGCGCCCGCAGCCCGGCCCCCTCACGGACGCTGAGGAGATCATGTGTGTCTGTGGCCCCGACCAGTGCCGGTCCCATGCTTAGGGGGCTTTCGGATTCACGGGGGACCCGGCAGCCCTGCGGGGCTCACTCCGGGCCCTGCGCTCGAGGACCCCCGTGGGTCATGGGGCCGCGTCTCTCCCGCCACCTCTCTCTCTGGCCAGGTCCCGCCCTTTGGGTCTCGGGATCTCCTTTCCCCAGAAACACTGAGTCGAAGAAAAAGGGGCAGGAGGGACCCCGAGAGGCCCTGCGAGGACAGGGCGGGAGGGGGAGCAGGGCGCCCCCACGGAGAGCACTGCTCAGGGGCCGCCCTGGGGGTGGGGGTTCCCCGGAGACCGCCTGGGTCCACGGTGCCAGGTTTGCTGGGCGCCCGCGATGAGACTGTCCTGAGCGGCTCCCAGCTCCGAGGAGTCAGGATAACACCATCAATCCCGTCGTCGAAGCGCTAAGCGCCGCTGATGCGGCCTCAATCTGGCAGCTTTAATTACTTCCGTCGCCGCCATCGATCAGGCACGGCCGCCGGCTCTGAAGGGGCCTTGTCGATGCCACGGCCGTGCCAGGCCCAGCGCTTCTGGGCCGTGAATGGCGCCGGGCTGAGGCCTGGGGAGCCGGGTGGGAGCCCCCTCTCGCCACGCTGCGCCCCTCCGGAGGCAGCCTGTGGCCGCAGGCAGGTCCCCGGCTGCTCGGTCTTGGGGAGGACACCCTCAGGAGGCACGAAGCTCGGGGTGCAGCGGCGTGGTGTGTGTGAAACCCCCCATCCTGGCACCCCCCCTCCTCTGAGGTGCCAGGGGCGGGCGAACAGGAGCGCACCCGATGGCGGCCGCTCCCTGGGGACCTGAAGGACGCGGACCTGCTTCCGTGGTCGCGCTGCTCACGTTTTTCACGTCAACGTTGTTTTCCGGGATCTTCCCGTCCGCACGGGCTGCCCGTCCCGGGTGGCGGCCACAGAAGGCCCCGTGTAGACGCGCCGGCCGCCATGAGCCCTGGCCTCACCCTCTCAGGACACGGGCGCGCTCACGGCCGCAGCGGCGTGGGCGGCTGCCTCGGCACGCGGGTGCGACTTCCCCAGCCGTGGCCCCTGGGCCCGAGGATGCGGGTTTTCAGTTGGATTGTGTGAGGCCCAGCCCGGCCGGCGGGGCTCAGGGGTCGAGTGTCGACCTGTGAACCAGGAGGTCCAGGGTTCGATGCCCCGTCAGGGCACAGGCCCGGGTGTGGGCTCCCTCCCCCGTGGGGGGCGTGCAGAAGGCAGCCGGTCCCTAACTCTCATTATCGATGTTTCTCTCTCTCCCTCTCCTTTCCTCTCTGACATCAATAAACATACGTTTCTAAGAAAGAAAGAAACGGGATGTGTGGTCGAGCGGTCTCCCAGCCTGTGGGCCGGTCCCCGAGCGGCGGGCTGCCCCCGTGGGTCAGACACAGGCTCCCGCTTCCGTCCGTTCCCGGGGGAGAGCTCTCGGTCTCTCTGCCGCTCGGGCCCCTGGGAACCCGCCTCCCCTTCCTCCTCCCGCGCAGCCCTCAGCCCCGCGAGCGCTGGCCTCGGTCCGCACAGACAGCAAGCCGGGCTGGATGCGTCGCTGTCGGATAGTTTCACTGACAAATGTCTGCGCTCCCACCGCGTCCTCCGTGCTCCTGAGGCGTGCGTTTCGCGGTCCTTGGTCGCTGTGGCGGTTTCTGTCTCCATTTCCCCCCTTAGGCCCCGGTGGCCTTGAAACCGCCCTCTGGGCTGTGCCTCCCGCCAGCCTCAGGGGCGCCGGGGCCGCCCGCATCTCACTACCCCCCTCTCCAGCCACCCTCCCACTTCCACCCGTCCGTCCTGAGTCCGCTCCGTCCGCCGAGTCGGTGCCCACCGGCTGCCTTCCCCCCGGCGGGAGCCTGTCTGCCTGGTTCTCCATTTTCACGGCCGGGTTCGCAGCCCCACCTCCTGCTTATGGCGGCGGGGGGGCGGGAGGGGAGGGCGGGCAGAGGAGGCTGACGCTGGGAGCTCATCCTTGGATCGTATTCATTACCTATTGTGTTATTTATTTTTAAAATAGGTTTTTACTGGTTTCAGAGAGGAAGGGAGAGGGGGAGAGAGAGAGAAACATCCATGATGAGAGAGCCATGGACCGACGGCCTCCTGCACGCCCCTCCCTGGGGATGGAGCCCGCCACCCAGGCCTGTGCCCTGACAGGGATCGAACGGTGACCTCCTGGTTCCTAGGTCAACGCTCTGCCCCTGAGGCCGGCCGCCGGGCCCTGGAGAAGTGGTTTTAAAGGCTCTTCCTGTACGAAGCCCGCAGCTGCTCCCCGTGCGCCCTAATCTGGTCCTGGCCGTGAGGCCCGCGTCCCGTTTGCGGTTCATTCCTTCCTCCGCTTCCCAAGGAGCCTCTCCTCCCGCCGCAGCTCCCCGGCCCGGAGGCGCAGAGGGGAGCCGGGTCCCGGTGCCCCGGTCTGGGACGAAGGGCGTCAGCAGAACCTCGGGCCACGTTGCGGGAACAAACGCTTGGCGTCTACAGAGAGGAGCCGCGGATGAGGCAGCGAGTGAAGGTCCCGCTTGGGGCTGTGGGAGAGCTACTGCCTTTCAACACCAATTAGGCGCCTCGGCGCGCCTGGCAGACTCCGGCGAGCAAGGTCACGCAGGTGCGTCTCATCACTCATCCCCTCCGGCGGGGAGACGAGCGGGTAACTCACGCGGGGCGTGCGGAGATGCCGGGAGGCTTCCTTCCCTCTGCCGCCGGGAAACGGTGTGCGTTTCCAAATCCTGGTGTTTCCGGTGGGAGCGGTGTGGGCCGCGGCGTGCGGGCGCTCCGGCCCCTGGCGAGTCCGCTTTCTGTCGCCTGCGGAGGCGCCGGCAGGTTCCGTGGGAGGTCCCCAGCTCCCGCCCGGCCCCGTGCCCCCGCGCGGCTGGCCCTGGGCGGCTGAGTTTCCGTCACCATGTCCCCTCTCCGGTCACTTCAGGTCTCTTCCGATGACTGTTCTCAGGTTCATCTTCCTAGGCGCAGCGTTTAACCCATCCATACACGTCCCCGCTATTCCCTCTCGCCAGGCCGGTGTGGCCCAGTGGGTAGAGCGCCGGCCTGCAGACGGAAGGGTCCCAGGTCCGATTCCGGCCAAGGGCACGTACCCGGGTTGCGGGCTCCCTCCCTGGTCCGGGCTCGGGCAGGAGGCAGCCAATGGGTGTGTTTCTCTCACATCGATGTTTCTCTCTGTCTCTCCCTCTCTCTCCCACTCCCTGGAAAAACCACCGGGAACGTATCCTGGGCTGAGCCGGCCCCGCCTCCCTGTCCCTTCATGGTACTTTTCCCAGCTTTACGGGACACAGTGAAGAGCCGTGTCTACACTGTGCGCTTTGCGGGGTGTTGACACACGCGGGAACCTGCGCGAGCATCACGTGACCAAGAAACCGCGTGTGCGCCGCCCCTGCCCGCGCCCCGGCACCCACCTGCTTCTCCTCGGGGCCCAAGGTCATCCTGGCTTCGTGTTTCCACGGGAGGCTGCCCACGGCTGTCTGCTTCTCTCTCTGTTGTCGCCAACCGTCTCCGCTGTGTGTTTGCAGGAGCCGCCGCGCTGCACTTGGGCTGCTGCAGGTTTGGGCTCCCGTGGGGCCTGAGGCCGCTCCGCCTATGCGGTCCCTCCTCCACAGTTTCAATCTTTGGAGAGCGCCCCCTGCCTCCTCGGAGCCCGTGAAGGCCTCGCCGGACACCCCGGCTGGGCCGGCCCTTCCTCCCTGCTCGCTGCGATTGGTCCTGGCTCTTTGCTGCCAAGTGGTTCTTAGCATCCGCTCCTGTGGATGTTCCTAGAGAGAAGCATCAGGTGAGAGAGAAGCATCCATGGGCTGCCTCCTGCCCGCCCCCACGGGGGATGGAGCCCGAACCGTTGGTGCATGGACGACGCCCGGCTGACGGAGCCACACGGGCCAGGCGCTGAGGGTTCTTCTGGAACGTTCCACGCGCTCCCGGAGACTCTGGGCCAGGGGTCCTCAAACTGCGGCCCGCGGGCCATATGCGGCCCGCCGAGGACATGGATCCGGCCCGCCGGGTGCCGCTGCCTGTCCTGCTTAGCAGCCAACTCGTCCCGGGCCCGCAGTGCGCATAGGAATCTGTTCATAGTTTTTTTTTTAAACTATCGTCCGGCCTCCCGCGGTCTGAGGATACAGTGAGCTGGCCCCATTTAAAGAGTCTGAGGACCCCGCTCTGGGCCTCTCGCAGCCCACGCCGAACGCCGACTCACGCGGCTTTGGTTTGAGCAGGGAGTCCAGGCCACACTGGGGCCTCAGGCCTGGCCGTCACGGCGCCCATCCAGCGCTGCCTCCAGGACCCTCACACCTCCAGCCTCAGGCTCGGGGGGGCCCTTCTGGTCCTCCTAGAGTGAGCCCGTCAGTGTCAGCCCCGTGGTGAACCGGGGGCAGGGGGTTCCGAGAGCCTGGGGGTGGGGGAAACCAGGGGCAGGGGGTGCCGAGAACCCGGGGGTGGAGGGAACCAGGGGCTGGGGGCTCTGAGAGCCCCAGGCAGGTAAGTGGGTCCCAAGAGCTCCTGTGGCCTCAGGAATCCGGGTCGGCCCAAGCACCGCCAGGCCCTCCCCGTTCACCTCTGTCCGGTGCAGCGCGGGAAAGTGAGGGACAGGTGAGCCCCTGCATGTTAATGTCAAGTGACACTGGGCCTTGAGGTGCGTCTGGGACCCAGGGGGCCTCGCCCAGGCCTGCTGTGTCTAAGGAGCCAGACAGCAGAGGGGCCTGCTGGCCGAGGGGGCTGGGAGGAGGGGGGAGAGGGGGCTGGAGACTGAGGGTGGGGGGGTGGAGGGGGGAGAGGAAGGGGGGTTACAGGGGAGTCTAGGGGAGGGAGGAAGAGGAGGGGTGAACTGAGGCCTGGGGTGTCATTGCCAGTCTCCCACTTGACATCTGGCTTCCATGCTGGTCCCCCCTGAGCCCCCGCAGCCGAAGGATCCTGGGAACTGTGAGCCGAGGGCGTCTCCTGCTCCCCCAGGCCTGATGCCTTCACTCCGGGCAAGGCTGGTCTTCCAGGGCCCACCATCCAGGGCCCACCGTCCAGGGCCCACCGTCCAGGGCCCACCCGTCCAGGGCCCACCTAAGGGCCCCCCACCAGCCAGGTCCAGCAGTCTCTCTCCCTCCGCCCCCCACCCCCGCGAGGGCACTGGATCCCGGACCTGCCCCAGGGCCTTTGCACTGCTCTGCACTGGTGTCTTCCCTCAGGGTTCACCCCTTCACGCCCTCCTCCGCGGGCACATGACTCTCTGGGAAGCCCCTGCCCCCTGTGCCTCCGTCTCCTGGGCCCCTCCCCTTAGGTCTGCTTAGTCCCTCCCGTCCTCCTCTCAAATGGAAGCCTCGGAGAGAGGCCGGGGTTTGTCTCCCTGCTCACTGCTGGGTCCCAGAACCGGGGCCTCCAGCAGGGACTCCAGCGCGCTGTGAAGCAGGGAGAGGGCGGAGGGGAAGGAGGAGCGGGAGGGGAGGGGGAAGGGGGAGGGGGAGGGCAGAGGTGGGCAACACCCCACCCGCTCAGCACCCTCCCCCCACACTGGCTGTTTGCTGACAGTGCACACCCTTGGAGCCAAAGAGCCCCGGACTTCAGCGTGCCCTCTGCCCGCCCCACCCCCACAGGCCTGCCCAGGAGCCGAAACCAGCGTGGAGGCCCCCAGAGCCTCTGCCAGCGCCAGCAGCGCCGGGAGGGGCGGGCCGTGCCCCAGCCATGCAGGGTAACTCCATGAAGCCCGATCCGATTAAGGAGCAGACGGCATTCAAAGCCAATTTTGAGCCGATGGATGTTCGCACACACTCCACGCATTTCAGCGGCCTGCACGGCACCTTCCAAATCCACTTACCCGCTCCGCGCAGCCCGCCCTGGCCGCGGCCTAATCAGATTCCCGCTCCCCCGGCGGCCTGGCCAGTTTCTCCTGCAGACGCGCTGGACGGCATGGAAACAAACTGAGCCAGCGCCGGCGGGGGGGGGGGGGGGGGGACGCCCTGGGTTGGGGGTGGGACACACGTGGCCTTTCTGAGGGGCCTAGCCGCCCCCCCCATGCCAGTCCGCCCCGCACAGTTAGCTCCGCCGCCCTCAGCTCCTCTCTGCTGGGTTGAAGGCGGTTCCTTTGGACAGAAAGAGGCCAGAAACGCTGCCTCTTTGGGGGGTGACCAGCCCGGTGTTTTCCACGGCGTCGGCGCTGCGAGTCGTGACCCCGCTAGGAGAGCCCGGTCTCCGGTGGACGCGGCGTGCTCACCGCCTCCCCCACGCCTGCAAGAAGGTTCAGAGTCACGTTTTCCAAACAGATGCAGCGCGGCCGGCGTGGCTCCGTGGTTCAGCATCGACCTAGGAACTGGGAGGTCAGGGTTCGGTTGTGGTCAGGGCACCTGCCCGGTTGCGGGCTCAGTCCTCAGTGGGGGGCGGGCAGGAGGCAGCGGTCGGTGAGTGAGCAAAGTGAAAGGAGACCGACGTGCTGGTGGGCAGCGCAGTTCCTCCCGCATCAGAAGCCAGGACACAGTGTCCAGGGCTCTGCGGGCTCCCACGATGCCCCTCACCTGGGCAGGTGGTGGGAGGCGCCCCCAGCCCCCGGGCAGGTGCACCACAGAGAGAGTCCGGCGCCTGGGCCTTCTGGGCAGGGCCACCCCTCGCTGCGCCAGCCTCCCCCAGACCTGGTCACAGAGAGACAGCGTCTGCCCAGGCGTGTGGGTGGGGGAGGGGAGGACCCCTGAGCACAGCCCTGCAGGTTTCGGGCAGGCGTAGGGGCAGGCGTGGGGCAGGCGTGGGGCAGGCGTGGGGCAGGCGTGGGGGCAGGCGTGGGGCAGGCGTGGGGCAGGCGTGGGGCAGGTTTGCATCGCCGTCTGGGGGTGAGCCTCTGGGTGCTGGCCCGCAGCCCGGCTCAGGCTGAAGGCGGAGAGTGCACCCCTCCCCGGGGCCTGTGCTGTCCCAGTGCCCTGGCATCTCCCCAAGGGCACTGCTTCCCCACCTTCCTCACCAGGAGCCGCCCGCAGCTCCGAGGCCTCGGCGGGCGCGTCCGCCGCGAGCAGAGACCCTGCTTGTAAAAGAAGCCTGGGAATCGGTCAGGACGGGACCTCAGACAGTCTGTTCAATGACTTGATTCCTTTGATTTTACTCACAAAATAATTAGCCCCTAAGCGTCCGATGATTGCTAAGGCCCGCATGCCGGGGGTCGGCCCGGCCGGCGGGAGAGGAGCCGGACCTGGGGGCTCTGGCGGGATCTCCAGATGCATTCGCATTTGAAATAAGTCCTGTTCCTTTAACGAGGTGGCTGGGGCCTGCCGCCCTCCCCGCCAGGCATCTGTGGGCCTTGATACAGTTTCAGGCCCTTTTCTTTGAAAGACAACAATGTTTCCATTCGAACAATCCTGCTCAAGGTCAGAGCGCTCCTCTAATCCTAGGAACAGGGCGCATCTTTCGTCTGGCAGCTCAGAGATGAGGGCGGCATCCTCCCTCCCGGTCATTACGTCCGGCGTCTGTGGCAGATACCGGCGGCCGGGGAGGCTAATGAGAGAGTCGGGCAGAGAGGCCAAGGATTAAAACGTATCTAATCAGGAGTCGGCTGCCCCGGGCCGCGGCGTGCAGGCAGATCCCTATCTGGAAGGGGCTCTGATGTCGGGAAGGACGCACGGGGGGCTGGCTTCCTGGCTGGCGGCTTCGGGGAGGACCCGCTCTGGCTCACGCACGTCCTGGGCTGTGACCTTGGGCAAACGGCCAGGCCTCGGGAGCCCGTTTGTAAACGTGCTGTGGGGACTTCGGGGATAAAGGCTCCCGACATCTTTGTCCCGTCTGACACCCCAGCCCCCGGCTGCCTGGGGAGGGAGACGTCCCCGCGTCCCTGCAGACGCATCGGACTCCTTGCCCTTGCTGGAAACAGGCGCTGGGGTCCAGCCGAACCCCAAGAAAAGGGGGTCACCCGAGGGCTGGAGTGTGTGTTGAGGCCAACCTGCCCGGCCGGCGTGGCTCAGGGGCTGAACGTCGACCTAGGAACCAGGAGGTCAGGGTTCGATCCCCGGTCAGGGCATGGGCCCGGGTGGCGGGCTCGATCCTCCGTGTGGGGCGTGCGGGAGGCAGCCGGTCCGTGATTCTCTCTCATCACGGATGATTCTCCCTCTCTCTCCCTCTCTCTTTCTTTCTGAAATCAATAAAAATAGATTTAAAAAATAAAACAAAAGTGAGGCCACGGCACTCCCGCGCTCACCCCAGGGAAGGCCAGGCTGCAGCGGCCCCCGGCTCCCTGCCAGGACCCGGGGCGGCTCTGAGAACGCGGATTGGGGTCCGGGTGCCCCTCTCTCCGCGCAGCGAGCCAGCGGGGTGCGTGGGAGCGAGGCGCCTTTCCCTGGAGAAGAAACATCGCTTGGATGGGCCTCTTCTTATCCCCTGTCAATTGTGTAAAACCCTTTTCAATTTGGGGGGAAGCCGGAACAGCTGAGAAATCGATCAGGAGGTGAGCCGCGTGGAGAGAGGAATTACCGCAGTCTCCCGGTGTCGGCCGCTGCAGACAGCACCTGTCGGGCTAGGGGCGGGTGGAGGGATGGGGCGCCCAGAGCATCCGCGCGCGGCTGGGCCGGGTCTGCCGTGGAGGAGGGGCACGCTGAGCACACCCCCATCCACGGCCATGGCCATGGCCACGGGGCCCAGGGCAGGAGCCACGCCAGGGGGAGGGGTGGGCGGGGCGGAAGCAGGAGAGGGCGTGGGCATCGGGTGGCTCTCCCACGGCCTGGCAGGGCCCTCGCTCACCGTCTGCTCAGCTGCTGGTCCCAGCCAGGCGTTTCCACGGAGCATGCAGCCTGGAGGGGCGGGCAATGGAGCCCAGCGCTGCCTCCCCGCAGGGCAGGAGCAAGGGGAGGGGGAGAGGCACGCCCTGGGGAGTGGGCACCCCAGGAGCCGCCTGCTGCGGCCCAGGTGTGTCTCCAGGGAGCTCAGTCCCCCACGTGAGCGTGTGGAGCTGGCTGGCAGGGAGCGGGAGGGAACGGGAGGGAGCAGCTGCTTCCGGGGACCGACGCCCAGGCTTGGGCTGCCCGGGGCCCCGTGACCTGCCGGCGCCTGGTCCGTGCTCCTTACGGTTCTGTCGTGCGTGGGGTGACCTGGGCTGGCGTCTGCAGGGGTGATGAACGTGGGTGGGTGATTCGACAAAGCCAAGACCGGACCCCGCCTCCTTCTCCAGGACCAGCTCTGGGGGCCACGCTCCAATGCAGGGAGCCCCCTGGGGAGGCAGACTCCATCCCCCTCCCACCACCCCCCCCCCCCCGTGCCCTCGCTGGCCTTGGCGTGCGCACCCCGCCCTCCTCTGGACCTGCCCAGGCCCCGAAGCTATTCTCACCGGTATTTCTCTTCAGGGGGAGGGGAGGGTCTGCGTGGTGGGGAAGACGGTGCGGCTTGGCGCCGAGGGGAGTCCTAGGTGAAATGTGTCCATAGAGAACCCGCCCGTCACCCCCGCGTGTGCTGGCACGGCCGCGCTGGCGGCGGGGGGGGGGGGGTGTGTGTCGCGGGTCCGGGAGCACTTCGTCACGTCCTTGTCCGGCCAGCACATACACAGGTGATACCGACTTTCCCACGCGTGTAAGGAGCACGTTTGTTGCCTCTTTAGGGATTCCCACTCCCTCCGGCCGGCGTGCAGCCGCATGGAGCTCCGTGTTGGGAAGCCCCGGCATCGGGGACACGGCTCCGCCCGCGTGACTGGGCTCCGGCTGCGGATGCCAGGCCGCCCGTCTGGTCCAACAACGGGATCGCATGCGGCCTGCGTGGCAGTTAGGAGCATCCTAGGAGGGCGTGAAGGCACAGGTCTGGGGGGATATTCTGGGGAGCAGCCTGGACACCCCCTTTTGTGGCTAAGAAGGTCCTCACTACCTGAGGCCTGAAGGTTTCAATGGCGGCTCCAGGCTGAGCCTCCCCGGCCTCACAGGGCAAGGCCACTGGTCAGACCAGGGAGCCCTCTGCGGCCGTGTCGGGGGGCACACCTCCATTTGGGGGGCACACCTCTGTCTCGGGGTCACTGGGAGCCCGGAAGATGTGGGCTGTCACACGGCCTGCCTCCGCCCCAGCCTTGGCTCGGTTTTCAGGGTACAGGCTGCAGCCCCACATGTGAGCCTTTGCTCTGAAGCACGAGGTCCCCATCACGGGGAGGCCCCCCACGTCGCGGGGATCTCCGGAGAAGGGCTGGCCTTCCCGTGCTCTCAGCGGCGCCGGGAGCGCCTGTCGCCTGCCTCCTCCCCGGCGATGGTTTTAAGGCTGCCGGTGGGGCCGGCGCACGGCAGCGAGGCCAATGGGATGTGGTCATCAGTCCAGGAAAACGCGTGAGAGGCCATTCGCAGGTGTCTCTCCGATCGCCTCTTCTTTACGCTCAGAGTGCGCTCAGTCTGTTCGCCGTGGGCACTCCTGGCTTCTCGCGGGGATTCGCTCCCCGCGGTCGGGTCGGGTCCAATAGGCCCTGGAGCCCGGATTCTCCTGCGAGCGCACCTGTGTGGGGCACTGTCTGAGCCCAGCCCTCCCAACGAACCTGCCTTCTGGAGTCTGCAGTGTGTCCCGGATTTGGTTGTAAGAACTCGCCTCACACCATGCCATACAGACGTGAGTCTGGATATTCACTCACATGTCCTTTCTGCTTTATTTTCGGCGGCGGCTGCGTCTTGAAGTCACTATGCTTAGGCGTGAGGTAGGGACGCTGTGCGTTCCAAATGGAGAGCACTTCTGTCAGTCCATCCGCCGAGGCTTGGAACAGAGTGGACAGTCTCTTCCACACGGACTCCGTGTCTTCCCCGTGGACTCCGTGTCTTCTCCATGGACACCGTGTCCTCTCTGTGGACTCCATGTCTTCTCCGTGTCTCCGTGGACTCCGTGTCTTCTCCGTGGACTCGGTGTCCTCTCTGTGGACTCCATGTCCTCTCCATGGACTCCGTGTCTTCTCCGTGGGCCCCGTGTCCTCTCCGTGGGCTCAGTGTCTTCCCCATGGACTCCGTGTCTTCTCCGTGGGCTCCGTGTCCTCTCTGTGGACTCCATGTCCTCTCCATGGACTCCGTGTCTTCTCCGTGGGCCCCGTGTCCTCTCCGTGGGCTCCGTGTCTTCTCTGTGGACTCTGTGTCTTCTCCGTGGACTCCATGTCCTCTCCGTGGACTCCGTGTCTTCTCCGTGGACTCCGTGTCCTCTCTGTGGACTCCGTGTCCTCTCTGTGGACTCTGTGTCCTCTCTGTGGACTCCGTGTCTTCTCCGTGGACTCCGTGTCCTCTCTGTGGACTCCGTGTCTTCTCCGTGGACTCCATGTCCTCTCCGTGTCCTCTCTGTGGACTCCGTGTCTTCTCCGTGGGCCCCGTGTCCTCTCCGTGGGCTCCGTGTCTTCTCTGTGGACTCCGTGTCTTCTCCGTGGACTCCATGTCCTCTCTGTGGACTCCGTGTCTTCTCCGTGGACTCCGTGTCCTCTCTGTGGACTCCGTGTCTTCTCTGTGGACTCCATGTCCTCTCCGTGTCCTCTCTGTGGACTCCGTGTCCTCTCCGTGGATTCTGTGTCTTCTCCATGGACTCCATGTCCTCTCCATGAACTACGTGTCTTCTCTGTGGATTCTGTCTTCCACGTGGATGCCGTGTCTTTTGCAGACGCTGTGTCTTCCACACGTTTGTGTGCGGAGCCTAAGCCACCTGCGGTGCTTCCGCGGCGCTGGGCTGAGCTGTGACGTTGCTGAGCATGCGCCTGCCTCTCGGAAGGATGCTCGCAGGGAAGAGCCTGATGGGCCCCTTTCATCCTGGTTGGGACGAGCTTCCTGCGTTAAATGGTCAGACCCGAGGCCGCGGTGTGGGAGGGGGTGAGTTTCCCGAGTGAGAGAAGCGTCACTTCATCTCTGAGGCCCGCGCCCAGGCTCACGGACGCACTTTCTCTTCTTCTTATGGGGCCTGCGCTTTCTCCTTCAGTCCCGAACCTCGCGGCCTGTGTGCACGGAGATGGCTCTCATTCCCCGCCTGGCTTCTCGCCGCCGCCGTAGGAAGTGCTGCGGGCAGTGTTCCTTCACCTTGTGCCCAGCCGCTAAGAACCGCGTTTCACAGAGACAACCTGCTGATTCTGCGCGGCCGCCGCGGGCGAGGAGGGGCACGCCCCGAGGTCACCAAGGGAGCTGCTGCGGTGAGCGAGGAGCTGCGGTGCCGCCCGTGGTCCAGGCAGGCGGAGCTCCTTCCCGAGCCTGACGTGCCAGGTGCAAATGAAGGCGTGCAGTCCAGTGTATACTTGTGTGCATACATGTGTGCATGTGTGAAATACATGCACACGCAGCCCTGAGATGTGCCAGGTGCAAATGAAGGCATGAGGTACATGTGTGCATATGTATCATGTGTATGCATTTGTGGAAGGTATGCACACACACCCTTGAAATGTGCAAGGTGTAAATTAAGACATCCAGCGTGTATGTCTGCACATATGAGTGCACGTGTCAAAGGCGTGTACACACGCACACGCCAAGGAAAACGGATGCCACTGGCAGTAAACAGATATCATGGTCCAAGCTCCCCAGGTGGCCACAGCCGTCGGCGTGAAGGCAGGCCTGCGGCTGGGGAGCTGCGCCCTACTGCAGGAGGCTCTGGGCCGTGCTCCTCCAAACGAGCACCCCCCGCCTCCCCCTTCCCTCCCCCCCCCCCCCCCCGGCAGAACAGAGTCCATCCCATCCAGTGCGCGTGCCCGGGCGTGACCGAGAGAAAGACAGGCGCTCGGACGCGCTCTCCTGTGCGAGCAGCTGCATTCCTGACGGCCTCGCTGTCGTGCACCTGCTTGACAGGCGGCCTTTAAAGTCCTCGTCAGAGAGGAAGCGGGCGGCAGGCACTCCCGGCGCCGACGGGAGCATGAGAACGGCAGCCCCTTCTCCAGAGCTCCCTGCGGAAGACACACCCCGTGACAGGGGCCGCGTGGGGCTGCCCCCATGCCCACCCGCCGCTGGCACCCTGGCCCCACGCGGCCGTCCTCCCTGCGCTGCCAGTGGGGTGGTGGCCTCCTGACAGGCCGGGAGATAGAGAAACCCCTGCTGGGGGTCCCTCTGGGCGCCCGGTCATGCCCTCTCTGCCCTCTTCCCGTCTTCCCTGTGCCCCCCATGCGGGCACGCTCAGACACCTCCTCGGGGAGCCCGCTGCAGGGGTGCTGAGTGGAGAGGGCCGCACGCTGGGCTCAGGCTGTGCCGTGCGTTTCGCATTCCCACATCGCAGAGGGGAAAGCGAGGCTGTGGAGGGACGGGGTTGCCTGAGGTCGGCTGGGAGGGGGGCGGGGGGCCGCTGCTCCGCTGTGTCTGGCTCCGGCCTGCACGGAGCACCTGCTGTGACCGACCAGCTGAGCAGAGGTGGTGGCAGGAGCGGCCTCGGCAGGCGCCTGCCGCTCCACCCGGTGAGCTGGGCTCGGGGCTCCGGCCAGCTCACAGACCCCCGGGGGGCTCCCGTGTCCTGCGGACTCCCCGGGCTCAGGGTGGGGTCCCGCCTCCCGTTACGGGGCGCCGTGGGGACGTGGCTCCTTGCTCCCCGGACAGGCGGGCGGCGGGTGTCAGTTGACCTTGCCGGGAACAGAACCGAAATAGCAAGGCCAGCCTCGCTCTCTGACTGACAGGTTAAAACTCAATAAATCTCTCACCAGACCTGGTGGGGTCCGGGGGGCACGCCTCGGGTTCCTGCCAATGGGGGCTGCAGGCTGGGAAGCCGTCGGCCGCGGGGGACCCGAGATCCCCGCCCCGCCCAGGGAGCAGCCCTTTGAGAGTCACTGACACCTCTGCACCCCAGGCTGTCTGACCGAGCTGCGGAGGGGGCGGAGGGCGAGACGGAGGCCACGGGACGGTGAGCAATGGCGGTGGGAGGCCCGTCTGCACGCACGCAGGTGTCAGCGCTGGGTTGGGTCTGACAGGAGCAGATCACGTGTAACGCGTGTAAAGGAAGACACACATGCAACAGGGAAGTGAGGGACGGGTCAAGGCCATGCGGGGCTACCTTTTTCACGAGAAATAAAGAGCCAGAGCGAGCGGCACTGGGCGTGACAGACACGGGCCGCACAGACCACGGGCCGAGGGACACGAGGGAGCCACACACGCCCTACAGGCCACGCGGCCACAGGCGCTGGTGCCGGGACCCAGGGGCAGCGGGCGTGGCTTCGCAGGCGGATCCTGGCAGCCGCGGGCGCCGGTGGCAGCGG
Source organism: Corynorhinus townsendii (assembly GCA_026230045.1). Classification (NCBI taxonomy): domain Eukaryota; kingdom Metazoa; phylum Chordata; class Mammalia; order Chiroptera; family Vespertilionidae; genus Corynorhinus; species Corynorhinus townsendii. Next base: position 218,497,098 of record JAPDVU010000003.1, read on the forward strand.
CGGGGAGTCCGCCCCACAGAGCAGGGGGATCAAGTCCGCCAGCGACCGATCGCCCCCTTTTCGATGCCGCGCAGAGGTGGGCAGTCCCCCGGCTCCCTCGCCCCCCTTCCCCCGCCCCATGGCTCCTTCCAGGTGGAGGGAGGGCCGACCAGCCCGTTTCCTAGGGAAGCTCGTCTCCGCGGGTCGGAGGCTCCTGCTACATCCCCGAGGGACAGACGTGCGCCCACCCAGCAGGGCACCCCCGGGGCCACGGGGAGCTCCCGCTGTCCTTCCTGCTGCTCGTTGGGGCGGGGGGAGGGGCGGTGAACTCTGGGAGACCTGGTGACAGGTCCCCCACGGCTCGGGCACACACCTCCGGCCCCGGTGGGGATGCTGACGGGGGTGGGGGAGGAACGTGCCCAGACGACCTCTCGCCTTGGTGGGTTCACACCCAGGCCGGAGCTTCGAGGCCGCCAGGCAGCATCCCCGCGGAGCCCCGGGCCAGGGGACGAGGACTGAGATGTGGGAACCGGAACCGGCCGCGTGCTCCCAACAGCCCCCTCCGCCCGAGCCCGCCACGGGGTTCCGGGGTCCGGTGTTGGGGAATTGTTTCGGAATTATTTTCAGAGAACCCGGTAGCAGATGCAATTGACAGCGAGCGCTCATTACCTGATTACAGAGCTCGCTGTGCACAGTTCTCCCGGCCGGCTGGGCCAAACACACAATTAGTGGCTGTGTGAGAAGATGTTATCTGCAGAGCCCTGTCTGCTGAGAGTGGGGAGCGATGCTTTCCTGGCAGGAGGTCAAGTTTGAATACAGAGGTGAGGAGTGTGATGGGAGAGCAGCCTGCTGGTGGATGGGGCCCTGAGGGCCTGCGGGTGAGGGGGGGCAGGGCCTGGGGTGAGGGCCTGATGGGGGAGGGCCTAGGGGGGTTAGGGACTAGGGCGGGGAGGGCCTGGCAGGGAGAGGGCCTGGCGGGGGGGGGGGAGAGCCTGGGGGACTGAAGCTGGTGCCCCTGAAGGTTTGTAAGGAGCAAATGCACCCCCGAACGCTGCACCCGAGGGGATGAGGGACGGGGCCCCTGCGCTCGGGGTGGGAATGAGGATGTTGGGGTAACGATGTTTTGGGGCAAACAGAGTTGGGAAGGAGAGGACACCCCAAAGCTAACGCCCCAGCGCGGGGAGCTGCAGGAGGCCAGTGCAGCTGTGACTGGGGAGACAAGAGCTGCTCAGATCACACACGTTCTCACCCACATGCACGCACACATGTGCACACAGGCACATACATGTGCACACAGGCACACACACTATTTCAGGATCTGATCAATGCATGGAGAACCTAGGAAAGGCTCCTTCTTGCCTTCTGTGTCCCTGGGGGCATCCCGTGTCCTCCAGCGCCCACCCCGGCCCCAGGCAACGCAGCCAGGAGACATGGCTCCCCGCTCCTGGGACCCAGCCCCTCGTCTCACGGCTCCGAACCCCTGACATCTCTGTGCCTTCAATGCACACAGGTGTCTGCCTGGTTCAGAGGCGGCGGGGGGCGGGGGGGGGGGGGCACCATGGTCCACTCCTCCTGCCAGCACCCCTGGGCACCTGGGCTTCTGCAGGGATGGGGGTGCAGCGATGGGGTGCAGGGATGGGGGGATGCAGGGACACAGGTGGGGGCCATCACAGTAATGACAGCTGAGAGCTCAGCGCCTGCCCTGCCTCCCCAGGGCTCTGCCCAGGCTTGGGGTGTGCCCTGCGCTCTGTGTGAGTCGCGGGGGGGAGGGGGGGCGACGGGGCACTGAGTGAATGGATGAATGAATGAATGAACAAATGAATGAATGACAAAAAGGGGGGACAGGATTCTGACTGCGCCACTGCCTCCACATGTCTGGCTCTGTCACAGCCGGCGTCTGCATGGGACTGTCTCTGGCCCCAGGGGAGGGGCAGAGCTGGGGGCAGAGCCTGGTCCCCACAGCCCCACCCCCTGGGCGTCACCGGCGCTGTCCTGGCTTCGTCTGGATGCGTCTGGGCTGGAGTCCGCCATGCGCAGTGCCTGTCAAGGTCGGTATTTGTAGATGCGATTCTTTAATTTTTAACACCCCCCGAAGAGACTTCAGCGCTGGGTGCCCATTGCTAAGTAGAAGTCACCCAGGACTTCTCTAAGCTTCTCTAAGAACCCTGTGCTCTGTTCTCATTTCCCGGACACGGAGCCCATCCGGAGCAGGTCGGACCCGGCCCCTGCGGCTCCCAGGTGACCTGGGCCTGAGGGACGGCCGCCGGCCCCGCAGTCTTCACCTGGCTTCTGCGGGGTGCAGTGGGACCCCCGTGCCTGCACCTCGCGGACGCCACCGGCCTCCCGCCGTGTTTCCGGCCTGGCGCTCTGCAGAGCACGTTCGCGCCCCGTCGGTGCTCTGCGCCCCGCGCTGCCAGGAGGCCTGGAGGTCCTGCTGCGTCTCCCGGCCCTCGCACCCGCGTCCCCTTTGGAGAAATTCCTAGAAACACAATTGCGAGTCCTGCGGTGAGTGACGCCCAACTTCGGGAAAAGGCACCTGGAGGCTCTCCCAGGCCCTGCACCAGCCTCTGCTCCGCTGGTGAGGGGCTGGAGCTCTCCTCGTCCCGCAACTGTTATTGCTGGTCGTCCACTCTGTCGCCAATCGCCTGGGTGTGAGCGCATTTTACCGGGGAGCCGGTGGGCACGCCAGCCGGGGCCGCGGTCATCACCCTCCTCTCGGTGTCTTCCCGAGACAGCACCCGAGTCCCGCCAGCCCCTGTGTAATGGGGGCTGTGACCCCTGAGATGCAGCTGAGTGAGGTCACTGGGCCGTGGGAAGAGGGTGTGGGCGAGCCGTGGAGAGTGCGGCACGCAGGCTTATTAGCGTGGAGCTGGACAGGCGGGCGGTAGCGCCGTGCTGGTGTCGGGAGCGTTCCCAGACCTGCGGGAGCATCAGTGCCGCCTCCGTGCCCTGGAGCTTTCTGGGTGTGGCCCTGTCCGTTTGGAAGGTTCGTGTTTGCATGTGGTGGCTCTCCTGGTGTCCCTGCTGCTCAGGAGGAAAGAGGGGACCCGGATGTGCAGGGGCCTAGCACTGCCCAGCCCTAACCTGGGGTATTGAGGCTCTGCTGCTGGCCAGTCCAGGGAAGGCCAGGGGCAGGCTGACACCCAGCCCGCAGCACCGCCTGTGCATGGGGTCCCCTCACCGGCGCCTGGCCATGGACGGGGCCATCACACCTGCATCAGGCAGAACACGCACTCCCAGTCCTGCCCTGGCCTGGCCTCCCTTGTTGCTCCCTGGAGCTGGATGGGTAAATGACGGGGGAGGGAGAAGGAGCTCGAAGGAAAGCCTGCTCGGAGGAGGCCCAGGTGGTGAAGGACCAGGACTCCCAGCAGTGGGGACAGGGAGAGGCGGGGCGTAGTCTGAAGGAGCGTCTCAGAAGAGGGACCATCATGCTGTGAACACCAAGCCGAGCTTCCGAGCAGAAGGCTCGGTTTGCTCCCCGTTAGGTCAGGTGAGAGGAATGGGGACGGCAGGTGCTGTGAGGGACACGGGCAACGTGGAGCAAGGAGGCCTTGCTGCAGTCTGACTGTTCGTGGCTGCCATGGGGTATTTTTACTGCTCTGCTGCTTTACTTCTCCCACCACCACCACCACCACCACCGTCACCATCATTACCATCACCATCATTACCAACATCATCATCATCACCACCATCACCATCATCACCACCATCATCACCATCATCACCACCACCACCATCATCACCACCACCACCACCATCACCATCATCACCATCATCATCACCATCACCATCATCATCATCACCACCATCACCACCATCATCATCACCATCACCATCACCATCATCACCACCATCATCACCACCATCACCATCATCACCACCATCATCACCATCATCACCACCACCACCATCATCACCACCACCACCACCATCACCATCATCACCATCATCACCATCATCATCATCACCACCATCATCATCACCATCATCATCATCACCACCATCACCACCATCATTACCATCATCACCATCATCATCACCATCATTACCATCATCACCATCATCACCACCACCACCATCATCACCATCATCATCACCATCACCATCATCATCACCACCATCACCACCATCATTACCATCATCATCACCATCACCACCACCACCACTATCATCATCACCATCATCACCACCATCACCATCATCACCACCATCATCACCATCATCACCACCACCACCATCATCACCACCACCACCACCATCACCATCATCACCACCATCATCACCATCATCACCACCACCACCATCATCACCACCACCACCACCATCACCATCATCACCATCATCACCATCATCATCATCACCACCATCATCATCACCATCATCATCATCACCACCATCACCACCATCATCACCACCATCATCATCACCACCACCATCACCACCATCATCATCACCATCATCACCACCACCACCACCACCACTATCATCATCACCATCATCACCACCATCAGCATCACCATCACCACCATCACCATCACCATCATCCCCACCATCACATCACCATTGATATTCTTACCACATCATTTTTTCACTGAGGTAACCACGATGGTCAATTTTGTGTGTCAAGTTGACTGAGCCAAGGGGTGTTGGGGCACTGGGTTGAACATCATTTCTGCATGTGTGTCTGACGTTTTTCTGGACGAGATTAGCATTTGAGTTGGTGGCTGAGTAAAGCAGGCAGTCTGACCCAGTGTTGATGGTACTGGGGCCAATGCCTCGGGGTAAACCTTTTTAGAGACCTCTATCTCTGTATGGATCGATCTAGCATCTGTCTATCTCCCCATCTACCTAGCTCTCTACCTATCATCTAAGATCCACTTACTGCCTGTCCACTCACTGCCCGTCCACCCATCACCGTCCCGTGTTCTCAGAGCAGCTGCTCGGGGCCAGCTGAGGGGAGGGGCACAGGCCTCAGATGCTGAGCTGATGGACACCCTCAGAGATGGCCGTGTCCCCATCCTGACACAAGACCAAGGCCTGGGACTGCTCAGGGCTGTGAAAGACCGGGCATCCAAACATTCCGGGCTGAGAAGCTGACGCAGAGACAGGGTGCAGGGGCACAGCCGCGCACCTACCTTGGCCATGCCACGAGCAGGCTCCATCACAGGCCAGACACCCTGCCCCCAGAACTGGTGCAGGTGGCTTCGCTGTGCTGTAGGAGCAAGGGGCAGCCCACCCGGTGCCGGCTCTGCTGCAGGAGGCCCCCTAGGACGCTCACGCTGGCTCTCTCCACTTGCACTCCCACGACCCAGTCCACGTGGTTTGGGAATAAAGGTTCTCAGGGCGGCGGTCTCCGCAGCCATGGAGGAGGCCGCCTGCGGCCACTGTGAGACGGACAGAGCGACGCCCACGTCAGCCCGCAGGGATAGGAGCAGACGTGGGCATGGGTGGGAGAGAATGAGAGGAGGTATTCCTGTGACCTCCTCTCAAAATGTAAAACAGAAACCAGACTATCACTCAGAATAAATAAAGAACGGCTATAATCGACAGAAAAGACGGACACGGGCAAGGTTCACAGGGGATCGTGGAGGAAGAACTGCACGCACGGCCGCCGGGGCACGCCTCCCAGGGCTCGGGCTGGTCCCGCAGCACGTGGGCTCTCTTCTCACCGTGAATAATTAATTACATTGGGGACAGTTCTCAGGAAACGTTCGGTGTAAGTAGAGATTGGCAAGTCATTGTCGGAAGCTATTGTATTGATGCTCACAAGGAAGGAGCAGCACCTCAGAGGAAGTAGCTCTTCTTGGAAGGAGCAGCACCTCAGAGGAAGTAGCTCTTCTTGGAAGGAGCAGCACCTCAGAAGGAGTATCACCTCAGAGGGAGTAGCACCTCTCAGAAGGAGCAGCACCTCAGAGGAAGTAGCTCTTCTTGGAAGGAGCAGCACCTCAGAGGAAGTAGCTCTTCTCAGAAGGAGCAGCACCTTAGAGGGAGTAGCACCTCAGAGGGAGCAGCACCTCAGAAGAAGTAGCTCTTCTCAGAAGGAGCAGCACCTCAGAGGGAGTAGCACCTCAGAAGGAGCAGCACCTCAGAAGGAGTATCACCTCAGAGGGAGTAGCACCTCTCAGAAGGAGCAGCACCTCAGAGGAAGTAGCTCTTCTTGGAAGGAGCAGCACCTCAGAAGGAGTATCACCTCAGAGGGAGTAGCTCCTCTCGGAAGGAGCAACTCCTCTCGTGTTCTGGGGTAACTGGGCGCAGCCATGGAAACTGTTCAGACTGGTCAAGTCTTTGTCTCAAAGACGCCCTCTCAGGAGGCTTCCTGACACCTTTCAGTGCCTCCCCCTGCGTTCCCTTCCCTGTCCCCTACCTGGCCCCCCTCTCCATGCCCCCATTACCCAGAGCCAAACCCAAGATGTGGACCCTCCCAGATATCTGTGCCTGAAAGAGCGGGAGGGGGCGCCACACCCGATGCCCTCTGGGAAAGTCCCTTGGGCGAATGTTCCGGAGAAAGGGCACCTTGTCAAACAAGCAGGGGCAGGTAGGACAGCGTGAAGGGGGGTCAGGGCAGAGGGAGGCCTGGGGTGAGTGTCCCAGGGGCAAGCAGCGTCTGCAGGCGAGAGAGCGAACGAGAAGCACTCTGGGAGTGAGGGGCACTGAGGGTGCGACGAGACAATAGGGTGCAGGACGCAGAGGCCAAGGAGGCCCCGACACGGCCTGGGAGGGAGCCCGTGGCCGTCGCTGTCCCTGGGCCCTGGGTCTGCCTATCCCCCAAGGACGCTGGGCTGTGACCTCACAGCACGACCCCTCGTGCGTCCTCTGCTCGTCCCATCTGCGCCCAGGCCTGGCGCACATGTGGTTAGTAACTATGGGCGGAGGGGGGGAGGGAGGACAGCCGTGCCCGCCCAGCGAGGCCCGTCACCGCCACCGCGCCCCACGCTGCCACCTGGGAGGCCCCTCCCTCGTCGCCTGGTGACGCCCACAGCTTGTGGGCAGGCAGGGCAGCCCCTGCGTTCAGCACAGCCTGGCCCCTCAGAGAGGGGTGCCCACTGCACAGGGGCTCCGCTGTCAGTCCCCCCAGGAACGCTGTCCCCACGGCCGGGCACTCAGCCCTCACTGGCCGCGTCCCTCCTGGGGAGGCTGTCGCACGAAGTGGACACCTATCCCAGGCATTTCCGGGACACGTCCGAGCCCGTCTCCCCTCGTCCAGCTCCTCCCCGGGCCTCGGGGGGACCCTGGGGCCAGGTCCCGGCTCGGCACCGCCGTGTGCAGCCTGCCCAGCTCTCCCTGGTCCCTGCAGCCACCTGCTTCGCCAGCTCGGCCTCCCTCCCTCCTTCCCTCCCTCCTTCCCTCCCTCTCTCTCTCTTACATGTTTTTATTGATCTCAGAGAGGAAGGGAGAGAGAGAGAGATAGAAACATCAGTGATGAGAGAGAATCAGGGATCGGCCGCCTCCTGCACGCCCCCCACTGGGGATGGAGCCCGCAGCCCGGGCCTGTGCCCTGACCGGGAATCGAACCCTGAAATCCTGGTTCAGAGGGCAACGCTCAGCCGCGGAGCCGCCCGCGGGCCGGCCTCTCTGCGCGTGCTGCCTGTGCCCTGGAGGCTCTCCTGCCAAGCCGTCTCCATTTCTCCACGATCGATGGGGCCTCCCCGATAGATAACCGAGCTCTGGGCTCCCTGCCGCCTGCCCTGCCTACTGCCAGCCGCCCCCGCCCCAAGAACACGTGCATTTTAAACACACCTCCGCGTGCTGCAGAGAAGCCGTGTGCGTGCGTCTCCTCGGTCACAGGTCTCCGTGGGCCCTGTCCCCCGAGCGGATTCGCTTTGTGAGCCCAGGTTTCCGCACGTCACGTGGCCATGCTCCCCGGGCGGCTGGGCGGTGGGTGAGCAGGCGCTGCTCCTCTCTGAAGACGCGGTTCTGAGAAGGACTCCATCTTGGGAGGAAGCAGGTGATTTGTCACAACTCCGACGAGGACTCCTGTCCAGGGAGGCCCCGGGCGCGGCGCGGCTCGGAACGCAGACTCCGCTGAGCGCAATGGGTGGGGGCGGGCCCACCAGAGACCTCGGGCTCTGGGCTCAAACCGGCTCTACCCCCGCAGCATTGGCCTGTGAACCGGGAGGTCAGGGTTCGATCCCCGGTCAGGGCACAGGCCCGGGTTGCAGGCTCAGTCCCCAGGAGGGGGCGTGCCGGAGGCAGCCGATCCATGGTTCTCTCTCATCCTTGACGCGTCTCTCTCCCTCTCCCTTCCTCTCTGACATGAATGGACATGTTTTTTATAAAGAAGTCTGGCTCTGACCTGTGACCCACAGCTCTCCTTCCAAGCTGCCCGACCTCAGACCTATCGCTTCGTGAAGTGGACACAGGCCCCCACGTGGCCGGACACTCCGAGTGCCGAGTGCTGGAGACTAACCTGGGCCACGTCCCCACTGCCCCCCGTGGCTAACGGGAGGGCGACGATGGTCCCGGACAGACCCAGCCTCCGGGGCCTGGGGCCTGACTCACCGGAAAGCTCACGCTAAGCAGGCGCAGCACGTCTGGCGGTGGGTCGCTACCCAAGTTGCCCGAGGCTCCCCAGACCCCAAGGACTCGCAGCCTCCTGGGGCGTCCCGGGCGTCAGCCTCCCCGGACGCCGCCTCACCCCCGCTCCACGTCGGCCTGTGTCAGGGCAGCTCGGACAGTCCCTCTTGTCGGGGGAGAGCCACGCCCCCAGCGTCCGCCTCGATGGCTTTCCCAGGGGATTCGCGGGTCCGAGACAGGCAGGAGTGGGCGGCCCTGTCTGCCATCGGCGCTGCCCTGGGAGGGACTAGTCCTCAGGAGGGGAGCCCCTCTGACGCTGGGAGGTTGGCGTTGGGACAAGGCTCTTCTTGGGGAGAGGCACAGGCGTGGCCACTTCCCCCTGACAGACCGGCCCCTGGAGAGAGCCCTCCCCCCCTCCCCCCTCCCCCCCCCCCCCGCCCCGGCCCCGCCCCCCAGCCCAGGGTAACGAACAGCCACCTGAACGCGATCGCTGTGCCGGGTCCAAGCACCGATAAACAGCCGCATTGCCAGGAAGGTCCGAGCGCATCCATCACCGCCACGGACAGCGCTTGCCTGGGCGGCACCTCGGCATCCATCACGCCCTGCAGGGGTTGCGGCCGGGGCCCCAGAGTGGACGCCAGCACCGCCTGGGCCGCAGTCCAAGCGTGATGGATGGCGGCCGCACAGGCTCCCATCTGGACAGGCCTGGAGGGGGGACGGGGGGAGGGAGGCTGCCCACAGCGCCACCCCAGGCAGACGGTGCCGATGTGAGGGGGGCTGGAGAGGGAGGGACGAGGCGGGCAGGGGGAGCCCAGGCACCAGGCCCGCCCTCCCGTGGCCTGTTGTTGATGGGCAGTGGGGCCACGAGAAGGCTGACCCCCGCCCCCGTGTCCCACAGAGCGACCCCTCCTCTCCCCTCGGCGTCCTCGGAGCAGGGGTAAGGCCGGTGCCTCCACGTGCTCACGGGGCGTCTGTGGGGACCGAGGGACGCGATGCAGAGCGGCACCTCCTCCCTCGGAGCTGCCCAGGGAGCCACCGCGGCCCCGCCCGTCTCCTCCCCGGGAAGCGGGGGATCACCTCGTGGGTGTGGACGCCGGGGGCACCGGAGGCACTGATGCCACGGAGGCGGCTCAGAAGCCCGAGGGTGTCCTCCCAGGTGCCCTCTGCGGGGTCCCCGGATGTGAGGCACGCCCGCCACGCCCACGCGCCCACGGGGCCACGCCCACGCGCCCACGGGGCCTCCTTGCCGTCCGTCTGCTACAGTAATTCTCTGCACCGTGTGGGGCGCCCGGCGGGGTGGGGAGTATTAGAGCCCCACCCCCATCTCATCGCCAGAAGGAGCCCGACCCCAGCGGGGCCCAGAGCGGGGCCCGGCTCCGTCCACGGGTCCTGGCTACCCACCAGGCAGTTCCAGCTGAGAGCTCACCACGGGGGCACGAGGCGGCGGGGCCTCTGCAGCGAGCAGCCCCTGCACCCCGTTCCCACAGCCGCACCCAAGCCTGGGCACAGGCTCCTCCTGAGGAAGCCCACCCGCCAGACGGGGTAGGACCCTGGGGGCGAGGTCACACAGAGTCTGCCTCACTGTGTGCTGCGGCCTCACTGTGTGCTGCGGCCTCACTGTGTGCTGCGGCCTCACTGTGTGCTGCCAGCCTCACTCTGTTATGGCGGTCTAGCTGTGTGCTGCCAGCCTAGCTGTGTACTGCAGCCTCACTGTGTGCTGCTGACCTCACTCTGTACTTTGGGCCTCACTGGGTACTGCGGCCTCACTCTGTGCTGTAGCCTCACTGAGTGCTGCTGGCCTCACTCTGAGCTGTGGCCTCACTGGGTGCTGTTGGCCTCACTCTCTGCTGCCGGCCTAGCCATGTGCTTTTGGCCTCACTGGGTGCTGCAGCCTCATTGGGTGCTGCTGGCCTCACTCTCCTCACTCTGTGCTGCTGGCCTCACTCTGTGCTGCAGCCTCACTGGGTGCTGCCGGCTTAGCCATGTGCTTTTGGCCTCACTGGGTGCTGCAGCCTCACTGGGTGCTGCTGGCCTCACTCTGTGCTGCTGGCCTCACTCTGTGCTGCAGCCTCACTGGGCGTTGCTGGCCTCACTCTGTGCTGCGGCCTCACTGGGGGCTGTAGCCTCACTGGGTGCTGCCGGCCTCACGGTGTGCTGCTGGCCTCACTCTGTGCTGCGACCTCATTGGGTGCTGTAGCCTCACTGGGTGCTGCTGGCCTCACTCTGATCTATGGCCTCACTGGGGGCTGTAGCCTCACTGGGGGCTGTAGCCTCACTGGGTGCTGCCGGCCTCACGGTATGCTGCTGGCCTCACTCTGTGCTGTGGCCTCATTGGGTGCTGTAGCCTCACTGGGTGCTGCTGGCCTCACTCTGATCTATGGCCTCACTGGGTGCTGCTGGCCTCACTCTGTGCTGCTGGCCTCTCTGTGCTGCAGCCTCACTGGGGGCTGCAGCCTCACGGTGTGCTGCTGGCCTCGGCCTCGCTGCTGCAGCAACAGATGGGCCGCGATCGCTCCCAAGGGAAGGCTGTCACTTTGTTAAAGAACGCGAGCACTCCGGGTGCCGTTTCCTGCAGCCAACAGCGCCGGTGTCTCTGAGAGGGGCTTAATGAGAGGAAGGAGGGGAGGCGGAGGGGGAGAGGCAGACGGGGGAGGGAGGGAGGAGGGGAGGAAGCCTGAGGCCCCTGGACACAGACAGGTGACCTCCAGCCCCCCCCCCACCCCACCCCCGGCTGTGAGTGGCCCGCGGGTGGCCTCAGGGTGGCTCTCCTGCCAAGGCCTGGCCCTGAGGGCCCGGCCTGAAGCCCGGGGGAGGAGAGGGGTGGCAGTGCGCTGGTGACTCGCGGCGACTCGCGGCGTTGGGTGGGAATCCGTCTCCCAGGCCTGACTGACGTTAATTAAAGATTTCAATATTTGTGTCGGAGGGCGAAATGGAGCACACGCAGTCATTCTGATTAAATTAGCCCAGAAGGGCTGCGCGGCGGCTCCAAGAAGTGAATACATTTTCAACTTTTTGTTGAAGGTAATTTCCATGGCTGGTTTAACTTGTGAAGATGATAGAAAGTATTAATAAAACATTTGATGTCTAAGTTTGGGTGGAAGTTTCATCCATTGGATGGGCACAGCTCACTCCTGTCCACGTGATGTCATTGTTTTAAAAGGGATTATGAGAGAGCTAGCACGGCGCTGGTGACATTTTCATCACCGAGTGTCCGAGGGAGGGGAGCCGCCATCCACCTCACTGGGGCCAGGGGGCTCAGGGAGCACAGACATGCACATGCATGTACACTCAGAGTGAGCACAGACATGCACACATGTGAACACTCACAGTGAGCACAGGCATGCGCACATATGCATACTCACATTGAGCACAGACATGCACATGGGTGCACACTCACAGTGAGCACAGACGTGCCAAGGAAACGCACACTCACAGCGCGCACAGACATGCCCATGCACGCACACTGACAGCGCGCACAGACATGCCCATGCACGCACACTGACAGCGCGCACAGACGTGCCCATGCACGCACACTGACAGCGCGCACAGACGTGCCCATGCACGCACACTCACAGCGAGCACAGACGTGCCCATGCACGCACACTCAGTGAGCACAGACGTGCCCATGCACGCACACTCACAGCGCGCACAGACGTGCCCATGCACGCACACTCACAGCGCGCACAGACGTGCCCATGCACGCACACTCACAGCGCGCACAGACGTGCCCATGCACGCACACTCACAGCGCGCACAGACATGCCCATGCACGCACACTGACAGCGCGCACAGACGTGCCCATGCACGCACACTCACAGCGAGCACAGACGTGCCCATGCACGCACACTCACAGCGCGCACAGACGTGCCCATGCACGCACACTCACAGCGCGCACAGACGTGCCCATGCACGCACACTCACAGCGCGCAGACGTGCCCATGCACGCACACTCACAGCGCGCAGACGTGCCCATGCACGCACACTCAGTGAGCACAGACGTGCCCATGCACGCACACTCACAGCGCGCACAGACGTGCCCATGCACGCACACTCAGTGAGCACAGACGTGCCCATGCACGCACACTCACAGCGCGCACAGACGTGCCCATGCACGCACACTCAGTGAGCACAGACGTGCCCAGGCACGCACACTCACAGCGCGCAGACATGCCCATGCACGCACACTCAGTGAGCACAGACGTGCCCATGTACGCACACTCACAGCGCGCACAGACGTGCCCATGCACGCACACTCAGTGAGCACAGACGTGCCCATGCACGCACACTCACAGCGCGCACAGACGTGCCCATGCACGCACACTCAGTGAGCACAGACGTGCCCAGGCACGCACACTCACAGCGCGCAGACATGCCCAGGCACGCACACTCAGTGAGCACAGACGTGCCCATGCACGCACACTCACAGCGCGCACAGACGTGCCCATGCACGCACACTCAGTGAGCACAGACGTGCCCATGCACGCACACTCACAGCGCGCAGACATGCCCATGCACGCACACTCAGTGAGCACAGACGTGCCCATGCACGCACACTCACAGCGCGCAGACATGCCCATGCACGCACACTCAGTGAGCACAGACGTGCCCATGCACGCACACTCACAGCGCGCACAGACGTGCCCATGAACGCACACTCACAGCGCGCACAGACGTGCCCATGCACGCACACTCACAGCGCGCAGACATGCCCATGCACGCACACTCAGTGAGCACAGACGTGCCCATGCACGCACACTCACAGCGCGCACAGACGTGCCCATGCACGCACACTCACAGCGCGCACAGACGTGCCCATGCATGCACACTCACAGCGCGCAGACATGCCCATGCACGCACACTCAGTGAGCACAGACGTGCCCATGCACGCACACTCAGTGAGCACAGACGTGCCCATGCACGCACACTCACAGCGCGCAGACATGCCCATGCACGCACACTCAGTGAGCACAGACGTGCCCATGCACGCACACTCACAGCGCGCAGACATGCCCATGCACGCACACTCAGTGAGCACAGACGTGCCCATGCACGCACACTCACAGCGCGCAGACATGCCCATGCACGCACACTCAGTGAGCACAGGCGTGCCCATGCACGCACACTCACAGCGCGCACAGACGTGCCCATGCACGCACACTCACAGCGTGCACAGACGTGCCCATGCACGCACACTCACAGTGAAGACAGGTGTGCACACTCTCACAGACATTTTGTACGCGCTCCAGCCCAGGCATGTAGGGCTGGTTACAATGTGAGGGGGTCTCGGGGCGTGCTCTCCCAGCACGCTGACAGGACTGCAGCCGGGCTGGGCACCTTCGCAGGGGACTAACCGTGTGGGCCCCAGGGTTCACCCTCTGTCGGCGCCGAATGGACAGAGATGGAGATACCCCACGTTTTCCATGGGCTCGGGGGCCCCCAATCACGCAGCTCCCGCTGCTGAGGAAGGGAGCCTGGAGGCCTTTCCTGTCGTCTCCTTGGATGGTCCCGTCCTCCCCCCCGGGGATGGTGCTGTCCTTCCCCGCCCCCGCCCCCCACCCCCCCGGACGGTCCTGGTGTTCCCACCTGCGTCTGCCCCAGGAGGGGGACGTCCCTGAGGGCTCAGGGAGTGAGCCTCCTGCCCGCGCTGCCCGCCTGCGTGACGACGTGGTAGCATGCGCTGCTGCGTAAGGGGTACGTGTGCAGGACATTTCCATTCATCTGACGAATGTCCGGCCGGCCGTCGAAATGAATCACAGCACAATTAGCCTCGCTATTGAACTAATCAGCCTCCCTCCGCAGTATCGGCGCGTCACCATTTACGGAGCACTTTTAATTATTGGGGAAATTACAGGCCGGTTTAGAGCCACTGCAGCTAAAAATAGCTCCCGCGCAGTTCGCCGGCGCGGGTGTGAGGGCTCAGCCACATGTGGGCACCCTCTGCCTCCACGTTCAGTGGACGTGGTGCCAATTGCTGGACCCAGAACACAGGGAGGCGACGGGGGGGGGGGGGGGCCTCCGCGTCTGGGCCCCTCCCACGGGGCGCCCGCGTCCGAACACCCGTGCGTGGAGGTTAATTCCTTCTTCTCCAGTGGGTGTGACCTGCTGCCCTGGGTGGGAAGTCCCCCCGGGGTGTCCGGTCCGAGTCCCCCCTGGACAGGCCCGTGAGGGAGGCCTGGCGGGGAGGCCGGGCGCTGGGGGCCAAGCAGGAGCTCAGAACCAGGTCTGCCGCCACGGAACCCACGGGCCCCCACGCCCCTCCGCCCGGAACCGCCCGTGTGAGCTGATGGTGCGTGAATGGCACACCAGGGCTTGCTGTGCGGGCCGTGGTGCGGGCCGTGGTCACGGTGGAGGCCTGGCTTCATGGCCAGGGAGACTGAGGCTCCGCGGAACATTCTGCATCCTCCTGGGGTCACTGCCCCAGCTCCTGAGTGGTCACCCAGCACAAGGCCCCCAAATGCCGCCGCCGTGAGCGGGAGCTGGGACCAGGGCCGCCCAAGCTGCTGGAAAGTGGGGAACCGGCCTGGAGGTCACCCATCTCTCACCCTCAGGGTACACGGGGAGTTCCCGAGGCTCAGGGCCTCCCAGGCAGGGGACGGACAGGAGGCGGGGTCCCCACAACCCATTAGGGGAGGCAGAAGGGCCACCAGATCCCCTCGGGGGTGTGGGGCCCGGGGCCTGGACAGCACTGGTCCATCCTGTGCCAGCGCCCCCCTCCCAGGCTGGGGCCGCACGGGGAGCGGGGACCCCTTTGCCTGCCAAAGCCCACAGCTGGAGGCGGAGGCCAGCCCTCGAGCCAAGGAGGGAATGGTGTTAGATTGAGTTAAGAAGAGGGGAAAAAGGGAAATGGAATTAGCATGCATATTTGAGCAAAATTGGAGTCTAATATAATTACACTTAGAGATGAGACAGATTACAGTGACCGTATCTCAGAGGGGAGACTTTTAATTGGATTATTTCACATCGGGCCTGGCTCCCGACTCTGCACCGGGTCAGGGGTCAGGGACGGGGCTGCAGGCGGCCAGGGAGGCAGCAGCACCCCCTCCACCTCTCAGGGGGTCGGGGGGGGGCTGTGCTGGGACTGCAGCCTCTCGCTGTGCCCCCAGCCTCTCGCTGTGCCCCCAGCCCACCCCCACAGAAGCCGCTGGGCCTCTGATCAGAGTGCGTGGGGGCCGCAGGGCCGGAGGCGGAGTGGCCGCGGTCCAGGTCCCCGGATGAGACCCCGCAGAGCTGATCCAGGCGCCGGGCAGCGGGGAGCTGTTACCCCAGCCGGGGCCTCGGTTCCGCCCAAACCAGGTTTCCCTGCTGGTGCACACGCTCGACCCAGACCGCTCACTGGCACAGCCGCTGCCCTGCGGGCCTCCAGAGCAGCGCAGGCATCTGCGACTCCGGGCGCGCACCCTCGTGCCCCAGCTGCACCTCTAGGAGACCGCCCTCCTCCTCACGGGGACCAGGCTCATCCCTGCTTGTTCCTGGGCGGGGGGTGGTTCCTGAAGCCCCCAACCCACTCCAGCAAGGCCACCCCACCCCCTGCCCCAAGGTCTCCCGCCCACGGCCCTGGCTGTTCCCTCTATGCCCCTCGGCCGAGGGGCAGGCAGGTGCCTGAGACTAATCGCCTGCAGCCCCCTCACTGCCTGCCTGATGCACCCCCTCACCCACCCGCCGGGGGCGCACGCGGGCGCCGGGAGGGCCAAGGCTCGCACGTCGTGTTGAGGGGTGGGGTGTGGGGCGCTCCCGATGGGAGCAATTCCCCAAGTGCATGGAGAGACCTCGCCCACCACGGAGTCCCTTCCCGCGCCCGCCCACTTCCTGTGGCCAGTCAGGGGCGTGCGGAGGCTCAGGGCTGCGCCCGCACCACGCACCACTCCACGCCGGGCCCGGCTTCCTCGCCAGTGGCACAGGTTCGCCAAGCGCAGCCGGAGCCCGTGTCCCGAGAGCGCCAGGAAGCGTCGGGCGGTGTCAGAGAGCCGACATGTCGGGGAAATGCTCAAATGTAATTTTCCTCCGGTGATTTAATTCCCGGGACCTGCTCAGCTTGTTAATCAGCCGCATCACCGTGGACAGCGACGTGGCCACGGTGTCAGAGAAAGCCTCGCGGCCGAGACGGAGGGCAGAGCGCCAGCCCGGCACGGGGTGAGGACAGGGCGAGCACCGGGCCTGGGCAGGATCAGCCCAGCTCCCACTGACACAGGGAGGCGGGGGTCAGGGAGAAGCACCCCCTCCCCAGGACCTAGGTTCCTTCCGGTTGTGCCGTCCGATATTCCATCCGAGCAGGTGACGAAGAGCCGGACGCCCGGGTGCCTCCCCCCGACGCTACTCAGCAGCTCGGCCGACGACCAGGGCCCTGGCGTGTCCCAGCCCCACCCTACCTGGCAGCCAGGCCCAGACCTGCTCACCTCCCGCCTCCGCTGCTGGGACCACCCGGACCAGCCACCTTCCCCGGAGGACCTGCTGGGGTCCCGGGGGTCGGAGCTTGGAGGCCGACGGTGAGGACGGTGAGGAGGCAGGAGCCCGGGGCCTGGGGCAGCAGAGTCTCCAAATGCCTGTGATGTTCGTCGTGATTCTGAAGATACAGAAAGGGACGCACATTTACTTGAATCGAGAGTAAGCTGGGCCCTGGATGGTATGCCTCAGCAGTCGGAGCATCGGCCCACCCACTGAAGGGTCCCGGGTTCAATTCCGGTCAAGGGCACGTACCTCCTCGGTTGCAGGCTCGATCCCCGGCCTCACCTGGAGGGTGTGAAGGAGGCAACCAAGAGATGTTTCCGTTGATTTTAGAGAGAGGGAAGGACAGAGAGAAACACGTCAATTTGTTGCCTCCTGCACGCGCCCTGACGAGGGCCCCGGCCAGAGAGGAAGCCTGCAACAGAGGTGCAGGCCCTTGACCGGAATCGAACCCGGGACCCTTTGGTCGGCAGGCCGGTGCGCTACCCACTGAGCCACACTGTCCAGGGCCGTTTATTGTGGGGTTTTTTTGTCGTCGCCTCCCTAGCATTGGTTCCCTTCTGTATGCTGGACTTCTAGATGAAACTGCATTTTGAGTGAGAATGTTCTCCTGTTCCATTTCTCTTCTCACCCACTTCTTTCCAGCTATGCTACCCCCACCCCCGAGCGGAGACAGCAGGCAGTGGGGCCACCTGACCAGGTGGCACCTGACAGCGGAGCGGAGCTTTCCGCGGGCGGGCAGGGGAGCCCAGACCCCGCACTGCCCACGGAGCTGCAATCCCATCGATCCAGAGCAGTTAGCCGCGGAAACCCATTCCCCGCCGCCGATGCGCCGGGCGGGGTCAGCACGCTTCGCTGCGACGGCCGGGCAGTAAATACCGTCTGCTTTGGGGCCCAGGAGAGCCCCGCTGCCACCGCTCAGCTCGCACGCTGCGGCGCGGAGCAGCCAGCGCCGGTGCTTACAAACCGCGAAGGCTGTGCTCCCGACCCTTCACCCGCCGAGCAGGCGGGGCCGCGTTCGGCTCGGAGCCGCGGCTTGCCAGCACCGTTCTAATGCATGTGCCTCTGAGCTAGCGGCGCTGAGGGGAGACCCGGGGACTGGGGTGCCTGTGGCGCGTGCACAGAGGAGAAACGCGCCGTCAAGCCTTGCCTGGCCACCGCGGGGCCGTGTCAAACACAGGGACGCCTGCGTGGCTGGTGCGGGAGCGTCCCGGCCACAATAGGAGGGTGGACACCCAGGGCAAGTCTTTCCACAAGTGACTCCCTGGCACGTGCTCACAGGCTTTTCCTTCTAACGGCCCCGGGAAGTTACTTTGGGAAGGAGTTTGAGGGAAATTGGTAATGCAATGGGTTTATCAGGATCCCACGGTGGTTATGGGAATTGTCAGTTTTTAATTAAATGTTTATATTGAGAATAGAGGCCCAGGGCACAAAATTCATGCACGGGCAGGGTCCCTCATGGCTGCCCGCTGCCAGCAGGGGCCTCCCTTCCCCTGGCCCCTGCCACCACTGCCAGCCGGGGCGGGGCCGGCTGGCGGGAAGGGCCACGGGCGATTGGCTGGCCCTGTGCCTGGTCGAACTCCCAGTCAATGGGAAAATTTGCATATTAGGCTTTCATTAAATAGGATTATTGTATTTGATGTACAGGACCACAGACAGATCCCCAGTTTTTACTCCGTTTCCCCAAAGAGCAACATTCTGCAAAACTGTCACACACCATCCCAACCAGCACGGGATATTCCCACAATCCCCCACCCACACCGTCACACACCATCCCAACCAGCACGGGATATTCCCACAATCCCCCACCCACACTGTCACACAGCATCCCAACCAGCACGGGATATTCCCACAATCCCCATCCACACTGTCACACAGCATCCCAACCAGCACGGGATATTCCCACAATCCCCATCCACACTGTCACACAGCATCCCAACCAGCACGGTGTAGGGACACCATGCCCACCCTCACTCAGACTTCCCCGATCTAGCATGCTGTGTGTTTATTTAGATGTGTCCACACTTTGTTTTCAAACCGAGAAGACGCTGGAATGACGGCCGTGACCCCGGAGAACATCTGCGTGCAAAGAAGGTTCCCAGCCAACACGGCATCGCGTTTATCTCGAGGACACAATTACACTAAACAGACTCACTTAACCCGGCTAATGACAGCCGCCCACGGCTCAGCTCTGCATTAAGGGAAGGCGCGCGGCAGTGAGCGCGCCGGCACTAATTAGGCCGAGGTTAAAAGCTTTCCGAGCGAGCCTTTCAGTAACTGACTTTCTCAAAGACCTCGGGGACCTAAGCAAACGCCCGTGTTTATTCAGCCTGACGTCCGCACGCGCGCGCAGACGGCCAAACTAATAAGCGTGGAGACCTCTCCTCTCCCCGGCCGCGCTCTGCCGTTGGTGTGTCCCGCGGAGGTGCGCGAGCCTCCCGCCCCATCGCCGTTATTTGGGATTATTAATTCATCCGTTTCTCGGTTTCAAAACCGGATGAGTCAACAGGGTGAGCTGTAGGGAGAGTGGAAGACCCCGTGAAACCTTAGCGGACGCTTGGGAACTATAGTTCAGGGATGGCTGGTGAGCAGGAAATTCTCGATCACAGCATCAAAGGTGACAAAGCTCTGAGTCCTAACGGAACCGCCACGTGGGGTGGGGGCCCTGCTGGTAGAACAGGCTCAGAGCCACCATCCGTCCCTGCTCCCTGGGTAGGAGGGTCAGGGGGGCACCCTGGGAGGGGCCGTGGGGGAGGTGGGAGGGAGGGGGGCCCGTCACGGCCCAGGTGCCGGAGACTCGCCCCTCCCCTTGCAGCCGGGAGTGGGCCAGGCGCCACAAGGAGAAATGCAAGTCTTGCCACGCCCACGTGCAAAGGGTGGACGCTTGTCCCCAATCCCCCCAGAGGCCTCCCCAGGAGCCTAAACTGGGTGTCTCCCTAGTTTAGAGAGAGCTCTGTGCTGATGATTATGAACACTGACAGTGACAGATGGGGGTCGCCTGAAGGTGGGGAGCGTCTTCTTCATCTCCTTAACCCTGTGCTTGGCCGGGCGTCGGCAGAGAGGCGGGGGCCGTTTGTGAAACTGTCCTGAACAGTCTCCGCAGTGTCCACAGCCCTGCGGGCCCTCCGGCTTCCTCTCACAGGACGGGGTCGCGAACAGCCCGGCCGGACCCTCGGCCTCAGGACCTGTGGGCGGCCCTCCTCCTCCCGCGCCCTCACCGCTGCTCGCTGCTCCCCCTTTCCACCTCCCAGCGAGGAGCAGCCCGGGCATGAAGGCCTGAGAGCCGGGCGGGGACCTGGGGAGGCCAAGACCCTCCGCTCGCTGGAGCTGGACCCCACGTCTCTGGCCCTCGCTGCTGCTGCTGCTGCTGCTGCTGCTGCTGAGAAGTGGCCCCAGAGCTCATTAGCTGGGCCGCAGCCCAAGGCCTGTCATCCAGGCGGCTCCCCGGGGTGGGATTTGCGGAGATGCTGGGAGGAAGGCCAGTTCTCGGCTCTGTTTTCCAGACTTCAAAGGGCCCAGCGGCCCGGGAGCTGAGCTCTGTAAATGAGTAGCAGCGCCTAAAAAATGGGCCCCACGCCTGCCAGGTCTCTCCTGCTCTTTCTTCACTCGCACCCCCGCACTCGCGCGTCCGACACCAGGTATGTGGGGTGCGCCCCACCCGCCGATTCTGCAACGCCAGCTGGATGTCTGCAGGCCATCTCGATCCGGGCCCTCTCCACCTGGACATACGTAGCTCAGGTCCCCCAGGTGGAGGGCTGGATGTCGCATCCCCTCCGAGACCCCCGCCCTGGCTTCTCGGAAGCTCAGAGCATAGCAGGGGCTCACCCCTGGTGTCCGTGTCTGTCCCGTGCCTGTGGCCCTGGCACCGGCGGCTTGGAAGGGCCCCAGGCTGCTTCCCAGGAGCCCTGCTTCTCGAAGGAGCCGCCCAGGTCCCAACCTGCTCTGACCGACGACTGACCTGTTCTGATTTCTTCACAGCTTCACTAAGATGGCTGTCACACAGCATCCCAACCAGCACGGGATATTCCCACAATCCCCCAGCCACACCGTCACAGAGCATCCCAACCAGCACGGGATATTCCCACAATCCCCCATCCACACCGTCTCACAGCATCCCAACCAGCACGGGATATTCCCACAATCCCCCAGCCACACTGAACACAGCATCCCAACCAGCACGGGATATTCCCACAATCCCCCATCCACACCGTCTCACAGCATCCCAACCAGCACGGGATATTCCCACAATCCCCCATTCACACTGAACACAGCATCCCAACCAGCACGGGATATTCCCACAATCCCCCAGCCATACCGTCACACAGCCTCCCAACCAGCACGGGATATTCCCACAATCCCCCAGCCACACTGAACACAGCATCCCAACCAGCACGGGATATTCCCACAATCCCCCATCCACACCGTCTCACAGCATCCCAACCAGCACGGGATATTCCCACAATCCCCCATTCACACTGAACACAGCATCCCAACCAGCACGGGATATTCCCACAATCCCCCATCCACACCGTCACACAGCATCCCAACCAGCACAGGATATTCCCACAATCCCCCATTCACACTGAACACAGCATCCCAACCAGCACGGGATATTCCCACAATCCCCCAGCCATACCGTCACACAGCCTCCCAACCAGCACGGGATATTCCCACAATCCCCCATTCACACCATCACACACCATCCCAAACAGAACCTAAAGGGTCCCGGGTTCGATTCTGGTCAAGGGCATGGACCTCTGTTGCAGGCTCCACCCTGTCCAGGGCCCTGGTCGGGGCAGGTGTAGGAGGCAACCAATCGATGCGTTTCTCTCACATCGATGTTTCTCTCTGTCTCTCCCTCTCTCTTCCACTCTCCCTAAAAATCAATGGGAAAATATCCTCGGGTGAGGATTAATATATAAAACTGATTTCAGAGGGGAAGGGAGAGGTATGGAGAGATAGAAACATCGATGAGAAAGAACTATTGATCGGTTGCCTCCTGCACGCTCCCCACGGGGGATCAAGTCCACAACCCTGGAACGAAACCGCAACCTCCCGGTTCATAGGCCGACGCTCAACCCCTGAGCCACGCCAGCCAGGCGTGTGCACCCCCTTGGCCGGCATCCAGGGTGGGCATGCCCCCTTCAGAGAAAGGAGGCCCCAGGGTAAGGGCTCCAGTGACACACACACCCTGGTGACCAGGGGGTGCTCATGAGCGTCCTTGCAGGCGCTGTGCTCCCCGGCCAGCTCCCCTGAGAACCCCGGCCCTCTCTGCTCCCCCCGCCGCAGTGCCTTCCCCGAGCAGGTTTCCTGAAGGGCACACGCGCTCACTTTCCGCCCCAGTAACTCGGCTTCCAGCCAGGCACACCGCCCAGCCCGCCACGCAGGGCGGCTGCCATGCCGGCGCGGCCTTTCGCCGTGGCTTTTGAATAAATAAGAAAGTGGATAGAAGTCACGTATGAAGTCGGCTGAAGGCTTCCGTTGTGTGAGAGAAAAGGCTGAGATTGGCAATAAGGTGACAGTTCATGCCTGAGAGCGCGCCCGATTGGCCGGCGGCCGAGATTGGCTGCCGGGCGACCACTGGGGCGTGGGGTGTGGGGGGCGGGGGGCCTGCGGGCTCCGCTGACCTTGAAACGCCCCCTAGCCAAGACTCCTGAATACAGGCAGGTTCTGTGTCCGGGGGGAGGGGGGGACCCCCTTGAATGAGCAAAGGCAGAAGTGGGGGCTCACAGAGACCCTCCAGGTGGGTTTTCCGTTGGCTCCTCTGGGGCCGCGGGGTGGAGGGAAGCCCGGGTGGGGGCTCCGGGCAGCCGCGCTCGGACGGGGTGTTAGGGGGCCGCCCTCCCAGAACGGAGGACCTTTGGGGGAGAGATGTGAGCAAACCCCGCGCTGCCAGGGCCCTGCTGCGGTTTGAGCTGGAACCTTCTTAACCCGAGCACAGAACTCGCCCTTCGGTTTGGATCCGGCTCAGAAATTGCCGCATGACCCCACCCAGCATCCGGCTTGAGCTGCTCGCCGCTCCGACAGGTCCCATGGCCGGATGCTGCCCCTTCGCTGCCGGCGGTTGGAACCCGCTGGCGACGCCTCCCGCGGGCCCCAGGCCACGAGCGGACGCGGCCGTTCCACACGCTGACAGGCGCGCAGGGTTTCTGCCGCGAGGGGGTCCGGAGACTTCTAGAATCGGGTTCTCCTTTGCCCAGGAAACTAGATGTGAGTTTAACAGGAGCCTTGGGGGAGGTGGAGGAGCCCAGCCTGGGTGACCGTGGGCAACGGCTGGGCCTCAGTCTCCCCATCTGTGAAATGGGCGCTGGGAGGTGCTGACAAGGTCTCCTTCCGCTTGGAGAAGCTGGTTTACCTGGAGGTGACCTGCCCCCCTCCGCCACCCGGGACCTTGGCTCCCTGGCCTGAGGACCTGGCGCCGTCCGGCGTCCAGGCTCCGGGCTTCTCCGGCCACTGGGATGCACAGCTGGTGTCAGAACCCATCTGCCCACAGAGGCTCCTGGCCCCGAGGCCTGGCCGGTGGGGACCCAGCCGCGCCCCGTCGTGTTCCCCCCGGGGACCTCAGAGGCCATGCCCTCGTCCCAACCCCCCCTCCGCCGGCCAGTGTGCAGGGACCCTTCTGGAGTCAAACACGTTTCTCCTCAAAGTGCCGCCCGGAACGCGATGACGGGCCGTCGGCTTGTTGCTAACTTTACGGCCACGAGCAAGCTGCCAGTCCTCCCTGGTTTCCGTCCAGGTTGGCTCCCCGCGACTCCCCCGGCCTGTTCCTCTCCCGGGACGGCCGGCGGCAATGTCGGCGTGAAGTGACAGGGACACAGAGCCTCGGCCTCCTTCCTTCGGGCAGCAGGCGGGTGTGGTGTAGGCCCCGCGGCTTCCAGGCCAAAGAGAGCGCTGGCTTCCTCCTCCTGCGAGGCTGCGCCACCACGGGGGTCGCGGGCGCCTGCCGGGCCGGCACTGCCCTCGCCCTCAGGGCCAGCGGGGAGCAAAGGCAGCCCTTCCCCTGCAGCGTTGGCTCCCGCGGGACAGACGGACAGTGAACCCGGACAGGCAGGCGGCACAATGCCCGAGGCCCAGCGTGACCGGGTCTGGGGACGGGAGGAGGAGGAGGAGGAGGAGGAAGAAGGAGGGAGGAGGGAGGAGGGAGGAGGAAGGAGGAGGGAGGAGGGAGGAGGGAGGAGGGAGGACGCAGGGAGGACGCAGGGCGGGCGGGCCCTCCTGAGTTAGCAGGGCCCCAGCTGAGAGCAGACGTGAACGGCCGTCCATCATGTCGGGGAGGGGTTAGGTCCCAGACACGGGATGATGGGGGACTGGGTGGGGTGCAGGGCAGAGGGGGGGTGGCCCGAACCTCCACTTACTGTTTGTGATTGTTGCTAATCCCCGCCCGAGGACATGCTCCCGTTGGTTTTAGAGAGAGTGGAAGAAGGAGGGCGAGACAGAGAGAAATATCCATGTGACAGAATCACATCCATGGGTTGTCTCCTGCACACGCTCCCTGACCAGGGCTGGGGCCGGGGAGGAGCCTGCCGCCGAGACACGTGCCCTTGACCGGAACCGAACCCGGGACCTCTCGGTCCACAGGCCGAGGCTCTACCCACGGAGCGCACCAGCCAGGCCTCTATTTTGACGGTGGATTGTGTGTGATTCTTCTGGAAGATTCCCCGGGGCGTCAGGAGGGAGGCGCTGGAGGAGACGCCAGGGTGATCCTGAGAGGTCCGGCTGAGGTCAAGCCATGGAGGTGGAGCCGGCAGAAGAGAAGCTCTGAGAGACGCCGCCGCCCCAGGTGCCGCCGCCCCCGTGCCGCCGTGGAGGGAGGACTGAGTTTCCACGTGAGAGCCCACCCACGTCCGCGGTCACGTTGGCACGGGCGCAGCGCCTTGTGCTCGCATTTCTGAGGTTTACGCGTTACCAGCACGGTTTACGGCGCTGAGACCAGAGGGGTGGGGAGGTGGCAGAACACGCACGATCGGTGTCATGGAGAGCAGGGCGCACCCCGTTTTCTGACGTCCGTGTCGGGGAGCCCCAGGAAGCTGAGACTGAGAACGGCGACAGGCGACAACCGCGAAGAAACGGGTGTCGAGGTCCAGCTGCAACTCTCGTCTCATCCCGCAGGTTCCGTTCACGCCGCCGTCACCTCCTCGGACCACGGGCGAAGCGCAGGCGGACGGTCCCCAGGTCGGGGCATCATCCCTGACCCTCGGAGCGCTCGCGTGCCGGCGCTGCTGGGGAGAAGTCTGTCTTCCTCCGGGCTCTTGTCCAGAAGCCTGAGAGGCGGCCCCCTGGCTGGGAGAGGGACTCACCTGTGACACCCAGTAAAGGGCTGGTATCCAACATGCACACAGCAGCACACGCAGCCTAACACGTACAAAATGGGCGCAGGGCCTGTCTCGACGACACGCCTCCAGTGGGGACAGACAGACGCCAACAGACACCTGGCGGGAAGCGCAACGTCACTAACCGCAGAGAGATGCCAGTTACAACCCCCAGGGGGTCCCACCTCACGCCTGTCAGAATGGCGACCCCCAGCGCCTCAGCAAACGGCAAGGGCTGGCGCGGACGCGGGGAAAGGGGCCCTCGCACGGCTGGTGGGAACGCCGACGGCGGCGGCCTCTGGGGAAAGCAGCGTGGCGCTTCCTCCAAAAACCAAGCACGGAGCTGCCGGATGCCTCAGCGATCCCACCGCCGGGGACCCCCCTGAAGAAAACAGCACCCCGAGTTCGAAAAGATGCACGCACCTCTGTGCTCGCTGCGGGCGGCGTGGCTCACCGTCACCGAGGCACGGGAACAGGCGCGGCGTCCGAGGCGATGCCTGGAGGAGGGAGGGATGGAGGGGTGTCCTGGGAATCCTCTCCAGCCGTCCCAGAACCTTGCCACTGGTGACAGCGCGGAGGGACCAGAGGGAACCGCACGAAATAAAACATGTCGGACAGGGGAAAGACACATTCCACGTGAGCTCCCTTCCAGGCGGAACCTAAAAGTAAACAAACGAAACAGAAACAGACTCGGAGACACGGGGAACGGCTGACAGGGTGCAGGCGGGATCCCTGGCCCCCCCCCGCGCAGCTGCGTGTGCCGAGCTCCGAGAAGCCGCCGAGCTGTCTCCGTGAGCGGCTGCACCGTTTTCAGCTGACACCAGCCTGGCCGGCGTGACCCAGTTTCCCCGCTTCCCTGACAGCGCTGCTAACATGCAGCCGTTCCGACGGGCGCGCCCGCGCCTCGCGGCCTTGATCTGCGCTTCCCTGGCGGCTGGCGATGCTGGAGATCATCTGAGTTTCGCCAAGAGCCTCCTCATGCCCCCGCCCGGGATCGGAGTGGATCCGTTTGCTCCTTTTCACTGCAAAGTTCCAAGCGTTCTTCTCGATTCTAGACCCCAGCACTGTGTTGGATTGTCATTTTTTTTTTTAAATAATATTTTTATTGATTTCAAGAGGGACGGAGAAGGAGAGACAGAAACACCAATGAGGAGAGAGAATCACGGATCGGCTGCCTCCTGCACGCCCCCCACTGGGGACCGAGCCCACCACCGGGGCCTGTGCCCTGACCGGGAATGGAACCGTGACCTCCTGGCTCGTAGGTAGTAGCTCACCCCTGAGCCACGCGGCCGGCTGGATTGTGACTTTCACGCACGGCTCCTTCCCATCGGAGCTGGCCTTTCCGTCCTCGGAACGCGGTGCCTTGAGCAGAAGGCTCTCACCTGGATGGGTCTGACCGGCCAGTGTGTCCCTTGACCGACCGTCTTTGGTGTCCGAGAACTGGCTGCCTAGCTGTAGGTCCCAGCGATGGCTCCCCTCTTTTTCCCTGAAAGGTTTATATTTTTACATTTGACTTGTGAGTCGCGGTACGTTCTGAGTTGATTGTGTACAAATTGTATGCAACTGAGATCCAAGGTCCTGGGTTTCTTACCCGTGCCCATTTCTCCGGCACCGTTCGCTAAAAGACGGTGCGGCTCCGTTGTCCGGATGTCGTCCGCGCGCCAGGAGGTCGCCGGTTCGACCCTCAGTCGGGGCACAGGCAGGAGGCAGCCAACCAGTGTTTCTCTTTGTCGATGCTTGGATCTCTCCCTCCTCCTTCCTCTCCTTAAAGTCAGTTTAGAAAGGAGGGCAACTTTTGAGAAAAGACTAATTTCCTCCACGGAACTGCTCTTGCAGATTTGCCAAAATGAGTTAGGCGTAAGTCGGGGTCTGTTCCCAGGCTCCCTCTCCTGTCCGCTGGCCTGTGTGTCTGTCCCTCTGCCGGTGCCACGCCGTCCTGGTGACAGCGGCCTTGACACTGGGTGGCTTTAATCCCGCCACATCATTCTTCTGTTTCGAACCGCCTTTAACTATTTCCACCCCCTGGCTTTGCCTTATACATGTTTAAACAACCTTGTCTGTATCCATGGGGAAAAAACCTTGCTGGGGTTTTAATAAAAACTGTGTTAACCCTGTAGGTCAATCTGGGGGAGACTCGCTCTCTCCCTGGGTGGACCCCGTCCATGAACAGGGTAAGCCTCCCCATCGGTTCCGATCCGCTTTGATTCCTCTCAGCCCCATCTCGGAGTTTCCGGCAGATTATGAGCGCCGTGCGTTTTTGTTAGATTTACAGCTAGCTACGTGTTTGTTTGTTTTCCCGAGGGACTGTAAACGGCATTGGAATTATTACCTTGGTGTCCCTGGCTCGTGCTCAGAAACACTGCAGACTTGTGGGTGCTCATCCTGTGTCCTGTGACCCTTCAAAGTCCCTTATCGCCCCGCTTCTCGGCGGGTGGTTTATTCTGCTGGTTGGCTGGCTCTCGGGGGGTGCGTACCTCCCTCGAACTTGCCTGAGGAGAGGCCTTTACTCTCCGATAGGGGCCGCGGGGTGTCTTTCCTGCCCATCTGGGTGCCTTTTCTCTCCTTTTCGAGGACCTAGACGGAAGCCCAGCCAGACGGTCCCGGCGCAAGAGAAGGACGCCATCCTCGAGATGGAAGGAACCAGTGGGGTTGGAAAGGGGAAAGCAGGACAGAAACTCCGGGGGCGAAGAGCTGCTCTCCCACAGGAACGATCCGATCGCGTGACCCCCCCCCCTTCTCCCTCCCCCCTCCCCCCCTCCCCCTCCCCCTCCCCCCCTCCCCCCCCCCCTGCAGGACGGACCTCGAGAACAGCAAAGCCGGGAATCGCCAACTCCGACTGGGAAAACGGGGGGCTTTGCTACAGACGCAAGAACAAGAACCCCAAAACGGGAGGGCGGCGGAGAACCCACACGCACACACCGGGCAACGCGGGACGCTGCGGGGCCGCCCCGCGCAGACACAGGCTACCGGGACGCCGCCGACGTGAGAACAACAATGCGCATGCTACCTACCCACGCAGGGAACCTGGCTCCTGACTTCAAAAGCTCCCCAAATGGCATCTCAGGGCCTGAATGGTTTCGGTGGGGAAAGGTACCCACCAATTCCGCACGACCTCCCGCAGGGAAAGGAAGAGCCAGCGGCAGCCCCGGCTCACGAAGGGGGTGCGTCTCCGATACCAAAACCATGAAGACGGTCCCAGCAAGAAAACTAGACACCAACCAGCACCCCCCTTACCACGGACTGAAGCCCCTCACGCCCACCCACGAGCGCAGGTCAGGAGCGCGCAGGTCAGGAGCGCGCAGGTCAGGAGCGCGCAGGTCAGGAGCGCGCAGGTCAGGAGCGCGCAGGTCAGGAGCGCGCAGGTCAGGAGCGCGCAGAAGGCCTCCCGGCGTGTCCACGTGGATGGTTTAGGAGCCCGAGCCAGCCCTGGAGGACAGGCGGCCCTTCCCGGGCCTTCGGCCAAAGGAGGCGAGTTTGGGGGCGCTTCTTGCTGCTCTGGTTGGCATTTCTGGGTCGCCGGCTCCTTCAGCTCGGGTCGGCGGTGCATGAGGCCGAAACAAACCCAGGAAACTCACCAGCGGGTCGCTCCTGGCTCCCCCGGTCCCTGGCTGGTCGGCCCGTTGTTCTTCGCCTTTGGAAGTCTCCGGGTGTTTGCTTTACAGGTAACATCCGGGGGATTAGGTACGTGGGGGGGTGGGGGGGTATACCTTCGGCCCCTGAATCATAATTTGGAAAGCCGATGGAAAGAGACTCTGGGCCAGTGTCCTCGGGGGCTGGGACGGAAGTGCCCCGGAGGCCTGCGCGCTGCCCGGACCCCTCCGCCCTGGCGCAGGTCTCCGCTGGGCTTCTCTCCCTCCCCGCACCCCTCCCCCCCACCCCCCGGGCAGGGCGGCCCCCGGGGACGCAGCCCCGCGCTCTCCCATGGAGCCAGGTGCGCGGAGACTGAGACGCAGCAGCTCGCCTGCCCAGAGCCCCTGGAGCGCATGGAACCAGGGCGGCCTCCTGGGCGGGGCGGGGTCTCCCGCTGGGAGGGGGAGGCTGCCGCCCGCGGCTGTGTGTGTGTGTGGGGGGGGGGGGCGGCTGGCTCCCGGGATCCGGGGAGGAGGCCAGCGGAGGCGGCGCAGGCAGCCCTCCATTTCCGCTCCCTCCGCGGCGCAGTGGTGCCCCCGGGGACTCGCACTGCGCCCGGCGCCCCTTCCCTTCCCGAGGCGCTTCTTCAGGCCCCTTTCTCTGTGCGGTCACTCAGTGCTCTGCGTCGATTTGTGGCTTTTTAAGAACTAGATTCAGGTGAGGCCTTTGCTGGTGTCTGTATGGCACACGTCTTCCCCACCCGTGGGCGCCTCTGGCACCCAGCGCAGCCCTGGTGCGCGCCCAGGACCGGGACTTCCCGTGGCTTCGGCGCAGGAGCCTCGCAGCGGGTGAGGGGGGCCCGGCGCGCAGGGCGGTCTCCTCCGCTTCCAACCCGTGTTTCCGTCTGAGGCGCCTGTTTCCACGTGGACCGTCAGAGTGGGCGCCGCATCATCTATTCCCGCCGCAGCGCTGCGTCGTTAGTGACGATGCCGCGGGGGGCGGGGGGGTGGGGGTGTCTGCCCGGGCCCTCCACCTCCTGGCCCAGTGCTCTACGCAGATGCCCCCCCAGCTTCCCTGCCCCCCCCAGCTTCTCTGCCCCCCCAGTTTCCCTGCCCCCCCAGCTTCTCTGCCCCCCCAGCTTCCCTGCCCCCCCCCAGCTTCTCTGCCCCCCACCCCTTCTCCCAGGTCCGAGGCGACAGGCAGGCTCTCCCGGGAGGAGAAGCAGCGCGCGGGGGGAGGGGTTGTCTCGGTTCCGCGGGTCCTGGCGGCCGTGGCAAGGTCGCGTCCACACGCCGAGCATCGAGCAGCTGCAGCATTCGCGGCGGTCAACGCGGAGCCGCTGCCGATTGTTCCTTTAAAACCTGAGGATCCCGAGGCTGCACCTGACGCTTCCCGCTGCCAGCGCCCCTGCCCCACGCCCGCGGGACTTTCCCAGCCGGCCGGTCCCCCCTGACCCCCGGGTGACCCACAGCCCGTTCCCCTCTGACCCCGGGTGACCCACAGCCGGTTCCCCTCTGACCCCCGGGTGACCCACAGCCAGTTCCCCCTCTTACCCCGGGGTGTCCGGCAGTTCAGTCTGGTGCTGACATTCCACGGGTGTCAGGCGCTGTGTGCCAGGAGCCGGGCATAAGGACCACGTGTTTGGGTTTGCTTGTGTTTAATATACGTACGTGTATTGATGTCAGAGAGGAAGGGAGAGAGAGAGAGAGAAACATCCATGATGAGAGAATCATGGATCCGCTGCCTCCTGGGGATGGAGTGCCCAGCCCGGGCCTGTGGCCTGGCCAGGAGTTGAACTGTGACCTCCTGGTTCATAGATCCACGCTCAACCCCTGAGCCACGCAGCCGGGCCAAGAGGGTGCGTGTTCGTACGTGAGGAGCGCACGTCCTGGCCGAACAGAGGCCTGGCCAGCCCCAGGCCTGAGGGCAGAGGCCGCTCCACCCTAAAGGGCGAGGCCCTGACTTGTTACGGGGACGGGCCGTGGCGTGCCGACCGAGAGGAGCTTCCTGGCGTTCCCTCTGAGGACACTTTTCTCTCTCGGCGAGGCCGCGCGGGAGTGGGGGCCGCGCGGGGCCGGAGTCGCTGTCCCTTTCTCCTGGATTTCCCTCTGCACTGAAATGTATCATAATTCCTCCCACACATGACTGATGCTGCAGACAGCTCCGTGGATTCAATCAGCAATTCTGGAGGGTTATAGTCTCGTTTTCTCTGGTCTTTCTCCCTTTTATGAGGTCGGGCCAAGTATCAGGGCGATCATTTTTTTCTCATCTGTTTTGAAATTGCTTTTCGTGGAGCAGTGAGAGCCGACGCTGAGTGAATATAAGCAGGGAGATGGGCAGGCGGGCTGGCGTCCACCCGGGAAGGCGATCCGGTGCCGCGCGCGGCGTCCGCCGAGTCCGTTGAATAACATTCACCGACGCCAGCGCTGGGTCGGCCCCGGCCTGGCCAGGGCACAGGCGGCAGGGTCCCTCCCGGCCTCTCCTCCAGGTGCTCCCAGGTGAGGTGGGCTCCCCTGCCACCTCCCCCCCCGCCCCCGTGCAGACCAGCTGACCCCCAGGCTCTACGACACGCCTGCAATGCCACTGCCTCCCAGTGGCCCTGGCTCAAAGCTGGGGGGTGGGAATCAGAGTGGCCTGTTTTATCCCTAATACACGTGCGAATGTGCATGCATACACCTAAACACACAAGCACACATATGCACACACCTGAAAATGCGTGCTTGTGAACATGCATGTACTTACATTGTACACACCTGTGCCAAACAGAGGCCTGGCCAGCCCCAGACCTGAGGGCAGAGGCTGCTCCACCCTACAGGGCGAGGCCCTGACTTGTTACGGGGACGGGCCGTGGCGTGCAGACACGGGAGGCACTTCCCGGCCGTTCCCTCTGAGGACAGTTTTCTCTCTGTCTGCATGCACACAAACACGTGTGCTGTGAATACGCACACAGTCGTGTATACACTTGCATGCAAACCAATGTGTGCTTTGTGAACACACGCATGTGTGCGCACGTACCTGTACCTATATGCATGTGCACATGCACGCACACATGTGAGCACGCACACCTGCATGCACACCCACACTGCTGAAGCCGCGCAGTCGGAAGTGAGAGCAGGAGACGGTGCCGGTGGTAGAGGAAGGAAGCGATTTGGCATCGAAGCTGCCGAGAAAGCAGACGAGAGGACTCGGCCACACCGGGCCCAGCAGGCACGCCGCCCACCACGTCCTCCAGGGAAGCATCACGGGTCCGTGAGTCCCACCTGCTCTCGCCGTTGTCACCGAGTCAGTCCCAACTTGACCATGGCTTCGGGGACCCCCCGGGCCGGCTTCTCACCTCCTTAGGACAGGAAGTGCGTTTGCAAACGGCCAACACGCCGCCACAGTGAGGCGCCCCCTCCCATGGGAACAGGGAGCCAGCGCCACCCCCTGGAGTGTCAGAAAGAAGGTTCCAGGCCCCTGAGTGAGCCTTCCCGGGTCATGAGGTGGCGACCATTTATGAGGAGGAGAATGCAGCCTCTCGTGTTTGCTGTGTATCTGCACATACCACACACAGGCGGGTGTGTGCAGTATACACATGCACACACACGAGTACACATGCACACGTGCATGTGCAATACACCTGTGAATGTGTGCTGCCTATGTATGCGTGTACATGCACATATGTGCGTGCTCACACGTGTGTGCACGCACATGCACACCCCTGGCTCTCCTGCTCCTCCGTGGCCTGCACACGGCCTGCTCTGCGTCCCTTCACCAGGTCCCCATGACCTGGACGTGCGCTGCCTTTGAGAAGTGACAGGAAGCGGCCAGCTGTTGAGGTCGAACAGGCCTCCATGCGCCTTCGGCCCACATGGCCCAGGTGGCCAGGTACTTCCGTGACCTCTGCCCTCTCACGCGGTGTCACCGGCAAAGACAACCAGACCTTCAGCCTCCCTGTCCTGGGCTCCCATAGGCCTGCTCTCCAGCCGCCCTCCCAGCTCCGTCCCCTCGGACGTCCCCTCCGCGTGTCTCCGTGGAGCCGTCCCGTGCGCCGCAGAATGGAGAGGACCCCCACACCATCTTGGCCACCTCTGCGACTCTTCGCGGGCGCCCTCTACCCACACCCTCCCAGGGCGAACTCGAAGTGTTTTCTAGGAGATGTGGGTGGGCGGGCGGGCGGGTAGGCAGTTTCCCAGCCTCGGCGACTCCCAGTGAGGCGGGGGAGGGGGGGGGCTGGTGCACCCACCCAGTCGCAGCTGCTGGCGTGGGCGCAGCGCTTGGCCGCGTGGGTCTGCGATTCATCTCTGTCTGCGCACAGGAAGGTGGATAGATCCGCCGGGTGACAGGGGAGACGCAGAGGCACAGACCCGCCGGGGACAGCTGGGTGAAATCCCGGCTCCGTGCACGTTGCTTCTCTGATAAACGGCCGCCTGGTCAGCACCCAGGACTGTGGGTTTTGCTACGTTTGGGCTCAGCAACTGCTCAGCAGAATGCCAATCGGTGTGGGGAGGGGAGGGACACCCACCATCGGAACCGGGACACTGGACACCCTTCTCTGCTGCTCATCACCCTCCCCGGCTTCCTGCCCTCCCGCTGCCGCCTGGCAGGGGTCCTCAAACTGTGGCCCGCGGGCCACACGCAGCCCGCCGAGGACATTTATCCAGCCCGCCGGGTGCCGCTGCGTGTCCTGCTTGGCAGCCGACTCGTCCCGGGCCCGCAGTGCACACAGGAATTTGTTTATAGTTTTTTTTTAAAACTAGAGTCCGGCCCTCCAGCGGTCTGAGGGACAGTGAGCTGGCCTGTTTAAAAAGTTTGAGGACCCCTGACCTGTAGCACATGGAACCACTTTCTCTCTCCACAGCCCCGGGCTGGGGGCTGCATGACCAGCGGACCCGTCGTAAGGACCAACACACCCAAGTGCCCACACCCTGCCAGGACCAGAATGGCCCCCCACCTCATGGTCCCGTGTCCCTCCGTGACCCCCTCCTCTTCACAGAATTAAAACCCACCCCTGTTCTGTCGGTCACTCCTGTGCTTTTCAAATGAGATGGTTTTGCACCTGGAATTCACATGGCAACGCCATCGGCGAGACACGCCTTGTTTTCCGCCTCCTACAGAGTTCCGGATGGCAGCGAACGTGTCCTGTGGCTGTCCCTTCACGCCCCGAGCTGAGTCACCCCTGTGTGGTCCGTGGCTGCCTCCATGATCTCTACCACCACATTACGGTGCGTTTGGGACACGGCGTTGATGGCCGGCCCCCGCCTGCTGGCGGACCGGGAATTGTTTACCTTCTGTGTTTACACAGACATCGCTGCCGGATACGTTCTTGCACGCATCTCTCATTGCACGCGTGAACCTGTACTCACCTGGTTCTCCAGGGCACAGATGAGCAGGCCCTGTGTGCACTTGTGAGTGTGTGCACCTGTGTGTGCACCTGTGAGTGTGCGCGCCTGTGAGTGTGTGTGCCTGTGAGTGTGTGCCCTTGTGAGTGTGTGCGCCTGTGAGTATGTGCGCCTGTGAGTGTGTGCCTGTGAGTGTGTGCGCCTGTGAATGTGCGTGCCTATGAGTGTGGTGTGTGTGCCTGTGAGTGTGTGCCCTTGTGAGTGTGTGCGCCTGTGAGTATGTGCGCCTGTGAGTGTGTGCCTGTGAGTGTGTGCGCCTGTGAATGTGCGTGCCTATGAGTGTGGTGTGTGTGCCTGTGAGTGTGTGCCCTTGTGCGTGTGTGTGCCTGTGGGTGTGTGCCCTTTTGAGTGTGTGCCTGTGAGTGTGTGCACTTGTGAGTGTGTGTCTGTTGAGTGTGTGAGCCTGTGAATGTGCGTGCCTATGAGTGTGTGTGCCTGTGAGTGTGTGCGCCTGTGAGTGTGTGTGCCTGTGAGTGTGTGCCCTTGTGAGTGTGTGCATTGGTATCTCAATCGACCTCCCTCCCTCACTCAGGAAGAATAGAGGGTAATTTTGTAGAATATTTACTGATCACTCACCTTCTCTCCTCCCTATCTCTTTTAAAAATATTTTTATTGATTTCAGAGAGGAAGGGAGATGTGGAGAGAGAGAGAAACATCAATGATAAGAGAGAACCACGGATCCGCTGCCTCTTGCATGCCCCACACAGGGCATGGAGCCTGCAACCTGGGCCTGTGCCCTGACCGGGAGTCGAACCGTGACGCTCAGCCCTGCCGCCCGGGCTCTCCTCCGTGTCTTTTGCCCGTTCTCGCGGGGCTTTGCCTGTCCTCCCACGACGTGTGAAAGGAAGTCTCGTACCTTCCGCTCACCCACCATCCTCCGTCCATGGTCCGTCCAAGCCAGTCCGTGGCCTGGGGTCTCGCTGCCCCTGTGCCCCCCCCCCCCCGCCCCCCATGGCTGCAGCTGAGTAGGGCACTCGGGTTTAATACAGCGAGACCCTCCGTCCCACCTCCCGTCTGGGCTCGGTGGGTCGTGGGCGGCCTTTCCGGCGCCAAGGGCACGGCCTGGCTCCCTGAGTTGGTGCGACGTCGCCGGCTCACCTTTCACCTCGGGGTCTGTCATCGGAACAGAGTGAGTTCACGCTGAGTGTGAGCTTCCCTCTCCCTGTGAGGCGACCACCCTGTTCACAAAGTGCGGGTGACACGTTCACTTCCCCTCCGTCGGCGGCGCCGCTCCCAACTCCGCTCCCAGCCTCTGCCCCGAGGCGGCTGGCCAGGACTCCTCTCCTAAACGCGTCTCAGGATTTCGTGACGACCGGCCTGGTCTTGTCATTTTGAGGGAAATCGCCGCGTCGGCAGGGGCGGCTCACAGCCCGGGCCCATCCCTGCCCATTGCTCGCTCGCGCCCCCCACTTCCCCGGAGACGTTGTCACTTCCTCCCGGAACGCCTAAAGCGCGTGGTCTTCGGTTGCTGCTGCCGCGCGGTGTGAAGCCTTGGGTACGATTCGACACGTGTCTATTACTCAGACGTTCGCTCTCACCAGACAGGCCACCCGCGTGAGAGGGCACGTCGCCTGGCTCCGTCATTTTGTTAACGTGGGAAAGACGGAAGCGACTTCTGTCCCCTCCCCTGTTCCTGCCCGGGGTCGTCGCGGTCCCGTGACGGCGTTCTCCTCCCCGCGTGCCGCTCGCTGCCGGTCTACGGCCTCCGTGTCTGCACTCACGGACGTGATGGCCCTGTGCGCGGCTTCCCGCCGGCACCGGTCTTGGGGAGATCAGTGTGTGTCCGCCAGCCGGGTCGTGGCAGTCCCTGAGGATAATGTGGGAGGTCCCGCCGGCAGCGCTGAACGCTGTGAATGCTGGGAGAGCTGACTTCCAAAGCCCGTGTTGCTCTCCTTTGTGAGGAGACGTTTGACCCCTGAGTCCCGCCCCCCCCACGGCCACGTGAGCGTCAGAGGGCTTGTCCCTCCCGTGCTCCTGCCAGCTTTGCTGTCTGCCGGTCCCTGGTTTATTTTGCCGGATGTGGGGCCTTTCCTGGTGGTAATGGGTCTGCCGCTCTGCTGAGTCCTGGCTGCTGCTGCTGCAGGGAAGGTGTTTTCGTCCCTAAAAGCGCTGGTTCGGTCCGTTTCTGTGTCGGCCTCGGGGGAGGTTTGCCAAGAGCAGCCTTGGAGTTGGTTGACCTTCATTTTCAAGTTCGTTAATTTGTGTCTGAAAATCGTAAAAATGTGAGTATTTTTATTCTGTTCCAGCTTTGGCTTCTTGCTCTACCCGTTGCTTTTTGGTTTATTGGCTTTTTAACTGGATTATTAATTTACTAGAGGCCCGGTGCATGAAATTCATGCACGGGGGGGGGGGGGTGTCCCTCAGCCCAGCCTGCACCCTCTCACAATCCAGGACTGCTGGCTCCCAACTGCTTGCCTGCCTGCCTTCCTGATTGCCCCAACCACTTCTGCCTGCCAGCCTGATCACCCCTAACTGCTCTCCCCTGCAGGCCTGGGTCCCCCCCAACTGCCCTTCCCTGCAGGCCCAGTCACCCCCAACTTCCCTCCTCTGCCAGCCTGGTCACCCCTAACTTCCCTCCCCTGCAGGCTTGATCGCCCCCAACTGCCCTCCCTTGCTGACCATCTTTGACCACATGGGGGCAGCCATCTTGTGTGTTGGAGTGATGGTCAATCTGCATATTACTCTTTTATTAGCTAGGATAGAGGCCTGGTGCATGGGTGGGGGCCGGCTGGTTTGCCCTGAAGGGTGTCCCGCATCAGGGTGGGGGTTCCCTTGGGGCGTGGGGAGGCCTGGGCCAGGGGCCTGTGGTGGTTTGCAGGCTGGCCACACCCCCCCAGCCACCCAAGCGGAGGCCCTGGTATCAGATTTATTTATGTTCTACAATTGAAACTTTGTATCCTTGAGCGGAGGCCAGTGCAGGCCAGGGTGTGCGGAAAGCTTGGCTTCCTCCATCGCCAGGGAAACCCTCCTGCTCACTCCATGGCCACAGCCATTTTTGTTGGGATTTATTTATCTTCTATAATTGAAACTTTGTAGCCTGGAGTGGAGTCCACAGGCAGCCAGAGCGGGCAGGAAGCTTGGCTTCCTCCATTGCTGGGGGCAAGCCAAGCCTCCTGCTTGCTCATGACCGCAGCCATCTTGGTTGGGTTAATTTGCATACTCACTCCTGGTTGGCTGGTGGCCGTGGCTGGTGGGTGTGGCAGGGTATGGTCAATTTGCATATGACTTTTATGAGGTAGGATGGAGACGGCGACAGGAAATAGTGCTTGAGAGCATGTGCTCTGTGTTTCCATCCGCACAGACCAGCTTTTCCGAGCTTAATTTTGTTTATTCCCCGATGGCACACCGTCAATGGACTTGGTGTTCAAAACGTGTGCACCGAGCGTGTCAAACTCAAAGGCCAACCTGGGTCGAATAAACAAGGTTTACGTGTACGTGGGCCACCGGAAAACAAAAGCTTCCATTTTCGTAGACACGTAGGTTTATGTCGATAGAGACGTGCTGACTACAAAGGGCTGAAGTAAATGAGCTGTCGTTAACATAAAATAATAGAACGTTTTAATAAACATTTCTGTTTTTTCTTGGAAATTAACTTACCAGACACTGAATAGCTGCACAAAGACACTGAATAGCTGCACAAATTCATAAGCGTAACGCAAATAACCCTATTTTCCGTGTTGTCTGAAAGCGAAATATTTCCTCTTGCGCACAGCCAACGGGTCAGTCCCAAGAGGAATGCCGTGGCCATCGGCTGCTAAAATCTTCGCTGCCGGTATGGGTGGAGGGAAATGGTGCGCCGGCGCGTAAGTCGGTAAGGGAAATGAATGCAGCACGGTGACAGTCATCAGCCATTCGTGAGCGTTGTGGTTCGTTACTAATAACCAGAGGCCCGGTGCGCCGATTCATCCAGGGCATGTCCAGCCCATCTCGCCCAGTTCCTATTGGCCGGACCCCAGCAGCAAGCTAACCTACCGGCCGGAGCGTCTGCCCGCTGGTGGTCAGTGGGCGTCATAACGACTGCTCGAAGGTCAGAGGAAAGGTCGGACCCTTAGCCTAATAGGCCTTTATTATATAGGGTTATGCACAACAGGAAACGGTAAAAAGTAAGTTACGAGATTTTTATTAAAGCATTTCTCACATACCGTTATACTGGCTGAGCCACAAAAACATACGTTGTGGGCCCCTCGCAGCCACAGGCCACGAGTCTGGCAATGCTCGGTGTACACAATCACGAGATTGCACACTTGTTTCGATTCACGGACCCACCAGGACAGTCAGGATGGGGGCAGCCCCACCCCCGAGACCATCCCTGTTCCCTTGGTGGTCACATCCCCCGTCCCTCCTCACCTGCCCCGCACCCGTGGGTCCTCCTTCCAGCACAGCCCGTAGAGCGAGGCAGAGGCCGTGGAGGCTGGGGTCGCTCCCTCACACGGTTCCCCCCGGGCCCTGCGTGGGGTTCACTCCATCCCAGTGTGTCCATCTGTTGGGGACCTTGGATCAGCTGATGAGTGGAGCTGCCGTTGGCACCAATGGGCACTTTTTAAAATGTCTTTTTATTGGTCTTAGAGAGAGAGGAAGGGAGAGGGGGAGAGAGAGAAACACCAATGAGGAGAGAGAAGCATGGGTCAGCTGCCTCCTGCACACCCCACCGTGGGGATGGAGCCCACAACCCGGGCAGGTGCCCTGATGGGAATTGAACCCTGACCTCCTGGTTCATAGGTCAACGCTCAACCACCGAGCCACACCAGCTAGGCAGATCTGCTTTTTCTTTTAAAATGTTTCGGCTTTTCTAGAACCCTTGTCTTTCTACACGTTTTAGCGTCAGCTTCCACAGGACTACCGGGGACTGTGCTGGACGTCTAACGACGTCATTTAAACCCGTCAGTAGATTTGGGGGGGAGGGGGGTTGGGGGGTTGGGGGAGGGGTGGGCGTGTTTCTTATGCTGACTCTTCCAACCCGTGAGCAGGCGTGTTTCTCAGTATGTCCGAGCTCCTGTGGTTCGCACGTGGATTCTGTGCGTGTTTTGTAGCTTCACCGCCAGCCGTCACGCGTGTGTGTGTGTAAGCTGCGCCGATGACACTGTTTGGTGAACATACGGTTTCAGCCGCTCACTGCCAGGGCGTACACGGATGATTACTCGTATCGTTCACTTCGTTTTATTTGCTTCTTGTTCCTTTGTTTGCTTTTCTCCTGGTCTCTTAAAGTGGAAGCCCAGCGATTTTCGACCTTTTTCCTCCCAGCTGTAAGGGATTCCGTTGGTACGCGCCCTCCTCGGACCCCTTTGCGCCCGTCTGCCGCGTCAGCTTTGCTTTTCATCTTTGCTCAGTTCGAGCTGCGTGCTGATCCCCAGAGTCGGCGCCCGGCCCGGGAAGCACGCGAGGTGGGCCCTTCATTCCCGCGGGCTCGGAGGCGTCCTGTCGTTGGTCCGTGATCGGACAGTGGGCTCCACCAGAGAACACGCTTCGTGTGGTTTCCGTTCTTGAAACCGTTGGTTTGATAAGCCCGGGTGTGGTCCTTCTCAGGGATGCCCCGCGGGCACTCGGGCGCGCGGGCTCTGCGTGTTGGCGGCTTGCTGTGTCGGTGCCGCGAGGTCCGGCTGGGGGCAGAGGGGCGGTGCCCGTTCTGCTCTGTTCTCTCTGATGGTTGACCCTCCACTTCCAGCTGCCGGAGGACTGGATCCGTGAGGACAGCAGCGCGGGTCCAGAGCCTCGAGGGCCGGCGGGGGGGCGTGCGGTCCACCGTCCCATGGTGCTGTGGGTGCTGTGGGTGCCCTGAACGCCCTGTCACCTCTGCCACAGCTGCTGTCCCTGCTTCCTGGCACTGCCCGGTCAGGGGCTTGAGCTAAGCGAGCAGACACGAAGCCATGATGGAGGATCCCTCTCCCCACACTCCTGCGTGTTGGGGCCCTTCTCGTCCTGGAAGCAGGACCACAGGCCCCCGGGGCCTCTGTCACCACCGTCCCAGGCCTCCATTCTGTCCGGGGTCTGTGCGGGAGGGGAGGGGCGAGGAGGGGAGGGGGGAGGGCAGGAGGGGAGGGGCTTTGTCGAGGTTGAGGGGGGAGGTATCTCGTGCTTTGTTAGCTGGGGCTGACAGAGCCCAGGAGGGGGTGCTGAGGGTGAGGGCCCACAGGGAACGTGGGTGCTGGAGCTGACAGAGCCCAGGAGGGGGTGCTGAGGGTGAGGGCCCACAGGGAACGTGGGTGCTGGGGCGGACAGAGCGCAGGCACCATGAAGTGCAAGGCCCAGGCGCCAGCACATGAAGAAGCAGCAGGTGGAGCTGGGGTGCTGGCAGCTGGGGGGGGGGGGGGTGGAGAAGGGTCTGGGGAGGGGCGGGGGTGGGGGCGGGGGAAGCACGTTGGGGCCGCGTGGCCAGGCGGACGTGCCTCTGTGCTCTCCTCCGCTTGCTCCCTGTGCCCTCAGCCGGCTCCAAGGCTCACCGGCTGGTGGACCTGTCGCTGCGGCAGCGAGGGTGTACCCAGGCCTCCTCCTCTGTTGGGTGCTCACCGCTCTTGCGGTCACTGGGTAGCCCCGTGCTATGGTCCTTCATTCGCCTTGCACGCTCTCCCTTTGGGATCCAACATCTAATCAGGAGTGTCCGACCGGCAGGCGGGCGGGCGGCCCAGCGCCTCCCCAGCGCCTCGGAGGCCCCGCGCCCCCTGCTCGTGTGCGGAGGCCGGGGCTGCCGGACGGGCTCGCTCTGCGCTGCGCGAGGCTCGGCGTGTCCTGCGCCCCCAGCCGCGCGTCTGTGGGTGGAGGCTTCCCACTCCCTCGCCGAGTGATACTCCACTGGCTGAGAACAATGGACGTGGCCCGAGAGCTCACACCCAGGTCTCCTGTTTCTGATGTTTGTGGTGAAGCCGGGGCCGTTTCGAAGGGAACCCGTGGGCGCGAGGGAGGCGGGGCCCCTGCGAAGGCACGGCACACCCGTCCGCTGGGTTCAGTCCGTGTTCTGCCCGCTCGGTTCCGGCCTGTGTTCACGTCCACCCAGCGTCTTCCTTCGGTTCTGAAACGGACGGGAAGGCTCACGGTCACACTCCTTTTATTCAGATTTCGCTTTGCTTTACGGATTTCGCTGCGCCATTTGTGGGCGCGTACAAGTTTGAGACTGAAATTTACCCGGAGGTGGTTCCTTACAAGGAAATGCTGCTCCGTACGTTGCGCCTCAAAGCCTGCAACTGTGCGCGGCCGGCGGGCGTCTGCTTTCTGTTCCGACCTTGGCTTTTGCCTGGAATCTCTGCTCTTTGCAACGTACGTTTCTCTTAGATTCATCTCAGGCGCTGCGGGCTTCTGGTTTTATTTTCGGTTTATTTTTATCGAAAAAACAACCTCCCGGGCTTGTCATTTAAGGGGAGGCCTGGTCCGTTAACACTTAGTGTACACGAATGATAGGCTGGTTTTTTCCTTTCACGCTACCCAGTCCTAACCCTCATTTCTTCCGCGTGCGCTTCCTTATCGCTGTGATCATGAAACATTTACACGTGTTAAAATGATTAACACGCACGATTATACTCCGTCGTCATAGTTATTCTTACAGCAGTTGGTTCGAACCTTCCCCGGGTGCTGTGTTTTGACTTTTGAATTTGGAGTTACGTCCGCACTGTTTCCTTCAACACAGTGGCCCTGGCTCTGCAATTAAACCAGGCCTCGCCCAAGGCCCGGCCCGGCTGGTAGGGACGTCGTCCCGTCCACCAAACGGTGTGAGCTGACGCCTGGTCAGGGCACATACCTGGGTTCAGGGCTCCGTCTCTGGTCCGGCATGTGTGGGCGGCAACTGATCCATGTTCCTCTCCCCTCCTTTCTCTCTCTAAAATCAGCAGACGCACCGTCAGGTAAGGGTTTTTGTTAAGCGAAGCGGTTTACCCTAAAAAACAAATGCGTAAACGGAGGTCTCTGTCCCCCGTTTCTCCCAAACCAGGTACTCACGCTCCGGAAGCTTGGATCCTCGCCTCCCGCAGCCCGGGCGGTGGGGGGGGGGGAGGGGGGAGGGGGGAGAGGGCGCGGAGGAGCGGGGGCGGGGGGGGGGGAGGACGGCTCCAGGCTCTGGCCCTGGGGAGTGGGCCTGCAGGGGCCTCCCGCTGTCCAGGCCGGCAGCCCCTGGGACTCCGCGCGGCGTGTGGGGGACTCAGCTCCCTCCCGGCTTCCTCAGAGGCACCGTTCAATATTCGCCCCCTTCAGCCCCGGACCACATGGCGCCCCCTGGTGGGGGGGGGGGGGGCTCCGCATGCAGCCTTCCTCCGTGTGGGAGTGGCACGACGCCATCCTGCCCGTCCAGCCGTCTCCCTCCACTGTGACCGTTCCTTCTGACAGAGGGTCCTAGGTGCCCCTGACCCTCGGACTCTGAGGTTTCTCCAAAAATCCCCCCGCCCACCCCCCGCATGGAAGAGGCCATTGGCCCAAAACCCAGGAGGGGGTGCTGGGGGCAGACGGGGCCCAGGAGGGGTGCTGGGGGCAGACGGGGTCCAGGAGGGGTGCTGGGGGCAGACGGGGCCCAGGAGGGGGTGCTGGGGGCAGTCGGGGCCCAGGAGGGGGTGCTGGGGGCAGACGGGGCCCAGGAGGGGTGCTGGGGGCAGACGGGGCCCAGGAGGGGGTGCTGGGGGCAGTCGGGGCCCAGGAGGGGGTGCTGGGGGCAGACGGGGCCCAGGAGAGGGTGCTGGGGGCAGACGGGGCCCAGGAGGGGGTGCTGGGGGCAGTCGGGGCCCAGGAGAGGGTGCT
This sequence comes from Corynorhinus townsendii, assembly GCA_026230045.1. NCBI lineage: Eukaryota > Metazoa > Chordata > Mammalia > Chiroptera > Vespertilionidae > Corynorhinus > Corynorhinus townsendii. The sequence continues at coordinate 218,540,005 of JAPDVU010000003.1, forward strand.
GGGGGCAGACGGGGCCCAGGAGGGGGTGCTGGGGGCAGTCGGGGCCCAGGAGGGGTGCTGGGGGCAGACAGAGCCCAGGAGGGGTGCTGGGGGCAGATGGGGGGCCCAGGAGGGGTGCTGGGGGCAGATGGGGGGCCCAGGAGGGGTGCTGGGGGCAGACGGGGACTCCTTGCTGAGGAAGAGTGTCTGCTTGCTTGGTGATGGGTCGCCCTCCCTTCCCCCAGGACGTCTGTGCTCTGATGGGGGGGGGCGTCCCCACCTCCATCTGAGTCTGCCTGTTGGGCAGTGGTTTCTGTCTCCTGTAAACGTCGGCCGTCCTTGTCTCTTCCACGTAAGCTTCCAGGACGTGGCTCTGAGTCTCGGCCGTGGCCGTGGCCTCGGTGGGACGGGCTTTGGTTAGAAGCCCCGCTTCGTGCTCCCGGGAGTGACCTCTGGGCGCGAGGCCCACACGCTGGTCTGGCTCTGGCCTCGGCCTCGCCCTGCAGCGCCTCCCCTCCCGCGGCCTCTCCTGCGCCAGGCCTCACCTGGGGAGGGGTAGCGGCAGCGCTGTTTCTGCGGGGCGCACACCTGGCCAGGGGCCCCAGCCCCACAGCCCTCCCCTCCTGTGTCCCTTTTGGTTCAGAGGTTACCCCCTCCCCCCCAGCTGGCGGCTGGCTGGTTGGAGCCTCGTCCTGTGCACCAGATGGTTGTGGCTTTGAGCCCCATTCAGAGCACATGCGGGAGGCGGCTGACAGATGCTCTCTCACATCAACGTTCCTCTCTCTCTCCCTCTCTCCCTCTCCCTCCCTCCCTCCCTCTCTCTCCCTCTCTCCCTCTCCCTCCCTCCCTCCCTCTCTCTCCCTCTCTGAAATCAGGTGAGGATTAAAAGAAGGGAGAACAGCGAGGCTGGGGGACAGGGCTCAGCTGTCGGTCACCCCCTCCGGGGGGTGCCGAGCCACAGCCCGAGACAGACCCCCCGGGACCTGCTCCTGGCCCTGCAGCCCCAGGTGCTGGAGAGGAGCCAGTGCGGGAGGCGGGGCCGGGCCCAGAGGACAGTCCCACACCCCAGCTCCCAGCTGGGGGGTCACTTCCTCCCCTTCCCAGGGCACAGGCTGGACAGGGGTCACCGCGGGGACGTGTCCGTGTGGAAATCGGCGTTGGCCACGGCTGAGCCAGGACTGTGCCCCTCCCCGTCCCCCTCTCCTGTACCCCTCCCCCCATCCCTTCTTCCCTTTCAGGGCAGCGAGGCCTCTGCTTCCCTGCGGGCCCCACACGTGGGATGTGCCCTTGAGTCACCTGGTAAATTTCTGACCCCCGTCTCTCACCCAGAATTCGATGGAGGCCCGAGTCCAGCTTGGAGGGGGGAGGGGGGAGCCCTGAGCGCAGGGCCCGCAGCTGGACATGCTCGGCCTCAGAGCAGCACCGTCTGCTCAGGCTGGAGACTCCGCTGACGTTTTTGTTTAATTCGCCCGGCGTGGTCCCTAGAGGAAAGCGTGATTGCTCTGGGCTCGAGGCCCGGCGGAGTTTGCCGCCCGGATCCACCTGGAAGGAGAGAGACTTGACCGGTCCCCGCGGACCGCGCGCTGAGCTGATGGAATTAACTCTCCGGCCTCGGCGGTGGTTTGAGTCGAGTCTGATTTTATTCCGTTTCAGAATTCCCTCTCGGGTTCTCCCCCGGTTCCTCCGCTCCGTTCAGCAGCAGCAGCGAGACGCGTCCTCGGAGGAGGATGTTTCACTCCCACCTCGGTTCCGCCCTCATTTACGGGGAACTGTGTTCCCGCCACAGGCCCGGCCCCCGCAGTCTCGGGGGCGGCGGGGGCAGACGCCGTGTCCCACCTGAACCCTGTCCCCAGGGAAGCCGGCGCCTCCCGTGACGCCGATGCTGCCGCCCCATGGGAGCCTCTGACTGCTGCTGCCCAGCCCCCCGGGGCCTCGGAGCTGCTCTGGGCTGTGGTGTTTCCGCAGCAAACACGGGGACGGGGACGGCCAGAGCGTGCGCACCACCTGCCCGTCCCACTCTGACTCGGGGCACATCGAGGGTGAGCAGGTGGCCCAGGACCTCACGGCCCCCGCAGGGCCAGGCTGGCTGGGAGGCAGGGCCCCTCCGGGCAGGCTCGGCGAAGCTCAGGAACACATCCTGTGCTCCTGGGACACCACTGCACTTTCCCATGTTACCTCAAAATCGCGAGTCTGTCCCCTCCAGGAAGATGGGTAGGGACCGAGGAAACAGTGAGTAAAGAAATGGTCGGGATACACACAAACGTAGGTTCCATCTGTGTGTGGAATGGAGGTCACCGGTAAGGAAGGACTGAGAGGAAGCTAAAGGTCGCACCGTGGAGGGCGAGTCAGACGTGAATGATGTCAATGAAAACATGCACACAATGAATGAATCCACAGGGAACAAACAGTCACTTTGTCCAGGATAAAGGACAACTAAGCAAAGAGGGCGTTGGTGGGTTCGTGTGTGTGTGTGTGTGTGTGTGTGTGTGTGTTTGCCTGTAACACAGGAAAGCTTTGTTTGTTTTGTTTTGTGTGTGTGTGTGTGTGTGTGTGTGTGTGTTTGCCTGTGACACAGGAGGGCTTTATTTGTTTGTTTTGTGTGTGTGTGTGTGTTCGCCTGTGACACAGGAAAGCTTTGTTTGTTTTGTTTTGTGTGTGTGTGTGTGTGTGTGTGTGTGTTTGCCTGTGACACAGGAGGGCTTTATTTGTTTGTTTTGTGTGTGTGTGTGTGTGTGTGTGTGTGTGTGTTTGCCTGTGACACAGGAGGGCTTTTTGTTTGTTTGTTTTGCCTAAGACTCACCCACTTCCGGGAAGATTGCAGTCAGACAGCAGTTTCTGTCATGCTTGGGGGAGGTGGGGTGGGAATGAATTCCTAGAACTTCCATACACTGTGCCTTAGTGATTTTATTCTAAGAATAAACACGAAGGTTGTAGCTCTGAGTCGCTCTGGGCCTTTAAAGCTCTATTTAAAACACAATAATCCTAATGCCCACACATTGCAGAAAGGTTGTATGCTTAGCCTCCTGATCATTTCTCAGGAACAGGCCAGTTTCCTTTCATTCTGCAGGGCGTCCAGCATCAGTAACCCTGAGCGATGCCCGCCCCCCTCCCCCCCCCCATAGGTCTTGGTGGGAATCAGAGACCATCAGCCACTCAGAGGGGCCAGCCTGCTTCCCCCACCCATGCAGGTGGGCAGGGCTGTGGCCCTGGGACAGGTGGCCAGACACTCCCTGCCAGGCGGTGCTACAAGAGGGGGTGCTGGGCGGTCCTAAGATCCTAAAGACCAGAGGGACAGAGAAAGGATCGTACACCTTTGCCAAGTCCCGTGTATCCCAGGGAAGGAGAGATTGGCTTCACATCACAAAACAGATCTGCCCATGGGCTCACCACCTGACAGAACCAGAAAGGAAACCAGTGAGGGAGCCAGTGCTTCGTAAGAATTGTCCCGTGAAATTCAAAGTCTACCTGGGACACAAACTAAATAGGAAAACTGTTCTTTTCAAAAATACGTGTATTTACTGGCTTTTTTAGGGGGGGGGGGGCAGAGAGAGAGAGAAACAGCAATGATGTAAAAGGATCCTGGGTGGGTTGCCTGCTACACGGCCCCTCCTGGGCACCTAGCCCACAGCCCAGCCACGTGCCCTGACCGGGAATCAACAGAGAGAGCAGCTGCATGGGGTCGGCGGGGGCTGCTGGCCACCCGGGCCCCGCCCGTCACCACCGTCGGCGAATCCTCCGGCACAGGAGCTCCTGGCACGTCGGGGACTTGATTTAGAGGCTGCGAGCCCTTCTAGCAGCAAGTGACCAGCTCCTGCTGCCATGGCAACGAGCCGCTGGCAGGCATGGCCCAGCTCTGCTCACGTCTAAGACCAAGCTCTCCTGTGGCTGCCTCCCCTCCCCCCCCCCAAAGCCCCGGGGGGCGGGGTAGGGGCAGGAGCGGGGACCGGAGCCCAGCCTCAGTGCCTCCGGTCGGGGCGGGCTCCCTGGGTGCAGCGCCCACCCCTTCCTCCTGTGAAATCCCAGCCCCGACAGAGTTCCCACCACCTCAGCCCCTTCAGGTGGCGTCTGGGTCCCTGCTCGGCCCGGCCACATCCTGGCCTCGGCTCTCGACCAAGGCCCTCCGCGCTGGCTGTCACGGGTCCCCGCTCTGGTCCCCTTGTCCCCCAGGGTGACGGGGGACAGCGGGCCCGAGACACACAGCTAACTGCAGGCGACGTGGGAGTGCGGGGGTGGGCCGCGTCCTTACAGGATAAAAGACCACGTTCCCCTTCAGGTCCCCAAACCTGGAGCCAGACAGGGCGCTGGGACCCGGCCCGAAGAGGGCAGGCACCGCGCAGCACCCCGCTTCGATGGGAAAGGTGGGCTCAGCGTCACCGGGGGCCCGGCCAGCTTTCGTGGGGGCGTGGGAAAGCGGCCGAGCCAGGGTGGACTCGCTGGCACGCAGACCTGGCACCACCCAGCGGGACCGGGACCACAGGGACGTGGGCTCGCAATGCCGGGCGCGGGGCCGCGTGTGCCCACCTGGGAAGCAGAGCCCCTGTAGGGAGCGTCGGGGCGCCGGGAACTCCGCTCGGCCAGGCGGAGCGAGGACCGTGCCGGCACCCCAACGACGGTTCCCGGCGTCACCGGCCACTGGAACTCGCTCGGACCCCGGCGCCCAGCTCCACCCAAAGCAAGGGCCCAGAGAGGCTCCCCCGAGGCTGGGGCCCTGGCGGCGGCCTGTCCGCAGTCAACGCCAGAGCCGCCACACACGTGTGTGCAGAACGGAGCAGCGCTGGTTCAGACCAAGAAAAGGTGTCGGCGGTGGGCAGCACCTGTCCGAGGCCTGGACACCCAGGGCCGGGAGAGCTGCCCAGGCTGGTGGGGGCCCGGGCGCAGGGGGAGGTCCTTCCTGGGGCCTCTGCTCCGAGGGGAGGGGGGCGGGGAGTTTGGGTGTGTCCCAGGCCGGTGTGGAGCCAGGTGAAGCCAGAAGGGAGATTTATTTTTGTTTTATTTTTTGTTTCTGTTTTTTAATAGATTTTCATTGACTTCGGAGAGGAAGGGCGAGGGGGGGAGAGAGAGAAACATCCATGATGAGAGAGAATCACGGATCGGCCGCCTCCTGCAGGGGACGGAGCCCACAACCAGGAATCGAACCGTGTGCCTGACCAGATCGAACCGGGACCTCCTGCTTCACGGGGCGAAGCGCAACCACGCGCCCCGCTGGGCCAGGAGATGGCGTTCTCCGGGTCCCTGAGCGTGCTCCTGGGCACGTGCTGGGCTGGGCCCTGGGGTGGGCATTTGCTGGAGCCCAGAAACCCGGTCCGGTCCCGGTAGTTACAAACCAGCCCGGCAGGAGGCCCCGCCCCGCATTTCGGTCCAGAGCCCGGCCTCCGCCCGCGCCCCGGCCGCCGCCTGCTGCGGAGAAAGGGGAGCCGCTTCGGCTCCTCAGGGGTGTGCCCAGGGGGTGGCACCCGGGTGGCAGCGCGCTCCTCGGCCGCCCAGCGCGCGGGGACCGGCATGTGACCGGGATGCAGACAGCGGCGCTTGCAGATGCTGCTAATGACCTGCATCCGTGGAGCAGATGGAGGAATGCGGGTCTCACACCCCGCACTCCTGTTGGCGCACAGCGGGAGGGGGGGGGTGCTCTGCCTATAAAGCCGCACCTGCTGCGCCTGCGCCGGCCCCACGGAGCGCAAACCGCCCGCTGAGCTGTCCTTCCGCGCGTGGCCGCAGGCGCGGGGAGGCCGCCAGGAGCGCTGGCCACAGTCAGGCCGGCCATGGGGGCTGGCCCCCGGACCCAGGACCCACGGAAGCTCAGGCCAGCGGGGAGGGGGGTCCCTGGCTGAGCTGGTGCCCTGATGGATCAGCAGGACCAATGGGCTGGGGTCCCGCCCCAGGGCCCTGCCCCTGAACCTCATCAAGAGACAGGAGTCCAGGCCTTCCGACACCAGATGCCCAGGTGGGGGGGCAGCGCACCCCGGGACCAGCAGCCTGGCCAGGCTTCCCCCGGCCTCCATCCCCTGCCCTGTCGCTGTGGGTCCCGGGCGGCTGCCGCCCCTTTTGCAGTGGAGAAACTGCGGCTTCGTGACCCGCGAGGGCTGCCCAGCAGGTAGCAGAGGGGGTTCTGAGCCACCCAGGGGAGGCGGAGTCGGGACCTCCCCAGCCTCTGGGAGCCCTCACCCGCCCCGCAGCCCCTGCAGAGCCAGGACCCCTCTGGCCTGAGGCCTCGGCTGCCAGGCCCTCCATCCATCCAGGCTCCCTCAGGCGCCGGCAGGTCGCACCTCCGGGGCTCCCAAGGGGCGCAGGAACCCCCTGTCCCACCACCCGGCATGGCGGGCCATCCTGGGGTGACGCATCAGGCCCCCTGAGACTCCAGGGCACCAGGTTCAGGGGCCTGCTGCGCCCCCCGCAGGGCCACACCTGGGCCAGGACGACATGGGCCCCGGGCGGTGGGGAGGGCACTGGGGCTCAGCCACCCCACCAAGCAGTGGGGCTCTCCGGGGTGCACTGCCCGCCCTCTGGGGGTGGGGGTGGGGACGGAGGACCTGGTTAGCATTCCAGTGGCCAGCCCTCTGCTGCCAGCGCCGCGGCGGGATTTACGGCTCTGTTTCCTGCTGCAGAGGCGTCAGAGATGATGGATGGGGCTGCAGAGCCCAGACAGCGGGCTCAGCACGCGGAGGCGGGGCGGCCTTGGCCTGCGTCTACCCACCCCACAGCCCCTCCCGTCCCAGGCAGCACCCTGGCTCCCTCACCAGCGGGCGGCTCAGCACTAAGGAACTTTCTAGAACATCTGGGGACACCTGCGGTTCCCCCGCTGCCTCATGGCCTCCCCGCTGCGCCCCCCCCCCCCCGTCCCTGTCCCCAACCAGGCAAGTCCCGAGTGGCCAGGAGGTGGGGACTCGCTGCCCCACTAGAGAAGGGGTGCGGGGGACAGAGCTTAGGGACGGGCAGGCACCCTGAGGTCCTGGCTGGGCAGTGAGGCCTCAGTGGGAATGTAGCCATGGTGACCGCTGTCCCTGCCGTCCTCACCTGGCTGGCACTGGCACACAGTAGGGCTTCACAGGCAGCTGCTGGCCGCAGTCAGGGAGTGCCCGGGATGGAGCTAGCACCAGCCAGAGGTCCCTTTACTTCGGAGACGTGGCGCCCACTCGTCCCGTTTCCCCCGCCCCACGTCCTGCGGTGGTTCGCGTCCAGCTCCGGGCTTCCGTGTGCACAGCGCTGAGCGCGGAGTGAGGGTCAGCCCCGGGGTCCAGAGCTACACTCTAGCCTGCGGGTCAGGCTGGGCGCACGGGCTCAGGGAGGGTTGGAGCCAGTCATGGGAGTGCCTGGAAGAGGGGGCTCCGCTGGGGGCTCCCCCACTCGGGGACATGGGCCCAGAGACCAGAGGGACGGAGCCAGGTGTGCAGGAAGCAGGTGTGTGGGCAGAGAGCCGGGTGTGCGGGGAAGCAGGTGTGTGGGCAGAGAGCCGGGTGTGCGGGGAAGCAGGTGTGTGGGCAGAGAGCCGGGTGTGTGGGGAAGCAGGTGTGTGGGCAGAGAGCCGGGTGTGCGGGGAGCAGGTGTGTGGGGAGAAGCCCGGTGTGCGGGGAGAAGCCAGGTGTGTGGGGAGAAACCAGGTGTGTGGGGAAGCAGGTGTGTGAGCAGAGAGCCAGGTGTGCGGGAAGCAGGTGTGTGGAGGAGGATCCCCAAGGACGGTGCATCAGGGTGGGGAAGGGAGGGCCAGGAGGAGAGAGACCGCCTGGAGCCAGGGGCAGGTGACCAGGTGGCCTGTGACAGGGACTGCGTGCTGCCGGCCTGAGGACGAGCGTCCTGACACCCAAGGCTGCCCGCTGCCCCGTGGAGGCCGGCACCGCCGGGGGAACCAGGGTGTGTGTGCATCCAGAGCCGGGCAGGCGCGTCAGCTCAGACCCTGAACGCGGTCACCTGCGGATGTGTCTGGGGAGACAGACTCGGGCCGAGAGACAACCAGGAGGTAGGGAGGCTGTCTGGCTTCCTGCCCCTCCCCCACGCTCTGCTCCCACCGGATGAGGCAGGTGTGAGGGGTGCCTCCCTGGCCTTCCCTGCTGTCTGACCCAGCTCCCCACCTCAGGGGACACGGTGCCAACTGCAGGAGCCCAGCACTGCCCCCCCAAGCTCGGAGCACCCCCCGCTCCAGGGTAGCTCAGGGTGCCGCCTGCCCAGGTGAGGCCGGCCATGTCTGCTGGCCTGTGTGCCCTCTCCCCCTCCGGCCGGAGCCAAGGTCATGGGGGAGACTGTGGGGTGCTGGGGTGCTCAGGCCTCGGGGGATTCCGGGAGGATGAGTCCCAGGACGCGGGGCCGGCTTTGGGCTGTGCCGTCGGTCATCACCACTTCCGCCCCCCAGGCCGCCCACCCCGCCTGCCCGCCCGTGCCCGCAGGCGCCGCCCGCACTGCCCGTCCGGGTTTTAACTTGGGAATTAGTGTTCACGTCCCATTTGTGCAGAATGAGGGGCCAAAGTGGGGAGCGGCCGGCACGGAGGTGAGCTATGGGCTCATCCATCAGGGAGACAGCGGTGGGACCGGAGCAGCTGGGGCGGCTGCGGGCACTGGGCCCCACCCCCTGGGCTGCGGGCCCCGCCCCAGGACCGTGGTCTGACTGCGTCCCCAGCCCAGCGCCTCTCCAGGGCCCCTGCCCACAGGCGGGACCCTCCTGGGGGCCCACAATTCCAGGATCCCCTGTGAAAGGTGTAGGTGGACCGTTTGGGGGGGGGGGGGCGGAGGGAGGTTCCAGCAGAGGGGGACCCCTTCCTGGGGCCTGGGTGTGCGGGGTCTCGGGCTCACTCAGACACCCCTCCCCGGCCCAGAGGCTCCAGGCTGGAGGAGCTGAGTGCTGAGGTGGGCGGCTTTGGGGCAGGAGGCGGGGGCGGGGGCAGGGGCAGCGGCATCCTGGACCCTCCACTCGGGAACTCACAGCGTGTGGGACCCTCGGGCTCCGTTCTTCTGCGGGAAAAGCCAGAGGTTTCTCGGCCCTCGCCACCCCATCAGCAACACCTGGGCACAGACTCTCCTCTGCGGTGACTGTATTTTATCCCATTTATTTCCGGCGAGAATTCAGTCCCTCACAGCATGGATCTTCATAAAATTGTCACCGAGCAGCTTGTCCAGGGCCCCGCGCGGCGGCTCAAAGCTGCAAGTCAGAGAGGGGGCAGCCACGACCTTGGGGTCTGCTCGCGGGGCCGTGCTGGGGTCGGGGTTTCCAGGGTCCCCCTGGGGGGGGGGGGGGGCGGGCTTCCAGACCCTGCGCCGTGAGGACACCCTGCGGTCCCCTCAGCAGCCCGCGGCCCTCCAGGTGGGCTCTGCGCCGGCCCCTGCGGCACAGCGGGTGCGGGACGGCTACGGTGGGCTGTGAGCCCGCGGCCGGGCACCCACAGGCGTGATGGAGGATTCGCCCTGTGACTCGGCGACTCGGCACGGCTGTCCCCTAATACGTTATCAGGCTTGTTGAAATATCAATTTTGCACATGGCTTCACACGGCTGCCCGCGGCCCGCTCCGGCCTATTACTTAATTCTTCTGTCATTAAGAAACCCACTCTGATGCCAGAGGCCGGGAGGGGTGGGGGAGGCGCCGCGAGCAGACCGAACCGCCTGCTAATTGCAGTTCCCGAGGGCCCGGTGGGGACGGAGGGAATGAGCGGGCGGTGGGAGGAGGTGAGCCGCGCAGCACAGCCGGGACGCTGTCGGTGTCAGCGCCATATTCCTCGGCCTCGGTCGCCTCCCAGTCTGAGCCCCTGGCCCGGATACGGCGTGGCCCGCACCGGGTCCCCAGCGCCCGAGCCCCATGGCTTCCACACCAAGCTTGAGGGCCACGGTGCCCGCAGGGGGTCATGGGGGGACCCGCTGTCCTCTGGGGTGGGCAGGTGCCCCTGCGCCCTCAGCAGCCTCAGCCCCAACCCCCCCCCCTCCGCCTCCACGAGGACGCCCTTGGGATGATGTTGCAGAGTCCCCGTCCCCGTCCCCGTCCCCGTCCCCGTCCCCGTCCCCGTCCCCGTCCCCGTCCTCGTCCAGAGGAAGGTCTGTTGACAACCGTCTCCTCTCCCACAAGCCCCTTCATAATTGAGAACATTAATTTATTTCTCCGTCCTGTTCGCTCCCTGCTAAGCAGCGCCCCCGCACCCCCGTCCTCCGTGGCCAAGTTGGTGTTTGCCGACCATTAATCACCTCCGTCCCCCTGCCCTTCCCGGGAAGGGTGCGGGCGGGCGCACCCACGGGGAGCTGTCCACCGCTCGCCGCAGCCACTCAGCCCCATGAGCAAGGGCAGAGCTTTTTAAAGAATAATTTTCCACCTAAACTGCCGTAAACAACTCACTTTCTCCGCGAGGCAGCGCCAGCTCCCCCGCCCCAGCCTCTGCTCCAGCTGCTGCTCAGAAACAGCCTGGCACCCGTCCAGCCGCCCAGCCGCTACCTGCGCTGGCCCCCATGTCAGGCTCCCATTTGTATTGTTGGCAATTTTCAAATAAATGGGCCTAAGATGAGGGGGAGGGGGGCTGGCTGGATGCAGGCCCAGGGCTGCCCGCGTCCTCCGTGGAGCCCAGGCCCAGCGTCCGCAGGCATGGACCCCACCCCCACACACAGCGCCAGGCCCAGACAGGCCGCTGCTTCTCAGCACCACGTGGGCCCCAGTCCCAGCATCAGCCAGGTGCGCCGGGGCCCAGAGCATTTTCCAGGCCTGGAGGCTGCAGGGCCCAGGGCACGGCGTCCCAGCATCGCCTGCTCCCAGAATCAAGAGGCGCAGGAGAAACTATGGAAAGACGACTTTCTGAGAGGTTGTGTTAGCTGCTCTTTGCATCATCAAGAGAGTTGGGAGAGGGCTGGTTTAAAAGAATTTAACTGGTGGGGACATATACCAGGATGTGAAAAGTCAGTGTGGGGAAGGTGGGCTGTGGACGGGCTTCTATCATTTCCCCCTTAGCTTATATACCATCCATCCACCCATCTATCCATCTGTCTGTCCACCCATCCATCCATCCTACCATCCATCCACCCATCCATCCATCCATCCATCTATCCACCCATCCATCCACCCATCCATCCACCCACCCATCTATCCATCCTACCATCCATCCATCCATCTATCCACCCATCCATCCAACCATCCATCCATCTATCCACCCATCCACCCATCCATCTACCCATCCACCCATCCATCCATCCTACCATCCATCCACCCATCCATCCATCCATCTATCCACCCATCCATCCACCCATCCATCCATCCATCTATCCACCCATCCATCCACCCATCCATCCACCCACCCATCTATCCATCCTACCATCCATCCATCCATCTATCCACCCATCCATCCACCCATCCATCCACCCACCCATCTATCCATCCTACCATCCATCCATCCATCTATCCACCCATCCATCCAACCATCCATCCATCTATCCATCCTACCATCCATCCATCCATCTATCCATCCTACCATCCATCCATCCATCTATCCACCCATCCATCCACCCATCCATCCACCCACCCATCTATCCATCCTACCATCCATCCATCCATCTATCCACCCATCCATCCACCCATCCATCCATCTATCCACCCATCCATCCACCCATCCATCCATCTATCCATCCTACCATCCATCCATCCATCCATCCACCCATCTATCCATCCATTTATCTATCCATTCATCCATCCATCCATCCATCCATCTATATCCATCTACCTACTCCTCCCTTCCTCCCTCCCTTCCTTCCTCTCAGTGCCAGGCTTCCGCTGGGGGCTGTGAACAGCCATCCAAGGGTGTGTGGCTGGACATTCTCTGGAGCCCCTGGCTGTCTCTGGGCCTCACGATCTTAGTGGCTCCCATCTACAGGTTTGGGGACCAAGAGAGACCAAGCCATTGCCTCCTTCCCAAGCACCTGCTCTGCGGAGCTCTCCAGGGTTCTGGAGAGGACGTGCTGGGAACAGCTAGAGGCCACGGCAGGAGTCCACGGGGGAGGAGAAGGCGGCTGGGCCCAGGTGGGGAACACACGCAGCCTTTGTGGGTGGCAGCATCGGTCAGAACGAGGGTAGAGGGGTCGCAGGGGCAGCAGAGAGGGAGCGGGCTCTGCTCTCCCGGCTCGGAAGCTGGCGGGGCAGAAAGGGCCCCCAGGAGCTCGATCGCGTCCCCAATGCTCCGATTTTAGCGGAAACGTGGAACTTAAAATTCCATGAGGAGATCACCGCCACTCTGCAAGCACACCAGGTGGAGGAAGCCAGGCGGACACGGCGTCCCCGCGGGTGCGCGACGCGCTTTCCTGGCGAGGGGCAGCCCGGGGCCCTCCGGGCATCGCCGTGGCTTTGCTGAAAGGATGGCAAGGTGAGGAGGTGCCCACAGGCGGCTGGACGAGGCCTGTTTCCCTGACGGGGGCACCCGCGCTGTCTCAGGAGCAGACGCCACGCCTCGGGTCCGAGCTGCAGCAGAGGACCTGGCCGCCCCCTCGCACCCCACGCTGTCGGCGCTGAACTTCCTAAACCCGGTGCCCTGCAGCCCACGCGCATCCAGGCCCTGGGAACGCGCTCCAGCGGGACACGCTCGCAGCTGCGCCCGGAGAAGGCAGCGCCCGCTGCGGCCAACGCCAGGCGCCCGCGTGCCCAGCCCGTTCGCCAGTGGCGGCTCTGCTCTGCAGATTAGAAATTTCGGGAGTGAATCCAGGTCTTGTCCGACATGACGTTTTGGAAGCAGAAGCTCGGAAACTTTTGTGCGCATGGTAATAGGATAACATGCTACAGCAGTTACAGTAATTGCCGGCTCTGCCTCCCGGCTGCGCATGGGAGACACGTGTCCCCACGCCACCACCTCCGGAGCAGGCACGCCCGGAGCAGCAGGCACGGGCGGGGACGCCGCCGGAGCCCACACTGTTCCCTTGACCGTCGTCCTTCCCTGAGCACCGGCCAGGCCCCCCGGCCAAGAGGAGGCGGGCGGGCACCTGGGAGAGGGAGCCGTCCCTCAGTCCCCTCGTGGCTGTGGGCAGGAATCCCGAGTTCCTTGTCGGAGCTGCGGACAGTCCTGGCTTGTCCTCGGGCCGCTGTGCCCGGGGCCGCAGTGGAGGGACCGCGGAGACCAGGAGGCCCAGGGCTGCCCCCTCGGCTGCCCTCCTGTTGTGCCAGCAAAGGGCCCCGTAGGAAGCCGCCGATGGGGTGGTCAGCAGCACGACCAGCTGGACTTGAACTCAGATGTTGCCCCCGGGGCCGGGTCCTGGCGTCTGACATGAGGAGGGGCTCCCTGGGAAGACAGCCGGCCGGCGTGGCTCCGTGGTTGCGCGGCGACCTATGAACCAGGAGGTCACAGTTCGATGCCCGGTCAGGGCACATGCCTGGGTTCAGGCTCTGTCCCCAGTGTGGGCCGTGTGGGAGGCAGCCGATCCATGATTCTCTCTCATCATTGATGTTTCTCTCCCTCTCCCTTCCCCTCTGATATCAATACAAATCTTACCTAATAATAGACAAACATGTAAATTGACCATAACTCCGCTACGCCCACAGCCAATCAGAGTGAGTATGCAAATTAGAAGGCCAAAGATGGTGGCCGCCCAGCTGCTCCAGGCAGGGCTGGACGCCTGCTATGTATGGGGGGTGGAGGAAGGGATCTATAGGAGCAGAGTGCTGCAGCGAAGACAAGACTGCAGACTCTGGCCGGAGCAGAGGCCTGGGTCCCGGGAGCCGGAGGAACACCGGTGCTGGAAGCCAAGGGAAGGAAGGCTATGGCATGAATCTCTTCGTGCAATGGGCCTCTCGTATGCATATATTTCTTAAAAAGACGGTGCCAGGGTTTCAGTGTCTCAGGCGAGCACGAGCCCCAGGCCCCTCCCCTCGGGGCCCAGCAGCCTGGTCTGTAACAAACAAGGGCCCCACACCCTAGGGTCCCTCCTGCTTTGACTCCATGAGCAGAGGGACCACGTGGATGGGGTCCCTCAACAAGCATCCAGAGCTCCCCCACCAGCCGGGCAGGTGGGCGGAGGGCTGATCAGACTCCTGGAAGTTTCCAGAAGGAGAGGGGAGTGACGGTGACGGCTGGGGCGGAGGGGAGGTCGGTGCCCCCCCGGTGCAGCTCCAGGGCCGCCAGGAGCCACGGGAGGAGGAGGCACAAGTGGGCACCCCAGCTCCGCCCCAGGAGCGGCTGTGTGTTCTGCTGAGACGCTGGGCAGGGGTGGGGGGTGGGGTGGCCACCGGCCGGAGGGTTAACAAGGACACGCCTCCCACGGTCCGCCTGCCAAGGGCCCCGCAGAGCCCTGTCGGTCGCGCTGTGAAAGGACGCGTCCACTCGTCGGCCGTCTGAGAAATGATTGACGCGCCAGCCTTCCATCCCCGAAGGGTGAGGCGCCGGGGCTGGGTGGGGAAAGCCGCCACGGGGCCTCAGGAACCGCCACGTGGGAGAGGCACGGTGATGTCTGCGCCCCGGGGGGGCTGCGGCCGGCGCTCGGGGTCGTCTCCGGGCGGCTCTCGGCGTTGGGCTCTCCTCTGCGGCTCCTCGCAGGCGCTCCGGAGGCCCGCGTGGCTCCGTCTGGGATTTTACGAGTTTGGTTAATGCTCACTGTCTGCGTGTTTCATCCATTCACTCCGCCGAGTGGAGGGGCCGCCGTGGCCTATTAACTCGGCTCTGCTCCCCGCTGCCCCATGGCCGCCGCCTCGGGCCTCGCCCCCGCCTCCTCGCCAGGGGAGGGAGGGGACCCCGCTGACCTTGCTCCCCACGCCGCCTCTCGGTCTCTGGGCTCTCCCGCCGCCTCGCCGGGGCCCGGCCGTTCCAGGGGCCCCTCTCTGGGCCTGCTGAGACCTGTTATTTTTATTTTTATTTTTATTTTTATTTCTTTTGCTGCAAAAAGCTCTATGGTTTCATTTGGTCCAATGCACGGAGAGGGCTTTGGCTTCGGGTGGTTAAAGGAACGGCTGGTGGTTTCGGGGAGAGGCCCAGGCAAAAGCCGGACGCCAGGGGGTGCAGAGGGCCCCTCGAGGGCCTCGGGCTCCACGGGCTCCCCTCCTGCTGGAGGGGGAGCCGACCCAAGAGCTCCTCGCCCAGCCCAGCCTGGGGCCGCAGCCCGCGGAGGGGAGCAGGTGCCGCCCCTCTTCCTGATGAGCTTCCCCTCCTCGCCCCGGAAGTGGCTCTGCGGGAAGCCACGGGGCTGAGGGCCTGCAGCTCCCCAAGGGCCTGCTCGGCTCCTCTCCCAGGCCAGGGCGGCCTCCCGGCCCTGAGGTCCCCCACTCACCTCGGGGCTCCTGGGCGGCCCAGAGAGAAAGCGGCCACCGCGCCGGGTGTGTGTGCGCCTCTAGAGCCGCTCGGCGTCCTCGCTGATTCTCCGCCGACTGGACTCGCAGAAGAAGTGGCCCTCGCCCTGGGGAGCCACGCCCAGAGAGCGGTGGGTGTGGGGGGCCCCCGAGCGGTGGGGGAGGGGCCAGGCGGGACAATTCCGAGGGCCTGGGAGCTCGTGGACCCCGGCAATCAGGTGGGAAAAGCACGGGGTGCCGGCTGGTCCCGGAGGAGGTCCTGAGGTGGAGACTGGAGGAGACGCGGGAGGGTGGCCCGAGGCTGGGAGAAGGGGCGTCCCGGGCCTGTTCCGTCCAGACTCCACTGGAGCAGGAGACAGACGGGGACGGCCGAGGGCACGCCCGGTGTGTTTTATTTAATGTATTTGTATTGATGTCAGAGAGGAAGGGAGAGAGAGAGAAACATCAATGGTGAGAGAGAACCCTGGACCGGCTGCCTCCTGCACGCCCCCCCCCCCACCCACCCCGGGGATGGAGCCCACAACCCGGGCACGTGCCCAGGAATTGGACCCGAGACCATTCAGTCCACAGGCAGACGCTGTGTCCACTGAGCCACACCAGCTCGGCCCTGAGGCTCTCCGAGCTGTCCATCGTTCATCGCGTGTCCGGTTCCTGGGCCTCAGGGGCTCTGAGGGGCAGGGATGTGCCCACAGGAAGCCTCTGGCAGAGCCCCCCACCCACCCGGCTGGGCACCTGGAGGCACAGGCAGTGTCCGTCCTCTGAGAGGCCCACCTGCAGCATGGGGGCGGGGGGGGGGGGCGGGGGGCTCCAAACACCCATCGCCGACTCGGGAGGTGGGACCAAGCGGGAGGGCCTCTTACCCTCAGTGTTACTGCGGGGGCAGCACTGCCCTGCTCCCACGGCTTCCTGTGCCTGCAAGGCCCTCTCGGACCCACAACCAGCCCATGCAACAGTCCCGGGCCGAGGATGAGTGAGCTGCACTCTCCGCCCCGCCACAGCTCCGCCCGCTGGGAGCCGCCGGGTGCGGCAGGCCGGGGCCAGGCGGTTGCACGGGGAGCCCGCCCTGTGGCTCATCACTGGCCACACGGCCTCCGGGCCACGTGGTGGTTGGTCTCTGTGACCTGAGCCTCGGCTGAGACTGGCCGCACCCTTAAGGCGTGGCTACGCCTTCGTCCCACGTCTGCCCCGCGTTCCGCCTGGCGGCAACTCGCTGCTTGGAAAAGAGTCCCAGCCCAGCCACATGGTTCAGGGGCTGAGCATCGACCTAGGAACCAGGAGGTCAGGGTTCAATTCCTGGTCAGGGCACAGGCCTGGGTTGTGGGCTCCATCCCCAGTGGGGGGCGTGCAGGGGGCAGCCGATCGGTGATTCTCTCTCATCACTGATGTTTCTCTCTCCCTCTCCCTTCCTCTCTGAAATCTCTCTCTCTCTCTCTCTCTCTCTCTCTCTCTCTCTCTCTATATATATATATATATATATATACACACACACACATGCACACATATATATATATATTTAATGCCAAATCCAAGATGTTTTCTGCAGGGCAGCGGGGGTCAAAGGTCAGGCCTGGTCCTGGGCGGGGGAGGAGGGAGTGGCAGAGGCTGTACTGGTTCAGACAGAAACGCCTTTGACTCGGGTCCCCACAGTTCTGCCGACACGGAAACCCAACGGCAAATGCATGTTTCACGGCGGCTCCCGTCCTGCTTCCGGACCCAGATGCCGCCGCGGCTTAGAGGACAGGAGTCCTCAGAGCCATGGCAACAGGAAGGACTGAGTGACAGCGAGGTGGGGGGGGGGAGGGGGTTCGTTCCCAAGGGGATGGGGCAGCGCCAGGCGGGGCGTGGCGGAACCTGGGGGGGGGGGGGTTGTCCGCGGGGCCGGGCACCTGGCGCAGGAGGTGCCTGAGTGGGAGGCGGTCCCGCGCGCTGAGGGCTGCCGTCCCCCCCGCGGTGGCTGCCTGGCACAGATGTGAGAAATGGAGATCATTAGGGACCTTTCATGGAATTCAGAATGTCAGCCCCACAGCGTTTACCGGAAACCGAAGGCCGCCGGTTCCGCCCCTCTGAACGGCTGCAGTCGGAGCACCGGGAGCATGAAAGGCGGCGGGGCCGCAGCCACCGCGGAAGCAATGAGCATGGCGCGCGGGCGGCTGGCGGCCTCCTCCCGGCGGATCCGGGCCGGGCGGCGCCGGGACCGGGGAGGCGCGCACCCAGGCTGCCTCCTCGACCCGGACCTGGGGTGGATTTTAAATCGGGTTGAAGTGGGGTTTGCATGCGACCCCACCGCCATCTTGGGTGTCTGCAGAACAGGGCCGGCGAGCCCATCGCTGAGGTTCTCACTCGGAGGGAAGAACTGAGGAAAGGGCTGGGGCTGGATCCCCAGTGAGGCTTCCTGGTGGGCGTGTGTTTAAAAAATCGCTCCGCTCTGTCCACGGGGCGCAGAGGCTGCCCAGTGGCCAGGACACCCCCTCCCGCCGTCCTTCCCCCCGTGTTTCCCCGTCCTGGGGAGCAGCCAGCGAGTGGGCTGGGGAACCCAGGACTTGGGTGCTGGCCTGCAGGGGGCGCACTGGCCTGCAGGAGACACACTGGCCTGCAGGGGGCGTGCTGGCCTGCAGGGGGCGTGCTGGCCTGCAGGAGACACACTGGCCTGCGGGAGACGCACTGGCCTGCAGGAGACACACTGGCCTGCGGGGGGCGCGCTGGAGACACACTGGCCTGCGGGAGATGCGCTGGCCTGCAGGGGGCACGCTGGCCTGCAGGAGACACACTGGCCTGCGGGAGACGGGCTGGCCTGCAGGAGACACGCTGGCCTGCGGGAGACACAGTGGCCTGCGGGAGACACACTGGCCTGCGGGAGACACAGTGGCCTGCGGGAGACACAGTGGCCTGCGGGAGACACACTGGCCTGCGGGAGACACAGTGGCCTGCAGGAGACACACTGGCCTGCGGGAGACACAGTGGCCTGCGGGAGACACACTGGCCTGCGGGAGACACACTGGCCTGCGGGAGACACAGTGGCCTGCGGGAGACACACTGGCCTGCGGGAGACACACTGGCCTGCGGGAGACACACTGGCCTGCGGGAGACACACTGGCCTGCGGGGGACGCGCTGGCCTGCGGGAGACACACTGGCCTGCGGGAGACACACTGGCCTGCGGGAGACACACTGGCCTGCGGGAGACACACTGGCCTGCGGGAGACACAGTGGCCTGCAGGAGACACGCTGGCCTGCGGGAGACAGGCTGGCCTGCAGGAGACACACTGGCCTGCGGGAGACACACTGGCCTGCGGGAGACACACTGGCCTGCGGGAGACACAGTGGCCTGCAGGAGACACGCTGGCCTGCAGGAGACACGCTGGCCTGCAGGGGGCGTGCTGGCCTGCAGGGGGCGCGCTGGGCAAACTCGGCCCAGGAGAGACAGAGATGGGTTAGAACATTTCAAAATAAATGCGCTGAGAGTGAGGCGACAATAAAAATTTTTAATGTTTTAGCCCTGCCCGGTGTTGCGCAGTGGATAGCGCATCGGCCTGGGACTGAGGGGTCCCGGGTTCGAATCTGGTCAAGGGCACAGGGCACGGACCTCGGTTGCAGGCTCCTCCCTGGCCTAGGCCTGGGTCAGGGCTCGTGCAGGAGGCAACCAATCAAGGTGTCTCTCTCCCATCGGTGTCTCTGTCTCCCCCTCCCTCCCGTTCTCTGTAAAAGTCCTTGGGAAATATCCTGGGATGAGGATCAACAAAACACAAAAATAGGTAGGTAGATAGATAGATGTTAGATGGTAGATAGATAGATGATAGGTAGGTAGGTGATAGAGAGGTAGATAGGTGATAGCTAGATAAATAGATGATAGGTAGGTAGGTAGGTAGATGATAGATAGATAGATAGATAGATAGATAGATAGATAGATGATAGGTAGGTAGATGATAGATAGATAGATAGATAGATAGATAGATGATAGATAGATAGATAAATGATAGGTAGGTAGATAGATAGATAGGTGATAGATAGGTAGGCAGGTAGGTAGGTAGATAAATAGATGATAGGTAGGTAGGTAGATGATAGATAAATGATAGGTAGGTAGATAGATAGATAGGTGATAGATGATAGATAGATAGATAAATAGATGATAGGTAGATAGATAGATAGATAGATAGATAGATAGATTAGATAGATAGATGATAGATGATAGATAGATAGATAATAGATGATAGGTAGATAGGTGATAGATAGGTAGGCAGGTAGGTAGGCAGATAAATAGATGATAGGTAGGTAAGTAGATGATAGGATGAAGAAGCCCCGGCCTCAGGCTGGGCGGCAGGCCTGTCCATCCGATTCCCGCCCCGCCGATGCAGGTGGCGGCCGAGCCGCAGGCGCCGCAGGGAGAGCGGGAGCTGCCTGTCTGGCCCGTGCGCCCCGGGCCCCGCTCCGCTGTCAGGCAGCGTTATGAACAGCAGCACCGGCTCGTTAGCCAGAGGTCGGGGTGTCCTGTGCGCCACCCAGCCAGGCGAGTGGCGGAGTCCGGCAGAGCGGCCATCTGGCTTGGCACCGTGCCCGCGCCATCTCCGCCCGCGGCCTCCCCTCCCGGCCCTCTGGGCGCCGGGCAGCTGTGGCCACTCGGCCTTGTTGACACGTCCGTCCCCAGGAACCCGGGGCGGTCAGGGGCTCCAGGGACGGCCGGGCCCCGGTTCCCAGCTGAGCGGGGCTGCCCCTCCCGACCACATGGGCACAGCCCCTGCCCCCAGGACGCCTGGCGGCTCTCGGCGAGCTCCTCTCCCCTCTTCCCCAGGTGCCACAGCTCCAGCCAAGGTCACATTCTCCCAGCGAGAGAGCCCAGGCCTCGCAGGAGCGTGTTCCAGGGGCTGTGGAAGCTCCAGCCCCGAAACCCTCCCCGTGCCCAGGCCCAGCTTTCCCCTGAACGGGGGCGGGGAGGGGGAGGGTGCCCCCCATGCCCTCGGGGACCCCCCCTCCGCCGCAGGGGTCGCTCAGCAATGGCTGTCGGCAGCCGGGCTGAGGGGCTGATGCGGCTGCAATCGCACGCGCCCTGAGCCCATCTCCAAACACGCGCAGCAGCCCCAGCCCCCTCCCCCCGCCCCCCGACTCCCTGCCGGACGGAGCCGACGAGCTCCTGGCGGAGGCTGCTGGGTGACCTTGGCCCGGTGACCTTGGCCCGGCCACCGCCCCGGTTGGGACTCAGTCTCCACGGAGCTCCATGAAGGGCCGGGCTGGCGACCCGGAGGGCCGGCCGCGCTCACAGGTTCTTACCCTAACTGTGCGCTGTTGGCTGTGGGTCAGTCTGGCTGAGGCGGGCGGCCGCGGGGATTTAGGCGCCTTCCGTCGCCGAGCAGCCCCGCGGGCTCTGAGGTCACACGCTGCGTAGCTGCCTTTCTGGCGACAAGGACACATGGCAGGAGCTGGAGGGGCCGTGGGGCGTCAGGGGCCACCCCCAAGCCCCTGCCCAGGCCGGGCCGCCTGTCCCGTCGGCACGCGCTGTGAGGTCAGTGCCGCCTGCGGCGTGTGGACACGGGCACTCTCTGGGCCTTTTCTCCAACGTGTTCACAGACCCGGGCCTCCTCCAGGCCGCGTGTCCACGCGCAGTCACATCAGGGTGGGGCTCCAACACACGCAGAGCCGGGGTCCTTGCGCAGGCCCAGAAGGCACGGAAATGACGCCATTCCTGTGCTGGGCCCTGGCCTGTCCTTGGAGTCGGGGCTGAGGCCGAGAGGACGGGAGGTCGTCGGACAAGAGAGGAGGAGGTCAAGGCACAGAGGCAGCAGGGGGCGGGGCTCACCGCGCGGGTGGCGGCTGGAGTCGCCCCAATGATGACAAGGTGGGAGGGGCAGCCTGTGGCCCAGTGCAAGGGGCTGAGCTGTGTCCCCCAAGTTTATAGGCTGCCGGCCTCACCCCCAGTGTCTCCGATGTGACTGTATCTGCAGACGGGTCTTTAAAGAGGTGATCAGGGCTGAGTGAGGTCACACGTGTGGCCCTGATCCCGTGCGACCGCGGAGCAGAGCGGCCGGCCCGGGGGCGCCTCACTCCCAGACAAGGCAACCTCCATCCAAGGCACCTCGGACGGAATCCATGCCTCCCCCCACAGAGCCTCGGCCGGGCCGCCGGGGGTCGGGGAATGGCTCCCCAGGTCAGCACAGCGCATCCGGGTGAGTGGCCGCTCCTGCCTGGAGACCACAACCCAGGTTAGGGGGCCGCTGCTTCCCGAGGAAGCCAGAAGAGAGACGGGGCGAGAAGACGCTGAACGGACAGACGGCCACTACGCCAGCAAAGCCACGGTCCGAGGCCACACCAGGGGGTGCTGCGAGGTCTGGTGCCCTCAGGCCCCCTGCAGCGCCGCCCAGGAGAGGTGCCCGGGGACGGGGGACAGCGGGGACCCCGGGCAGCAGCTGGATTCTGGCCCGAGAGGGTCCCCGCTGTCCCCCGTCCCCGGGGACCTCTCCCCCCGAGTGTGTCCCTGGGTCTTGCTCAGGTCAGGGTCCCCAAGTCCTTTGCAAAGGGCTCCCTGGGTTTGGCCGGCGCAGGGTGACGCGGGAGCCGCGTGGTCACCTGGTGCGTTTACCGCGTGTGGCGTGTGCGTGTTGGTATGAAAATCAGCGGTTGCCTGGTTACGGGATCGTCCGTCAGCTCCCAGCCGTGCAAGGTTCCTTGGCAGACTTGCGTCTCCGTAGCTGCGGCCGGGGCTCCGGGCGGCGCTGAGCACACCGGGGTCCAGGAACGAGGGGCCAGAGGCGCCCGGCCCTGTCTGAGTCGCCCACTCAGGAAAGGCGGGGAGCGTGCTCGCCGTGGCCTGTGGTCCCCCTCGGCTTCCCCAGGCTTGTCGCCGAATGAGCATGCCCACCTGGGACAGACAGACACGTCCAGGGCTGGGCTCTGTGGTGGGTCTGCGTGCCAAAGGTCATGACCTTGGGCGTGAGCTCTCTGCCCTCCAGTCTTCTGTGGGCGTCCTGCCACCTCTGTGGGGCCGTCCGCCCCCCCCCACCCCCCGCCACAGGCCTGTCCCAGATCTGGAACTGTGACTGGGGGGAGGGTGTACTCCGAGACGGGGAGTGAGGTGCCCTGGGTCCCTGTAACTCCTCCGTTCTCTGCCCCTCCCGTCTGCCCCGTCCCGGTCTCCGAATCTGGAAATTTCCTCATTTCCCGCTGGCTGAGAGGGGTCGGGCCGTGGGCGCCCCCCGGAGTCCCGTGGTTACCGCAGCTCGATCCAAGACAGAGGCTGTCGATGCAAAGTTCATTTAAAACGCCATTATCGTTCCCAAAACCACAGTGAGAAGGAACATGCGCCCCAAAGGCCGGCGTGAGGAGCTCACTGCGTGGGGGGGGGGGGCTCTCGGAAGGAAACGGCTCGCGGGGTGAAGGAAGGATGGAGGGGGGTTCGTACGGTGACGTGCCCACGGGGCGTGTGTGCCTCTCGGGGTGCTGTGAAAGCCAGAGCCACTCCAGGCCCAGGGAGAGAGGCTGGGAGGAGGAGGGCCGTGAGCGCCGGCTGTGTCTTACCCGTCATCCTGGGCCCCTGGGCCGGGAACTGTCCCGGGTGCTGAAGGCTCCACACAGCGGGCGGGGCTGCAGGCAGACGCAGAGCCGACGCCTGAGCAGGGCTCCTCACCCGTTTCATAGGTTTTCGTAGATTCGTGTTTTATTTTCTCATCCATTCACCGTCCTCTACCTACCCTGCCATCCACCCTCCTCCCTCCCTCCATCCACCCTCCTCCCTCCCTCCTCCCTCCTCTGTCCGTTACCCACCCAGCGTCCCTCCGCTCGGGTGTGTCTGCCTTGGCCACCTGTGCCTTTCTCTCCGTCCTTCCGAGCCTTGCTGTGGCCTCACCTCCCG
This sequence comes from Corynorhinus townsendii, assembly GCA_026230045.1. Lineage (NCBI taxonomy): Eukaryota > Metazoa > Chordata > Mammalia > Chiroptera > Vespertilionidae > Corynorhinus > Corynorhinus townsendii. Next base: position 218,563,031 of record JAPDVU010000003.1, read on the forward strand.
GCTGCCAGGTGACAGCGCCCCCCTCATGCCGCGAGCACCGCGTGGCACCTTCGGGAGCTGTTCCCCGCCTCTTGTTCCCTCCGTGAAGTTTTCCTGTGGACGGAGCGTGAGCCCGGGAGCCTGATGTCTGGCCCAGAGGGCGACGTCCAGCCATGAGACTGCAGTTCCGTGACGAGGACATGCGTGCTCCGACTCGGCCTCCCCGTCAGCAACACGGTCCCAGAGGGAGCCGGTGAGGCCTACAGAGAGGAGGAGACACAACCACGGGCAGCCGTACTGCCACCCGCTAAGCACGGCGGGTGCTCGCCTGCCCCGACCCTAGCACGTCCCAGTGGCTGGTGAGGGGCCCCGGGCTTGCACCCCTCACCCCCGTGTGTCCCAGCTCTGCCAGCGCCCCCGGAGTCCTCTGCGCCCTCCCCTCCCGTCCACGGGACGTGGCTCACCTCACCACGCTGAGACCCCTCCCCCCTCCCCCACCAGGAGGTGGGTCCCACCAGTGGGGCTTTGGCTGCTTCCCCGGGGTCCCAGCCCCAGAACAGCACCCTGCACGCAGCAGGCGCCCGCACACAGCTGTGGTGTGACTCACGGGCCCCTCACTTGTTTTTTAAATATGTTTTTACTGAAGTCACAGAGAAAGGGAGGGAGAGCTAGAAGCATCAATGATGAGGGAGTCATGGATCCGCTGCCTCCTGCACGCCCCCTGCTGGGGATCGAGCCCACAACCCGGGCGTGTGCCCTGACCGGGAATCGAACCCGGGACCCTTCCCTCCACAGGCCGGCGCTCTATCCACGGAGCAAACTGGCCAGGGCCCAAATCTGACGTCTTTCCCACCCGTTCTCCCCGAGCGGAGGGAAAGGCGGGTGGGGCTGCAGCCAGAGCGAGGAGGGAAGGAGGGATGAGACGAGGCCACCTCCCTCCGCACCAGGGTGTCCAGCCGCCACTCAGGTCTCCTCCGGTGGAGCCTCTGACCACACCTGCCCGTGGTGGGCGCGGAGGTGTCCGAGGAGAGTGGGGACAGGCAGCAAAGGAGCCACGTCCCGCCTCCGGGTGCCCAGGCAGGACCCCAGGAGGCGGCCGGGGGAGGGGCAGGCCAGCCCAGCACTTCAGCACCCGCGGGCGGACAGCTCCTGGGAGCGGAGCAGAGAGGGTCTGCGGGCTCCACGTGGAGGCTCTGGGCACCTGGGGGGCTGAGTCCTGGTCCCACGTCCTCTAAAAACCCCCGTTTAGCCCTGGCCAGTGCGGTGCAGTGGTCAGAGCGCCGCCCCGGGCCTGAAGGGTCAGGTTTGATTCTGCTCAAGGGCACCTACGTCGGCTGCAGGTTTGATCCCGGTCCAGCCAGTCGATGTGTGTCTCTCTCATGGATGTTTCTCTCTCTCTCTCTCTCTCTCTCTCTCTCTCTCTCTCTCTCTCTCCCTCCCTCCCTCCCTCTCTCTCTCCCTGCCTCCTTTCCACTCTCTCTCAAAATCAATGGGAAAATATCCTCTGGTGAGGATTAACGAAGGAAGGAAGGAGGGAGGGAGGGAGGGAAGGAGGGAGAAAGGGAGGGAGGGAGGGAAGGAAGGAGGGAAGGAGGGAGGGAAGAGGGAGAAAGGGAGGGAGGGAGAAAGGGAGGGAGGGAGAAAGGGAGGGAGGGAGGGAGGGAGGGAGGGAGGGAGAGAGGGAGGGAGGGAGGGAGGGAGGGAGGGAAGGAGGGAAGGAAAGAGGGAAGGAAGGAGGGAGGAGGGAGGGAGGGAGGGCACAGTGGTATTTCAAAAATAAATAAGTAAAAATAAATTTTAAAACCCGCTTACTTCCCCGGCCACGGCCCAACGGGCTTCCCTGGCCGCCCCGCCTGCCGTGGAGAAGGACCGCGCAGCAGTAAAACGGCTCCCCTCCTCGCTTTCCCCGCGAGGAGCACTCCGTCCCCGAGCGGCGTCCGCGCTGCCAGCCGGTGGCCCGCCGGCTGCGATGGCCGAGGGGCCCTGGTGGTCACGGCCTCGAATCCGAGATGGCCCCTCGCGACTTACCTCCCGGGAAGCTACCTCCCGGGAAGCTACCTCCCGGGAAGCGCCCGCCAGCCCGCTGGGATGGAGCAGAGACAAGTGAGCGCGTGCGGCTGTGTTTTATAAAGACGAGCAGCGGGCTGCTCGGACACCGCCCTCAGCAGGGACACGTCCTTCCCGCCACGCCTCCGCCTCCTGGCGTCCCTGGCCTTGCGCCCGTGTGCCCACCGTCTCCCTCCCCGGTGCTGCGAACATTTAGCCAGGAGGCAGGCAGGGGCCCGGCCTCCGCCCAGCACCGTAGGGCACCTGGGTTTGAGGGTCGCTCAGAGCAGGGCCAGGGCAGAGCTGACCGCGGTCCCACACCCTCTGGATGGCGCACCCCGGGCAGGGCGGGGACCACCCTGAGGGCGGGTGAGTCCCCGAGACCCCAGCACCCCAGGGCTCCCCTCCCTCTGTGTGTCCCACAGAGACCACCTGTCTCCTGGGGCAGTCGGGAGGTGGGGGAGGCCTGAACGCTCCAAGGGCCCACCAGCTTCTCTCCTGAAGCGCAGGCCGCGCAGCCGCACGCAGGTCCTGGCGCAGCTCCTGAGTTCGCGGCCGAATCCTAAACGCGCACACCTGGTTTGCGGATGATGGCTTATCCGGAAGAACCCCGACAGGACTAGCTCCGTTGTTCCCCAAACTCAGCATCCTCGTGTCTACGACGCGCCTGGCACATTCCTCCTCGGGGCGTGAGGTCTCGGCTGCAGCCCCGGGCTGTTCCCTGATGGAGGGTCAGGGAGGGGGCGTGCGCTGTGGTGGACAGAGGGCCGCCGGCCCCCGGCTCAGCTTGGCAACTCTCCAGGGGCCCCGAGAGGCCTGGCTCACCCGGGTCCCCCGACTTCCAGCCCCGCCCATCCTAACACCCCATGTCCGTGACTGCCTGGTGCTAGCGGGCAAGGCAGGGCTGGCCTGGGAGCCAGCGTCCGGCTCCTCCCTCCAGGGCAGCCTCTCCCCAGGCAGGTGGTGGGACCGAGCCACACGGGCGAGAGGCCCCTCCTGTGGCTTCTCTGCTCAGACGACTCAGCCTGGAGGGCGGGGGTGCTGGTGCCCCCTTCTCTCCTCTGTCACGGGCCCTCCCTCTTCCAGCCCGGCAGCGCGTGGGGGGGTGTCTGTGTGTGTACATGGGTACATGTATGTGCATGTGTGTACATGTGTGCATGGTATGTGTGTATGGCTATGGTGTGTGCATGTGTGTGGTATGTGTATAAATGTGTGTGAGTGTGTGTGCATTGTGTGTGTATGTGTTTGTCTTTTTGTGGTGTGTAATGTCTGTGGTGCCTTTGTGTGTACATGTGTGGGGGTGTACATGTGTGGGGGGTGTGCATGTGTGGGTGTGTGTACATGTGTGTGGTGTGTTTGTGTGTACGTGTGAGTGGGGGTGTACATGTGGGGGCTGTGTGTGGTGTGTGTACGTGTGTGTGTACATGTGTGTGGGTGGTGCACATATGGTGTGTGTGTGTGTTGGGTGAACGCCTGGAGGACTTGCTTGGGCCGCCCGGGACCCTTCTTTGGGGGAAGGTTGAGATGTGCAGCCGCGTCGGGGGGCCCGCGGGACTCAGCAGGAGCCGCTGTGAGTTGCGGTGCCCCGGAGCCCGTGTCCCCGAGCACAGGACCGCTGACGGCCGCGGGCGGAGGTGCGTGAAAACGGGCCTCGCCGACAGCCGGTCCAGGTGCAGACGGGGACGCCGTGCGCGCCGGCCCCAAATTAGCCTGTTTTTACGGAGACGATAACGGGCAGGTTCTCTGTGCGACCGGAGCCCGTGCAGATGGCAGCTCTGGCCGGGCCATGGCTTCCCCGCGGCGCTTTCCGGGCTCGGTGTCCCGCTGCCTTTCCGGCTGCGGGCCGTCATGGAGGATGGGACTTAGAGTGATCTGCCCGCGCAGCCCACACCGAGGGACAATCAAGTGAGAAGGAATGGACGCCCCATGGCTCCACGGCGCAGGGCTCATGCCTGGCCCTTTAAATTCTTTATGAGAGATGCGGAGATAAGGGATAAGGCCAGCGCGGGCGCTATTAGCGCTCAAATTGCTCACCCAGACGCCATCAGAGCCGGGCAGCGTGGAGAGCCGCGGAGCCACCGTGCCCTCGCTGCAATCACGGTCGATGTGTAAATGCGTTTTCCATTTGGGGAGCATTTAAAGCCGCGGCGTGGGGACAGCTGTAACCAGGCCCTGAATAATCACAGGCGGACACGGCCGCCTCCACGCAGCCAGCTGCCTCCCCTCATGCCGACGCGGCCAGGGGCCCTGGCTTCGGAAATGAGTGAACGGCTCTGCATCCGGCTCAGGCGGCCCCATGAGCGCCTGGTGGCCGTCCACTTCCTTCAGTCCGGGCCTCGCTCCAGCCCCCAGCCCCCAGCCCCCACGCGGGGCAGCTGCTCGCATCTCGGTCCCGGCTGTAGGCCGTCGATGCGGGGAGGACGCAGCCCAGGAGGGACCTCAACGGGCACAGCCCTCGGCCCCTGTGCAGGCTGCGGGGAAGCCGGGGGCGGGAGGGGGGGTCCACGCAGGGGAAGAGTGGAGTGGAGGCAGCTCCGCGGCCTGGCGAGCGGCAGGGCCCCTGGCCCAGGGCTGGACGGATGCTGGGCGTCTCAGTCTCCGAGACCCGGGCTCTAGGGGAACCCAGGGCCGTGTGGCACCAGCTTCCCGGGGAGAGACCCTGCTGAGCCGACCCCCGGCTCCCAGGGGAGAGGCTTTGGGTGGGGAAACACCGATTCCGGTAAACCAAGGCGCGGCGTGTCTCTCGCTGTGAAGAGGCGCGTTCTCGGCCAACGTCTTCCTCCCGTGAACCGGCTGACCCGCCCCAGCGCCCGGCGTCCTGGGAACCGGCTGTTCGCGTGACCACGCCATGCTGCGCGGCCGTCAGGACCTGGCCAGGCGTCTGGGGTCGGGGAGGGTGGCAGAGACGAGAACCAGCCCTCCCGGCCTCCCTCCTCCTCCGGGGCCCCGGGCTGGGCTGCGGGTCCGCCCTCCATCCCTGCGGGGCTGTGGGACCCGAGACACCGCTGGACGCGGCCCCTGCTCTGGGCCCGGGGCCCCCTGCCCGCACATCGGAGCTGATGGCCTTGCCACCAGCCGCCTGGGGCTGGTTCACAGCACGACGGCTCCCTGCCCCTCCTTGCGGCGCTGGAGGCCCCAAGTCCAGGTGTCAGCGGGTCATTCCTTTTTTTTCTTTTCTTTTTTTAAGTTGATTCCGGGGAGGAAGGTGGCGGGGAGGGGAGAGAGAGAGAGACAGAAACACCCATGATGAGAGAGAGAATCATGACCGGCTGCCTCCTGCACGCCCCCCACTGGGGGTGGAGCCCACATCCCGGGCCTGTGCCCTTGACCGGGAATGGAACCCTGACCTCCTGGGTCATAGGTCACGCTCAGCCACGGAGCCGCGCGGCCGGGCTCGCTGGGGTCCTGTCTGAGGAGAACCTGCTCTCGGTTGCGGTCATTCCTTCTCGAGGGGCGTCCTCGTGCCTCTCCTTGGCCCCCACAGAGATCCCTCCTTACGAGGACGCTAACCCGCTGGGTCGGGGCCCCACCCTCATGGCCTCCTGCACCCTGACCCCTGCCTCATGGCCCAGCTCCAGCTGGGGTTAGGCCTCAGTGTGTGAACTGGGGGCTATGATATTCGTCCACAGCGCTCACCCCCGAGAATCAAACTCCCTGAAGCTCTGGGACAGCGGCCCTTGAATTGCGAGGCAGGAAGGCGCCCTCCGAGTTCAGACAGAGAGAGAGAGAGACGGTGGAGGGGGGAGGGGGCGGAGGTCAGTGAAGGCCCCATAACAGGGGCCTTGGAAGCCCCACATGATCAAGCCAGACTGGACAGAGACACAACACAGCAGGCGCCTGGGGAGGGCGGGCACCGGGGACAGTGGGCGCCCGGGGAGGACGGGAGCCTGGGGACAGTGGGCGCCTGGGGACGGCGGGCACCCAGGGAGGACGGGAGCCTGGGGAGGGTGGGCACCCAGGGAGGACGAGAGCCTGGGGATGGTGGGCGCCTGGGGAGGGTGGGCACCCAGGGAGGACGGGAGCCTGGGGAGGGTGGGCACCCAGGGAGGACGAGAGCCTGGGGATGGTGGGCGCCTGGGGAGGGTGGGCACCCAGGGAGGACGGGAGCCTGGGGACGGTGGGCACCCAGGGAGGACGGGAGCCTGGGGACGGTGGGCACCCAGGGAGGACGGGAGCCTGGGGACGGCAGGCACCCAGGGAGGACGGGAGCCTGGTGAGGGTGGGCACCCAGGGAGGACGAGAGCCTGGGGATGGTGGGCGCCTGGGGACAGTGTTTGGAGTCAGGAGGCCCGGTCCTGCCTTCAGTCCCCTCAACGCCTCGCAAACTTTCAGGCTGCAGAACGTGGCTCCAGGGTCCGCACTGCGGAGGCCGATGGGAGCGGCCGGGCACCGGGGACACGGGGCGCTCGGGGCCGCTCCCCTGGACGCCGGCACGTGGGCCACTCAAGGGCGAGGCACAGAGGTCCCCCGAGGCCGCGGAGCCCCCAAGCCCGGGATTTGCTGTCATTTTACGGCTCGTGGACCACATCACACAGGAGGAGAATTCATAAAACGCAGATGAAGGAAAACAATTTATTAATGTTCATAAAGCTCCAATCACGCGTCCGGGAGGCCCGCGGTGATAAATCGAATAATTATGAGCATAATTATGACTAACGAGAAGTCTAATTCCACGCTAATGCAATAATAATGGCACAAAAGTGTAGATCATGAATTTTAACTGCTCCGTTATTTCACGTTTCCACCAGTATGGACCCAAAAAAAACCCTGTGCATCGGACGGGATGTCAGTTGACGGAGAAAGAGGAAGCTTCATTCCTGGTTCAAATAGGCCCCGTTCTGGTCATCGTCACTGGACGGCAAAGAGCCGTGTGCTTTCCGGCCGCGTGGCTCCGTGGCTGCCTGGCCACGCGGCTCCGTGGCTGCCTGGCCACGCGGCTCCGTGGCTGCCTGGCCACGCGGCTCTGTGGCTGCCTGGCTGTGCGGCTCCCTGTGCATCACTCTGCTGATGGTGTGAGACGAGGTGACCGTGTTCCGCGCAGCTTGCACCGATGTCGCCGCACCGCATGGCGGGTACCCTGCTTTATTTACTGAAGTGCCTGAGGGGCACAGCGCCCATCGGCCCCTTCCCCGCGTGGCTCCGCGCCTGCCCCTTCGTCCTGCATGGCTCCCCTCCCCGTCCATCCATCTATCTCCAACCCAGTTCCCGCCGTCTGAGGGCCGAGGCCTGAAATCGGGGGGGCGGGGAGATGGGGTGCGTCCCCCAGCTCTGTTCCCCTGCTCCCCGCCGAGGGGTGATTCCAGGCTCCTTGCATTCCCAGTGGGTTTCAGAACCGGTTTGTGAATTTCTGCAGCAATGCTGGCTGGGGTAAATCCAGTGGTGCCGGGACTCTAGACCAACTCAGGGAGAGCTGGTGCCGGGGCCACCTGAGCCCCGTGACCCGGGGTCTCCCTGCTGCTCCGATCCTCCCGTAACCGGGCGGAGCCCGTTCCACAGTCCTTGGGTGCGTCTGGCTATCTGTCGTCAGCGTTCTTCACAAGGATCTCATACTTTTTAAAAATATAGTTTTATTGATTTCGGAGAGGGAGAGAGAGAAACATCCATGATGAGAGAGGATCATAGATCGGCTGCCTCCTGCACGCCCCCATGGGGGATGGAGCCCACAACCTGAGCCTGTGCCCTGACTGGGAATCGGACCCAGGACCTTTCACTCCACAGGCCGATGCTCTATCCACTGAGCCACACCAGCCATGGCCATAAGTATCTGACACTTCCACTGCACCGTGAAGAGTGCTGCCTTTTGTATTGTATGTTCTGTTTGTTGCAAGTATGTTGTATGTTTATACAACAAACTGAAATTTTCTTAATATATTTTATTGATTTTTTACAGAGAGGAAGGGAGAGGGAGAGAGAATTAGAAACATCGATGAGAGAGAAACATCGATCAGCTGCCTCCTGCACACCCCCCACTGGGGATGTGCCCGCAACCAAGGTCCATGCCCTTGACCGGAATCGAACCTGGGACCGTTCAATCCACAGGCCGATGCTCCATCCACTGAGCCAAACCGGTTAGGGCCGAACTGACTTCTGTATAATAATCTTATATCGTGGTCATGCTAAACCCACTAATTTTCTCAAATACATTTTTATTGATTTCAGAGAGAGGAAGGAAGAGGGAAGGAGAGATAGAAACATCAATGATGAGAGAGAATTGTGGACGGAAGGGGCCACATGCTGACCTGACAGCTCAGGGGAGGCCTGCGTGGCGGTCTGGCAAACTCGGACCTAAAGGAACCACAAAGGATGGTCTGAAATTCACCTTGAACTAAACGCAGGGATGGTGGGCCGTCACCTCCTAGGCCGGTATCTTCACTGACAAGGTCAACCTTTACCTGAACTGAGCCCGTCTGTCTTTCTGCATCTGTGATAACACACGCTTGGAATGTCTGGGTAACTTGTGACGTCCCTTTTTCTGGAGCCCCTGGGGCACAGCCTAATGTGCTGGGCCTGGGACAGAGACCACAAATCCCTTCCTTATCACGTTCATTGTTCCTGCACCCGCCTAAGTGTGTGTCCATCATTTCACTTTTTATCCAATCCCAGGGGTTTCCCCACTTTGCTTTCTCCCGCCTCCTTCATCCATCACCAATGGATTCCATGGAACCCACCTCCGTCCCTCCTTTGATTGCGATGTATAAATACAGAGGTAACCCGCCATTCTCCGGAGCATTAGCTCAGTTCGTTGAGGTTCTGCTTCCCGGCATTTGTTGACAGTTTGGCTCCAATAAACTCACAACCATTCCTTACGGGTTCCAGTGGGTTTTTTGCGTTCACAGAATCACGGGTCGGCTGCCTTCAGCCTGCCGCTCGGGCAGGTGCCCTGACTGGGAGCCGAGCCCTGACCTCCTGCTTGTTGGGTTGATGCTCACCCGCCGTGCCACGCCGGCCGTCGGAACTGGGCGGTTCCGTTTTCCTTTTTGTCGCGTCTTTCCAGGAGACGCAGATTCGGGTCTTGTTGATTTTTCCACTTCTGTCTTTCATCGTTCACTGATTTCTGCTCTTACTCAGCTCAGGACTTCCTTCCTTCTCCTCACGTCGGGTTTAATTTTAGCTTGCTTTGGTTCCCAGCGGTCATGGGTTAAGTTCTCCCTTTTTTAATTGGTTTTAGAGAGAAAGGCAGGAGAGAGAGACACAGTGATTTGTTGTTCCACGTATCGATGCGCTCACTGATTGATTCTTGCTGTGCCCTGACTGGGGCTCGAACCCACAACCTTGTGGCACCAGGATGATGCTCTAACCCGCGGGCTCCCGGCCAGGACTCCTCTCTCGCCCACGAGCACTCAGCCTTGCAAGCCTCCCCTGAGAACTGCTCAGACAGCACACAGTTCTCATCGCTTGTACTTTAATTTCCTTTGGGCCCAGAATGTTCCCTACATGTGCCTTTTGACTTTTTTCCTCTGACCTCTGGGCTACGTAGCCGTGTGGAATTTGTGTTCCAAATATTGGGGATTTTTCAAAGACCTTCATCTTACTCGCTTCTAATTTAATTCCATTGCATGATCTAAATCCCTTTAAATACATTACGACTTTTTATGACTCAGAATACAGAACATCTTTGCTCTCAGATGCAGTGTCTGATGTTAACATCATCACCTTTCCCCTGGGGGGGGTCACAGAGAGGCCCCCCTGCACCCTCACCCTGGGGGGGGGGGGGTCACAGAGACACCCATTAGTGAAAGGGTCCCAGGTTCGATTCCGGTCAAGGGCAAGTACCTCGGTTGCAGGCTCCTCCCCAGCTGGGCCCTGGTCGGGGCACGTGCAGGAGGCAACCAATCGATGTGTTTCTCTCATATGATGTTTCTCTCTGTCTTTCCCTCTCTTCCACTCTCCCTAAAATCAATGGGAAATATCCTTGGGTGAGGATTAACAACAACAAAAAGGATCATCAGTATAAACGCCCGCCCGCATGCGGAGGAGAGCCTGATACTCGTCATTATTTGGAAACACTGCATCTATTTGGAAACACTGCATCTATTTGGAAACACTGTATCTATTTGGAAACACTGCATCTATTTGGAAACACTGCATCTATTTGGAAACAATCTATCTATTTGGAAACACTGTATCTATTTGGGAACACTGTATCTATTTGGGACCGCTGTATCTATTTGGGAACACTGTATCTATTTGGAAACAATGTATCTATTTGGGAACACTGTATCTATTTGGAAACAATGTATCTATTTGGGAACACTGTATCTATTTGGAAACAATGTATCTATTTGGAAATACTGTATCTACTTGGAAACACTGTATCTACTTGGAGACACTGTATCTATTTGGAAACACTGTATCTATTTGGGAACACTGTATCTATTTGGAAACACTGTATCTATTTGGAAACAATGTATCTATTTGGAAATACTGTATCTACTTGGAAACACTGTATCTACTTGGAGACACTGTATCTATTTGGAAACACTGTATCTATTTGGGAACACTGTATCTATTTGGAAACACTGTATCTATTTGGGAACAATGTATCTATTTGGGAACACTGTATCTATTTGGAAACAATGTATCTATTTGGAAACACTGTATCTACTTGGAAACAATGTATCTACTTGGAAACAATGTATCTACTTGGAAACAATGTATCGTGTCTCCCGGAAGTCCAGAGACAAATGGAAACACGCCCAGGAGTGAGCTGTAACCAGTGGCTGCAGGTGAGCAGTGAACATCATACAATGGAACACAGCCTTTCACACGATCACAGTCAGGGAATTGGTAGGGACACACCAATAAGGGACTGCGAATTAGCCCGACTCCTATAAAGAGGGAGCTCAACACTGCAGAACATGGGTCACAGGACAGGAAGGGGTGTGCGGTGGGCTAGAGAGCTGTGTCCCCCAAATTCCTGCGGTGAACATTTCTGACCTAACAAATGGACCCTCAGACACCCCCCTCCCCAGCTGCCCCCGGGGGTACGGATCACCCATCTCCAACTCTGGCACCTCCAGGAAAGACTTCATCTGATTCCATTTCATTATTTTCCAGAAATGATTCATTTTCTATGAAAATGTGCACGGGGTTTATTTCATTCCTGGAAATCATTACTTTGTCATGAAAAATTCCAAGGATCCCAGCACTCGGAGGATAAAATTAGCCCGGCAGCTAATCACAGGCCAAGGCCAGTGCCCTCCGTCCCTCCGCGGGGCAGGCGTGGGGGCGGCCGGGCCCTGCTGAGCCTCGTCTTCTCCCTGGGGGGCCGCCCCGTGTCGGGGTCTGCGGAGCATCTGAGTCTGCCTCAGGCAATCGGGGCGGCCAGCTGCCTCCGGAAGGTCTGAGACGGCCGAGTGCTCCGGGACTCTGGCGGGAAGGAAGGCCTCCCGCAGCGAGGAGAGGCTCAGACCCACACGGCAACCGGCTCCGAGGTCCCCATCCCTGGTCCCGATTCTGCAACGTGATGCCGCCTGTCTGCTCAGCTCCCCGCCCGGCATGCGAGGTCCTTCCTCCGAGGTTCAGGGCCGCTGGGGCAGCTGCCGCGGGCCGGGCGCTGTGCTGGGCACGTGGATACACACGGACACGACCGTCACCGCCTCTGTTCTCGCTCAGGGCCAGCTTCCTGTGACGATTCTAAATGTCACTAAGCCCGGCCGGCGTGGCTCCGTGGTTGAGCATCGAACCAGGAGGTCAGGGTTCGATTCCTGGCCAGGGCACAGGCCCGGGCGTGGCTCCGTGATTGAGCGTTAACCTAGGAACCAGGAGGTCAGGGTTCGAATCCCGGTCAGGGCACAGGCCCGGGTGGTGGGCTCCACCCCAGTGGGGAGTGTGCGGGAGGCAGCTGACCCGTGATTCTCTCTCATCATTGGTGTTTCTCTCTCTCTCCCTCTCCCTTCCTCTCTGAAGTCAGTAAAAATATATTTAAAACACAAATGTCACTAAAAGGCCATAGAGAGACCCACCAGCTAAGCGTGCGTGTTTGCAGCCGGGCCCAGGGCCGCCGACCCGCACGCACGGCGTCTGGAGCTGAGGACGGCGGCCGGCTCCTTCGCGTGGCGCTCCTCCCGGCGCCCTGGGACCAGCGGCATCCCTGTGAAAACAGTTTTTCGCCTCCTTAACAACTCACTCTATAAAGACAGTGTCAGGCCTCATCAGGCCCCAGCGCTGATGTGAAATCAAAGGCGGAGAAAACCGCTCCGAATCCCGGGGCGTGGGGGAGCGGCCGGTCCGGAGACGCAGGCACTAAGTGACATTTACAAGAATGGATGGCAGGCCCGAAACGCCAGTCAGTTACCTCCGCCAGCTCCGCCCGCGCCGGGCTCCGCGAAGGGCCCACCCCACCCGCCCGAACGTCAGCCGGCCGGGCCTCCCAGGGGGCAGGGCTGGTCAGACGGACTTGGAAGTGCCGGAGTGTGAACACTGGAGCCATTCATTCACTCACTCATTCACTCACTCATTCACTCATTCACGTTCATTCATTCACTCACTGATTCATTCATTCATTCACTCACTTGTTCATTCATTCACTCATTCATTCACTCACTCACTCATTCACTCACTCACTCATTCACTCACTCACTCATTCACTCACTCGTTCATTCACTATTTCATTCACTCTTTCATTCACTCTCATTCACTCACTCATTCACTCATTCATTCACTCACTCACTCATTCACTTGTTCATTCACTCACTCACTCATTCATTCACTCACTCATTCATTCACTAATTCATTCACTCACTCACTCATTCACTCATTCATTCACTCACTCACTCACTCGTTCACTCACTTATTCACTCATTCACTTGTTCATTCATTCACTCACTCATTCACTCACTCACTCATTCACTCACTCATTCACTCACTCACTCATTCACTTGTTCATTCACTCACTCATTCACTTGTTCATTCACTCACTCATTCATTCACTCACTCACTCATTCATTCACTCACTCATTCACTCACTCATTCATTCACTCACTCATTCACTCACTCATTCATTCATTCATTCACTCACTCATTCATTCATTCACTCACTCATTCATTCGCTCACTCACTCGTCCACGTGGGTATCTAGGCCCCGTCCCTCCTGTCCTCCCTCCGATGGCGGCGACCCCACGCTGTGCCCCACAGGAACGGCGGCCTCTCACTCCCTGTATGACCCGCCGATCTGTGAATGGCTCTCCGTCACTGAGATGCCCTCCGGCCCCTTTGGAAGCCCGTGCCCGTTTAGGGGGGTTCGTGAACGAGTCACATGGTCCTGGGCTGTTTCTCATTTCCGTGATTACACACGGCGCCCCCGCGACACTCCTGTGGCCGTAGCTCGTGGAGCCCGTGGGTGTCCCCTCGAATAGCGTTCCTGAGCACAGGAAGGGGAACGGGATGGCGGAGCGGGCTGAGGTTCCCGGCCTCTCCCGAGGGCAGTGGGAGTCAGCGGCACTCTGAGCCCCCGCTCCCCGTGGCCAGGCGCGGCGCTGGGGGGCGGGGGGCGTGCACACGTGAACCGTGAACGGGGCCTTTCCTCAGCCCCCGAACTCCTGGCCCCGCACAGCGGCCTCGGGCCCCAAGCCTGCGTGGCCTCTCCCCGCCGTGGTCTGTGCCCCGAGCTGCCCTGTGACCGAGCCCCGTGGCCCTGCCTCCGCCTCCCTCTGTCCCTCCGTCCGTGGCTCAGCGTGAGTCCCGCTGAGCAGCCTCCCTCTCCTCCTCAGCACCCAGCACGGCCACGCGGCTGTTCGGTTTGTCCATTTACGTCCATGGCTGACCCGCTCCCACCCCCACGCGTCCAGCTCCAGAGGGCACAGGTCACTGCTGCGTGAGGGCAGCACCAGGCACCAGCAGGGCAGGGGCTCAGGGGTGGGCCTGGCAGGCAAATGAATGAATGAGAGAGAGATTGAATGAATGAGTGAGTGAGAGAGTGAATGAATGAATGAGGGAGGGAGGGAGGGATGGAGGAGGGAGGGAGGGAGGGAGGGGGAGGGAGCGGATGAATGGAGCCCCGCGTGTCCTGTTGGAGCAGGAACGCTCTCCTTCCTCCGCTCTGGGAGCCCACCCTCTCCCGGCAGCGCCTGGCCTGGCCGCGGGCAGAGCCGCCTCTTGCTTGCTCTTCGCGCTCAGGCCGGGTCCGGGTTTCAGGCGTTTATTTTCGGTGCCAGAGCCGTTTCCCAGGGACACTCGCTGTCTCTGCCTCGATTTCTCTCAGACCCCAGGGTCCTGGTAGCCACCGTCTACCCGTCTCTGGCTCCTTCCTTTACACAGAAACGTCCTCCTCCCGGGTGACTCAGACACGGGCAACCGCGGCGCGACCTCTCCTGCTCCCGGGGCCGCATCACCTCGCCCGACTGTCTCTCGCCTGCTGGCGCCGGGCCGACAACAGCGAGGGCCCTGTGCCCCGGCGCCTCCCCCACTCCAGCGCCTGCCCCACCCCCAGCGCCTGCCCCACCCCCAGCGCCTGCCCCACCCCCAGCGCCTCCCCCACTCCAGCGCCTCCCCCACTCCAGCGCCTCCCCCACCCCCAGCGCCTGCCCCACCCCCAGCGTCTCCCCTACCCCCAACCCCTCCCCCACCCCCAGCACCTGCCCCACCCCCAGCGTCTCACCTACCCCCAACCCCTCCCCCACCCCCAGCGCCTGCCCCACCCCCAGCGTCTCCCCTACCCCCAACCCCTCCCCCACCCCCAGCACCTGCCCCACCCCCAGCGTCTCCCCTACCCCCAACCCCTCCCCCACCCCCAGCGCCTGCCCCACCCCCAGCGCCTGCCCCACCCCCAGCGTCTCCCCTACCCCCAACCCCTCCCCCACCCCCAGCGCCTGCCCCACCCCCAGCGTCTCCCCTACCCCCAACCCCTCCCCCACCCCCAGCGCCTGCCCCACCCCCAGCGCCTCCCTCACCCCCAACCCCTCCCCCACCCCCAGCGCCTGCCCCACCCCAACCCCTCCCCCACCTCCAGCCCCTCCCCCACCCCCAGCGCCTCCCCCACCTCCAGCCCCTCCCCCACCCCCCAGTGCCTCGGTGCGGAGCACCTGGGGTCCCAAGCACCTGGGGTCCCTGAGCACCTGGGGTTCCGAGCACCTGGGGTTCCGAGCACCTGGGGTCCCGAGTGTGGAGTGGCGGGGGGGGGGGGGGGAGGGACCCTCTTCCTCCCCCTGTGTGTCGGGCCCACTCCCTGGGTGACATGCTTGGCCCCTGCTTCCCGGACTCCGGCTTGTTGGCCTGTTCGTGGGAGCCTCCCTCTCAGAGGCGGCCGAGCGCTCGGCTGAAATGATTCTTGACCGTGTTTAGAACGAGCTACAGAGCGGGAAACTGCCCCCCCAGGAGTCCCAGGGAGGTCACACGTGTACCAGGCAGGCCAGAGCCCCCCGGACACCCCGTGTGCCCCCATGTGCTCGGTGAGGGGCGAGCCCGGCAGCCCTGGGCTGGCGAGTGCACAGGGCACAGGACGTCAGACCGAACCCGCAGGAGCAGGGGGAATGCGGGGCGTGGACTCCGCCCAGCTGCCCCTTGGCCGGGCCTCTCGTCCACCCTGCTTCGGAGCCTGGGGCCTGGGGCCGCAGACGGGCGGACGGTGGCCTCCTTGCCCTCCCCACCCGCAGGGCCCTTTCCCAGGAAACAGGCCCCAGGGGCAAGGCCACAGGCTCCCGAGCAGGCGACCTGGGGACGCTGTGTGCCCGTGTCCCTGGTGGACGCGGTGTGTGCCTCCCAGTCAATCACGAGAACATAGCAAGTCAGACACCCACCCAGCCCGGCCGCGGGGCTCAGCGGCTGAGCATAAACCTAGGAACCAGGAGGTCAGGGTTCCCTTCCCGGTCAGAGCCCAGGCCTGGGCTGCGGGCTCCATCCCCAGTGTGGGGCGTGCAGGAGGCGGCCGATCCATGGTTCTCTCTCATCCCTGATGTCTCTATCCCTCCCTCTCCCTTCCTCTCTGAGGTCAATAAAAACATATTTTTAAAAACACACAGGGTAGGCACCGGCTTCAGTCCGTCCCCAGGCCCCAGGGTCGCCCTGCGCAGAGGTGGCGGCCGCAGAGATGGCGCGCAGGGCTGCGTGGCCCCCTGGCCGCTGGGTCTCGCTGTCACTAACGAGGGCCAGCTGGGCAGTCAGCGCCTGCACCCTAATTGCTGTCGGGAATGCTGGGCTGAGCTCAATTATTCTACAACAAAAACAGACATTTTGGGTGTGAAGCCTTCAATTTTTAATTAGACTCTCGGACAACCCCAGCAGAAGGTCGACTCAATTAGCTGCTCAGACACCTGTCCCAGCGGCCACAGAGCCGCACACACTCAGCGCCCATGCACGGACACGCGCGCACACACACACACACGCACGCACGCACGCACACGCATGCACACACACTCAGCGCCGCACCCGCGCACGTTCTTCTCCTTTCTGTCCACTCGCTTTTCCCTGGAAGCTAAAGGGAACCTTCTATCTCCGTGCAGATACAGATTTGATGACCCGGTTATATTCCTTACACTCATTTTAAAAATAAAATTATTAGACTATTAAGACAAAAAGTGACCCAGGCCGGTTTGGCTCCGTGGATAGAGCATCAGCCTGCAGAATGAAGGGTCCCGGGTTCGATTCCGATCAGGGCACAGGCCCAGGGTGCGGGGCTCGATCCCCAGTGGGGGGTTTGCAGGAGGCAGATGATCAGTGATTCTCTCTCATCATGGAGGTTTCTCTCTCCCTCTGCCTTCCTCTCTGAAGTCAGTAAAAATATATTCTTTAAAAAATAAAAGTAAAAATGAGTGCTGGCCAGTTTGGCTCAGTGGTTAGAGGGCCGGCCCATGCACCAAAGGGTTGGGGTTCCGTTCCCGGTGAAGGGCAGGTACCTGGGTCTCGGGAGAGGGTGGGGCTGTTTGACTTTTCCTTAATCGTCAGCGGGGGAACTGGAGGAGGGGGAAGGGCTGCTAAAATTCAACCAGCGTTAGGTCCCCCTCCCTCCCTCCCTCCCTCCCTCCCTCCCTCCCTCCCTTCCTTCCTCCCTCCCTTCCTTCCTTCCTTCCTTCCTCCCTCCGTCCCTCCCTCCCTCCCTCCGTCCCTCCCTCCCTCCCTCCCTTCCTTCCTTCCTTCCATCCTTCCTCCCTTCCTTCCTTCCTTCCTTCCATCCTTCCTTCCTTCCTCCCTCCGTCCCTCCCTCCCTCCCTCCCTCCCTTCCTTCCTCCCTTCCTTCCTTCCTCCCTTCCTTCCTTCCTTCCTTCCTTCCATCCTTCCTTCCTCCCTTCCTTCCTTCCTTCCTTCCTTCCTTCCATCCTTCCTTCCTTCCTTCCTTCCTCCCTCCCTCCCTTCCTCCCTCCCTCCCTCCCTCCCTCCCTTCCTTCCTTCCTTCCTTCCATCCTTCCTCCCTTCCTCCCTTCCTTCCTTCCTTCCTTCCTTCCTTCCATCCTTCCTTCCTTTCTCCCTCCCTCCCTCCCTCCCTCCCTCCCTCCTTTCCTTCCTCCCTCCCTCCCTCCCTCCCTCCTTTCCTTCCTTCCTTCCATCCTTCCTCCCTTCCTTCCTTCCTTCCATCCTCCCTCCCTCCCTCCCTTCCTTCCTTCCTTCCATCCTTCTTTTCTTCCTTCCTTCCTCCCTCCCTCCCTTCCTCCCTTCCTTCCATCCTTCCTCCCTTCCTTCCTCCCTTCCTTCCTCCCTTCCTTCCTCCCTTCCTTCCTTCCTTCCTTCCTTCCTCCCTCCTTTCCTTCCTTCCTTCCTTCCATCCTTCCTCCCTCCCTCCTTTCCTTCCTCCCTTCCTTCCTTCCTTCCTTCCATCCTTCCTCCCTTCCTTCCTCCCTTCCTTCCTTCCTTCCTTCCTCCCTTCCATCCTTCCTCCCTTCCTTCCTTCCTTCCTTCCTTCCTTCCTTCCTTCCATCCATCCTTCCTCCCTTCCTTCCTTCCTTCCTTCCATCCTTCCTCCCTCCCTCCCTCCCTCCCTCCCTCCTTTCCTCCCTCCTTTCCTTCCTTCCTTCCTTCCTTCCTTCCTTCCTTCCTTCCATCCTTCCTCCCTTCCTTCCTTCCTTCCTTCCTTCCTTCCTTCCTTCCTTCCTTCCTTCCTTCCTTCCTTCTGTAACGGCCGTTCCGTTTATTCGGAGCTTGGGGACGGGGCACCCACCTACGCAGGCCAGCGGGCGTCCGTGCCTCGCCGGTCACAGGTTAAACGGCTCCTAATTGCTTCCTGTCTCAAGCAGGTGCCGTGAGGAGGGAAATAAGATCATCCCTTTAGTGGAAGAGCTTTTCTGACTGAACGCTTGGCAGGAAGCCAGCCGTGGTCCGTGCCTCGGAGCAGTCCCAGGGGAGCGGGGCTGTCCCTTCCAGCCACAACGGGGTGACCGCCCAGCTCACCCCTGAGAAACCCCAGCCAAGGAGGCCGAGCCCTGCCAACAAGCCGGTCTCGGGGCGCAGCCTGGGCGGGAACCGGGGCCTCCCTCCCGCCGCGCCCCGAGCCCCCGCGAGGGAAAACGGAGCAGCAACGATCCATCGCTGCTCACGAGGCCGGCAGGGGCTGCGCGTGCCTGCGGGGACCCGTTCCTGCGGACGTGGGGCCGTCCGTCCGTCCGTTCCGCACACGGCGTCCTTCCGGGGACACGCGCAAATGGAGGGCCCGCCCAGCCTGGGCGTGGGCGGGCGGCCAGGTGCTTCGGGCCCTCGGTGAGGAGGCTGGGAGACGCTGCTGTGAAACGTGAGGACGCGTGCCTGCTGGGCCTCCGCCTCCTCCCGGCCCGACCGCCTGGGCCTCGGAGCTACACGCGGCGACAGTCCGGGGCCCCCGTCTGGTTCAAGCCGTGGGTCTCGGGCCCCGGGTGCTGACACAGCTCCAGGCCCTGGGACTTCCCGGTGGCAGGAGGGGCTTCTGTCCTCACGAGGTTCCCACGTGGAGACTCCAGGGGAGGACCAGGTTGTGCTGAGAACCCTGGAACTCTTTTATTTTAAATATATTTCTATTGACGTCAGAGGGGAAGGGAGAGGGAGAGAGAGAGAAACATCCATGAGGAGAGAGAATCCTGGATCGGCTGCCTCCTGCACGCCCGCCCTCCGCTGGGGACGGAGCCCACAACCCGGGCCTGTGCCCTGACCGGGAATCGAACCGTGACCTCCTGGTTCCCAGGTCGATGCTCAGCCACGGAGCCACACCAGCCGGGCCAGAGTTTTTCCAAAACATCTGTTTTCCATCACGCCAATATGTTTATAACCAGGTTCCTGACGTCCATTTCAAAATCAGATGTGAGCGCTCAGCCCCGCTGACACCGTCCAGGGAAGAAAGGCCTCCTGAGGGCGGGGTGGCCTCCCCGGGGGAGCCCGTGCGTTTGCAAACCAAGAACCTTGTTCCCCAGAAATGCTTGAAGGCAAACGGTAAGAATGCTTCGTTCCACACCGCGGGCCTGGCATCGCTGAAAGGTGCGCATGTCAAAAATGTCAATTCGCTTGAGCTGTTTTTTTCCTCTTTTTTTTTTTTTTTCCTGAGACATAATTCACAGACCATTAAAATTCACCCTTTTTTTAAAAAAAGTGCAGTTCAGTGGGTTTTAGTCTTGAGGACTGTCGTGGTGAGTTTAGAAACTCGGAGTTTGAGACCTCCAACTTTGTTCTTCTCTGTCAAGACTGACGGGGCTATTCTGGATCCGGTGAATTTTCATTCGAATTTTAGAACCAGCTCAGCTATTTCTTCAAAGATGCAAGCTGAGATTTGATAGAAATTGAGTCAAATCAGCGGGAGGAGGTTCGGTTTTATTCCTTTTCTCCATTTTTTTTTTTTTTAATTCCCTACTTCATGTGTTTCCTCCCTCATGTGAGTATTACCTTCCTTGTGCTTATTTGGGCTAAACCCTAATAGGAAAGTGGAAGATGAGGGCATTGGTTTGAGATCTCTCTTCTCCTGAATGGAGGCACATACAGCTATCAGTTTCCCTCTAAATACTGCCGTGCCTGCACCTGTCCAACCTCAGCGGCTTCTTCAGAGACACTAAGGATCTGCATCCCAGCTGTTCCAGTATGTTGAGATTTTGTTTTCCTTTACCCTGAAATGTTTTCTGATTTCAGTTATGATGTCTTCTCTGAACCACTGGTTTCTTAGGGCTGCGGTGTTTGGTTTCCACACACTTAAAATTTTCCAAACTTTCTTAGGTTGTCGGTTTCTCGTTTTATCCCATGGTGGCCGGAACCCATATTCTGCCTGACTCTGATCCGTGTACTCAGGCTTGCTTTATGGCCTAGCCTGTGGTCTATGCTGGAGAAGGTCCCATGTGCACCTGAAAAAAGGCATAGGTGTATGTTCTGCTGTGATCGAGTAGCATGTTCCACAGATATCTGCTAGATTCTGTTGATTATATGGTGTTCACATCTTCTATTTCCTGTTGATCTTTGTCTAGTTGTTCCACCCACTTGTCAACGTGAGATATTAACTTCTCCAACGGTCCTTGTTGAATTGTCTGTTTCTCTGTTCCGTTTTTAATTTGTGCTTTAAGTATCTTGGGGCTCTCTTTATATATATATATATTTACTAGAGGCTCAGTGCATGGATTCATGCCCGGGGAGGTGGGGGAGAGAGGGAGGAGGGGGTCCCTCAGCCTGGCCTGTGCCCTCTTGCAATCTGGGACCCCTCAGGGGATGTTGCAGTGGGCCAAGCAGCAGGCAGCCAGGAGGAGCCCAAGCCGGTGCCACACTGTCCGCGCTCATCCCTGCCCACTGCACCTGCCACTGCTTCTTGGTGGCATTGCCGCGGAGTTGGGAGAGGCTTCTGCCGCTGCAGCTGCGCTCACCAGCCGTGAGCCTGGCTTCTGGCTGAGCGACGCTCCCCCTGTGGAAGCGCACTGACCACCAGGGGGCAGCTCCTGCGTTGAGTGTCTGCCCCCTGGTGGTCAGTGTGCATCATAGCAACCGGCCAACCAGTCTTTCCGGTCCTAATGGTTGCTTAAGCTTTTATATAGAGAGATAACTGTTACCTTTCCTGAATGGATTCACTCCTTATCTTAAGGGAATCTTTATTTGTGTCTAGAAACAAATTTCTCCTTAAAGCCTGTTTTATTCGTCACCAATGCCGGTCCAGCTCTCTCCGGCTGCAGCTGCACATGACGCGTATTCCCGCCTTCGATGGGTCCGCAGCTCTGCAGATGATGGGTGCCTCCCGCACACGGCCCGTGCCTGACCTTGGCCATCTGCTTTCCCTGGGCCTAATGTCATTGTTGCCCTATCCCCGTGGTCAGCAAACCGCGGCTCGCGAGCCACACGGGGCTCGTTGGCCCCTGGAGTGTGGCTCTCCCACGAAATACCACGGCCCGGGCGCGTCTATGTTGAAGAAGTGGTGTTCGAAGCAGTTTACGTTTAAAACATGTGGCTCTCCGAAGAAATCTCCATCGTGGTGCTGTGGATACTTGGCTCTGTGGATGAAGGAGTTTGCCGGCCACGGCCCTGTCTCTTTACTCCTGCCTTCTGTTGTGTTAAATAGTCCTCGTCTCCCAGTTTAGCGTGCCTGTCCTTCCTCTCACTCCCTTGTTCTGAGTTACCCTGTTAGCTGTTGCCCTGGGTCTGCAATCAGCAGGTGACTTACATGAATGTGGCTCCGGGTGCCCAGGTCCATTTCAGAGGCATGAAGCGTGTTTGCCCCTTACGCCACCTTCCGTCCCCTCCTGGCGCTTCTCCAGTCGTGGGTCCTGTCTTCCTCCCCCAGTGTGTGAGGCTTTACCATGATTTATAAGCAAAGATGTACGGTCACTGCTTGGTGCAATTTTCTTTTAAATCAGATAGGAGGGAGGGGAGGGGAGGAGTGATACAAACAGACATTGCACATATACAGTCTTTGTATTTACGTACAGTCTTTGTATTCACCGACAGTCTTTATGCTCACCAGCACCTGAACTGGTGCTCCTATTTCTCCGTGTGGACCTGAGTTACTGCCCGCTGTCCTTTCATTCGGCCTGAAAAGTGCCCTTCCGTATTTCTTCCAGGAACGGTCTCCTTGTGGTCAACGCCCTCCATTTCTGTCTTGTGGTTTTGAAATCTGGGAAGATCTTGACTTCTCCTTGGTTTTTATAAAACGGATGGTTTTTGTGTAGAATCCCTGATGCGCAGTTTCGATCTTTCAGCACTCTGAGAGTCCCAGCCCATCGCCTCCTGGCCTCCACGTTCCCTGGTGAGGAATCAGCAGTCGACCCACTGAGGCCCTCAGGCACGCTGAGTCAGCCTCTCCCGCTGAGTCAGCCTCTTCCACTGCTTCCCCGGTTCTCTCTTGGTCTTTGACTTTTGACGGTTGGATGATGATGAACTTGATGTGGATTGCGGAGTTTCTCTGAGCTTTCTGTAGATTAATTTTTTGAGTCAGCCTTGAGGGTTTTATGTTGGCCGTTATAGCTTCAGATATCCTCTCGGACCCCTCACCTCTTTCCTGTCCCTCAGGGACTTGCATTACGCGTTGGCTGGCGCACCTAGATGTGCCCTCCATTTGTTTCTGAACATTTTTTAAATCGCCGATTTAAGTCTTTGTGTACTAAGTCCAGTGCCCGGGCTTCCTCGGGGAATAATTCCTATTGATCGCCTTTTTTCCTGTGCATGGTCCGCACGGCTTGTTGCTCCCCGTGTCTCATGATTCTTGTTGAAAACTGGACATTTTAACTACTGTAACGCGGCAACTCTGAAATCAAATTCTTTCTCCTCCCCGGGGTGTCGCTGCTGTTTGTTTTTGCTGTTGCTTCACCTTCGTTCGGCTCGTGGCTTCCTCTCAGCAATTCTCCGGCGTCGGTGTTGTCGGCCAGGCTTGGCCCCTGACCTCTCTGGTTGGTTAGCTTGGCGACCCGCCCGTGGGTGGCGATGCCTTAGGTGCCTGGAAACGGTAAGCCTCGCGTCTTGGCCAAGGGGTCCTGTGAGGACGCTGGGGCGTGCCTTCAACGCGCAGACGGACACCTTACAACCCTGCCTCGGCCCTCGCTTCCTGCCGGGGGAGAGCAGGGGAGCAGGCGAGGGCCTCCTGGGCTCTCCCCCGTGCACACGCTTCCCCGTGCGTGCACCGGCCCCACGCTGCCGGTTCCTGCTCACCCCCAGGGGGTGTGGGAGGGGCTTCGCCCCGGCTGCCCGCCACCGCAGGCGGCTGCCGAGTTAAACATCCCCTGTCGGTGTTTTGGACAGACGCTCAGGGAAAGGGCTGGTGTTTCCTTGTGCGCGCTCCGAGTCGGAGTAAATAAGACACCTTGGCCGGTCAGGTCCTCCAGGGGCCACCAGACAGGCCCGCTCCTGCCCTGCCCCGAGGCCGAGCTCGGAGGTCTCAGCCCGCCCTGCCCCCTCGGGGAGCGCTGGGCCCCTGGCGGCCCTGCCAGGGGAGGCTGGCGGCTCGCCCTTCGCCCCGGGACTCAGCTGCTCTGTTGCCCAGATGTTCTCCGGATGGCAGCCAACACTTGGTTAATCTCGAGGCTCCCAGAAACGCGAACTGGGACGCGTTGGGCAGTTCCCTCGCTGCCTCGTGGAAGGGAGGCTCGTCATCGGCGAGTACGCCGCGTGCACAGACCTCACTCGGGGTGACTTTCATTGTCCCCGACCGGCGGGGGGGTGGGGCGGGGGGGGAGGGTCCCTCTCAAAGGGAGGCCACAGCAGGGTGCACGGAGGGGCTGAGTGCCCCCCACATCTGTACTTCTGTGTCTGTGAACACGTTAAAATAAACAGGGGCTCACACTGATGTTTCTCACCTTAATTCAGCACGAGGTTCGTTCGAGGTGTCCTCCTTTTTGTGATTGGTATATTCTTTCTCGACAGCGAGATGCCAGGCCCCTTACCTACTGTCCGTCCGCCTGTCCGTCTGTCCATCTGTCCGTCTGTCCGCCTGTCTGTCCGTCCGTCTGTCCGCCTGTCCGTCCGTCCGTCTGTCTGTTTTCGGCACCAGCATGCTGGCAGTCTCAGAACTGTTCACCTACACCCAGTTAGGAACAAATTTTCCAACTCCCATCTGTTCACTGGACCTCGGGGTTCACCTCCTCGTCCTGAGTGGCCTCACGGCCTGTGGAGAGGGTGACCCCCCAGCTGTGGCTCCCGGGGACCACGCTCTCCGCGCCCTGCGTCCCACCTGGTGGCCCGCGCCCGAGGTCAGGCCCCGCCGTGCAGCCTCGGGGACCTGCCAGCTGGCTCCTGGTCCTGCCTCCACCCTCAAGGACGTCGTAGTTACCTCCCAGTCTGGGGGTGCTGCTCCGGCAGCCCAGCCACGCCACGCAGCCCCCTGCAGACCTTGGACTCCCACCTCCTACCACCCCCGGGCCAGGGCCTCAGAGTCCATCTCTCCTGCGTGCGCGTCCCCCGGCTCTGCTGCACGGAGCACCCGCGCCCTTCCCACCCCCCTCGCCCCCGCGACAGGTGCCGCATCCCAGCCGCGCCTCTCGGGACTGAGGTCCACGCGGTGAAGTAGTGAAGGCGGAACCCTTGCAAATCACAGGAAGGAGCGGGACGTGAGGGCTGAGTTTCCCGAGAGCTGGACCCTCTCCCGTCCTGGCTCCCCGTGGTGCGCGGCCTTCACTGGCGTCATTGTCTCAGGAGGGGCCCGCGGCTCCGAGCCCACGGCTGTGGCCCTGCCTAGAAAACTGTAGGGGGGACATGCATGTGTGTGTACACGTGTGTGCACGTATGTGTGCTCGTGTGTGCGTATGTGTGTGTGTACGGTCCTGTGTGTGCATGCATATGTGTACACGAGTGTGTGTGTGAGTGCACTGTGGGGGTGTATGAGTGCATGTGCGTGCACATCTGTGTGAGTGCTCGTGTGTGTGTATGCATGTGTGTGCTTGTGTGTGTTTGTGCATATGTGTACATGAGTGTGTGTGTGAGTGTACTGTGGGGTGTATGAGTGCATGTGTGTGTGCATATGCATGTGTGTGTTTGTGCATATGTGTACATGAGTGTGCGTGTGCACTGTGAGGGTGTATGAGTGCATGTGTGTGTATGTGTGCATGTGTGTGTGAGTGTACTATGGGGTGCATGTGTGCGCGTGTGTGTGCGTGCGTGTGTGTGTGTACATGTGTGCATGGGGGCATTCCGGGGCTGGAAATACCGACACCTGTGGGCTATGGTTTTATTAAAACAGCAGGGACTCGCTGCTCTCTTCATCTTTCACTTGCCGGCGTGTCCTGGGAAGTCCCCTTCCCGTCCCTCATCACGGCTGCAGGCTCGCCGTGCCTCCACGCAGTGCCTTTCCGGGCATTCACGCATTGTGCATCGTCTTTTCACTGCGAAGGATGCTGAGCCGCCGGCGGGCGCTGGGCCGCTGCTGTGCTCCCTCCTCCATCTGGGTGGCTTCCTCCTCCATCTGGGTGGCAGGCAGCACTGTCAGGGCCCCTCCCCTAGGGCTGCGACTCTCCCGTCACCCTCTCTGCCGTGTGTCATGCCCAGGGACGCCGCGGGAAGGCACAGGTGCCCGGTCACCTCGCTGGGATCTGGCTGTTAATCACCTCATTTCGGTTTGGATCTCTTCCCTCCTCTCCCCACCCCCAGGGGCTGCCAGGACCGTCTCCACCTGAGGCCCCGGCCCCCGGGCCCAGGGCCTCTGCCCCCGGCAGGTGCCTCCTCAGTCCGACTGGGCACCGGGGACCAGGCGTCCGGGAATGCGCCTGCAGAAGCAGCAATTCAATCAGGGGAGAAGCACGCATTTTCACTCTGTCTCGGCCAATTTGGAAAGTGGAGGAAGTTGATTTCAAAGGGGCCTTGGGGAAATAAGAGGAAACAGGTTTTGGAATGACTGTGGAGAGGCAGTAGTTATGTTCTGAGATGCGGCATCCTCAGAAGGAAAGAGCCGCGGCCGGGAGGGAGAGGGGCCGGCCGGGGGGGCCGGGCGGGGCCGCAGGTGTGTCTGAGCCTCTAACCGAGAGCATGTGTCCTTCCTCCACGGAGCAGCCGGGAGCCCAGAGTGAGGGGGAGACACGGCCGGCAGCTGGGCCTGTGGGGCTCCTGCTCCGGGCTGTTCTGTGACTTGGGGTGAGTGTGGGGGGGGCGGGGGTCATCTGCGTCACCCCTGAACCCGTCTGCAGAGTTTCTGACCCAGCAGATCCCAGGGAACCCAGGGCAGGTGCCGAGGTGAGGGCCCGAGGCCGAGGGGCTGGCTGAGTGGTGTGTTGAGACGCCCCTCAAACAAACATGGGTGCCGGGGCCGTCTGCCAGGGCCACCCCCCCCCCGCCCCCGCGTTCTGTCCGTGGCGGCCGGGAGGGGAGTGTCCTGCGGGTCTGGGGCTCCTCCCCGCGGGCCCCCAGCCAGCCTGGACTCCGCGCCCGTGTTTCTCTGGCCTGAACTTGGGGTTCCGTTTCTGGACGAGGGTCTGCTCTGCTTCACATTCAGGGCCACTTGTCGCTAAGGTGCTACTGGGCCCTTACCGGCTGGTGCTCTCTCCTCACTGCCCCCGGGGTTCCGGGGCAGCCCCCCTCCATGGCGCGCCCCCTCCCCCCCGGGACTGCGTCTCTGGGTCCCCAGCATCCCAGCCGGGGCTGCGACCAGCTCTCTCCCAGGCCTCACCAACTCCCTGGCGGCGCCCGGAGCGGACGCAGACCCCACGGCTCTGGAGACTCTGCTACCTCCCCACCTGCCTCCTTTTTCTTCCCGTGAGGCTTCTGTCCTTCCTGCCTGTACAGACAGACGGGCAGATGGGACGGGCTCCCGCTCCCCGCTGGCTCTGTCCGTGTGTCTGTGTGTCCCCAGGCAGAGGGAGGCCAAGGCCTGTGCGCCCCCATGAGCGAGGCTGCAGACGGAGGGTCTGGGGACCAGCTTTTCTGAGTCAGACTCACGGGGGTCTCCCTCAAACACATGCAGGGGCAGCGGGAACCCTAGAGCCTCATCCACGAGCCTCTGAGCGGTTTCCACGAATGCTGCAGGCAGTTAGCTTATTCGTTATAAACAAACATCCCTGGCTGGTGTGGCTCAGTGGGTAGAGCGTCGGCCTGCGGACTGAAGGGTCCCGGGTTCGATTCCAGTCCAGGGCATGCACCTTGGTTGCAGGCACATCCCCGTCCCTAGTTGGGGTCCGTGCAGGAGGCAACCAATCTATGTGTCTCTCTCACATGGATGTTTCTCTCGCTCTGTCTCTCCCCCTCCTTCCACTCTCTCTAAATATCAATGGAAACATGTCCTTGGGTGAGGAGTAACAAAAAAGAAGAAAGAAAGGAAGGGGGAAGGGGGAGGGGAGGGAGGGAGGAAGGAAGGGAGGGAGGGAGGGAGGGGGGATGGTGGGGGAGGGAGGGAGGGAGGAAGGAAAGGAGGGGGGTGGTGGGGGAGGGAGGGAGGGAGGAAGGAAAGGAGGGGGGTGGTGGGGGAGGGAGGGAGGAAGGAAGGGAGGGAGGGGGGATGGTGGGGGAGGGAGGGAGGAAGGAAGGAAGGGAGGGGGGATGGTGGGGGAGGGAGGGAGGGAGGAAGGGAGGGAGGGAGGGGGATGGTGGGGGGGGGAGGGAGGAAGGAAGGAAGGGGGAAGGGAGGGAAGGGGGAGAGAGGGGGAGGGGGAGGGAGGGGGGAGAAAAGACTTCCGCTTGCATCCCTGGCGGCGAGGAGGGCAGGTTCCTCTGACACCGAGGACACCAGTGGGCAGACACCACAGATGACCCAGACGGGGGTGGGGAGAGGGGGGTGAGCAGGGGTGGGTGCAGATGCCTTGGGGAGTGGGGGCAGGACATGCCCTCCTCACTCAGCCCCTCTGGTCCCTCCCCGGCTGCCTCTCCATCTCCACCCCAGGCAGGCACTCGGCGGTCTGCCGGCACCCCGATCTGCGGACACAGCCGGGAGAGGTGAGCTCTGGGTTCTGAGCCTGGGTCGAGAGACGGGAGGGGCAGATGAGGGTCTCTTGTCTGCTGGGCCCCGCGGGGAGCAGGGTCCCCAGCACCCCGGTCCTGTCATGGGGGCTGCTGATGGCCTCACTCGGGTCAGGGCTGTGAGTGCCCCTCCTGGGCTCAGAGGGACACAGGACACAGCTGGGGACCCCTCAGCCTCTGGGCGGCCGGTTTGCAGCCCCGAGGGGCCGGGCTGTGTTTCTGGGAGATGCTAGTTCCCTGGGCCCCTCTCCCCTCCTCCCACGGAGCCCCTCAGTCGGGGTCTCCAGCACCCCCAGCAAATGGGCCCGACAGAACCCCACGTCTGCCATAGTGGCCAGGCCCGAGCTCGGGGAGAACTGGCCAACAGCGCCCCCTGGTGGCCGTGTCCTGCCGCTGCTGCTCACACAGGCCCAGGCCCGGTCCCGCCTTCCGGTGGACGTGGGCGCTGGACACCCTCTGTCCGTGGTCAGAGCTGCGGAGCTTTGGCGGCTGTCCGTGTGTCCGTCAGGCACGTCACGGACCCTGCACCCAGCGGTTCCCGGGCAGCCTCTGTCTGTGGCTCAGCCTCGGGCCCCGCCCTGGTGTCCTGGGTGCACCTTGGCCTAGATGGGTGGGTTCCGGGAGGGCTGCCTGGAGGAGGTGGCGCCAGCCTGCTGGGATGGCAGGCCAACGCTGGCACCGGCTGAGCAGAGCTGTGACTGTGGGCGGGCGCCGCCTGCCTGTGGAGGACCCGGGGCTGCCAGTGAGCAGCAGAGAGCGTGGGAGGCAGGTCCCGAGGCCCGGGGAGGCCGTTCCAGCCCAGCGGGGACCCCATCAACACGTGACCCACCTTGAACTTAAAGGCGTCGGTGTCAGCCACACTCAGGGCGGGAAGACGCCTCCATCACGCCTCCGGGCGGCTCCTGAGGGGCTTGTCCCGTCCGAGTTCTGACCCGTGCCGTGGGGACGTGGGACGCCGGGGAGGAAACCAGGGAGGGAGCAGGGGCCTCCTGCTCTGCCCTACGTTTTCTCTAAATCCCAAGTTATTTCAAAGTAACTGTTTTATCTTCCCACCCTCTGTCCCCTCCAATGCCCCCGAAAGAAATCCGATCGCTCCGAAAGCCGTGAGCACCTGCGGAGGCCGGCCGCCCGGGCCGCGGTGAGGGACGCCGGACCCCTCGGCCAGGAGGTGCCCTGGCGATGCGGCCAGCGGGTCCCGATCCCAGGACGTGAGACGGAAACAGGGAGCCTGTCCCTGGGCTCTCCCGCGAGAGACCGGGTGACACGCCCAGCGCAGGCCCCGGGCCACCCCGCGGGCATCCCCAGAGGGCATCCGACCTCGGGGGCGCGGGTCCCACGTCCGCGGGGGCGTGGAGCTGTGACCTGTCCGCTCAGAACGCAGCCTTGTCGCCATGCCCAGTGAGGCGCTGTCCTCCGGAGGCGGGTTCGGAGGTGCGTTAGCGCGAAGCGGGCGCCGTCAGCCCCATCAGGTCACAGCCTCACAGCACGTGACGCCTGTGACACAGCGAGCCGCCCTCCGCGTGGCCCTGAGGGTCAGCCCCGGGCCCGGGCCGCCCACTGGGCCGCGGGGGGTGACGGCTGTCCGGGCCACGCGGTCGCCCTGGCCATGAGTCCGTGGGGTTGACGGGACCACCGAGGCAGCGCGTTGGCGCCAGAGATCTCGGTCCGGACGGGAGCAAGGCTGGGGCCGGGGCCGCGTCCTGCCTGGCACTGTGGGGACAACCCTCCCCCAAAGCCACGGGGCCGCAAGCAGGGGAGCCCTGTCCCCCTGGGCTGGGCCTGGCACGGGACGGACACCTCCACACGCCCCGACCCGGAGGCGCCGAGGGCACTGAGCCCCCACAGTGACCCGACCCGGGTACGCACGTCTGAGGGAGCCAGGCCGAGGCGCCCTGGGAAACGGGCACCCACGGGGGCAGAGAGCCCTGATCTGGGACCCGTTTCCCCAGCGGGAAAGTGACTTCCAGCACAAACTGTGTCTAAAGGGGACGGCCCGGCTGCCGGGGTCCCCGGGACGCCCCCGAGGCGGGAGCCCGTGGCTGCCCTGTACCCTGTCCTCACGCCTGAGCGGGTCTGGCCCCCACGCGGGCTCCGGGAGGGCGCGGGCGGCTCCCGGCAGCACGTGGCACATGACTGGTGTGCTTCCTCCAGAAGAGCCACAGTCGCCGAGAGCGACGCGGGGAGGCCCTGCTCCTGCCTCGGGAGGAAGAGGAGAGAGACGCCGGGTTCGATTCCCGGTCAGGGCGCACGTCCGGGCTGCAGGCTCGATCCCCAGCGGGGCGTGCGGGAGGCCGCCGATCCCTGGTCCTCTCTCATCGTGGATGTTTCTACCTCTCTCTCCCTCTCCCTTCCTCTCTGACATCAATAAAAATACATTTAAAAAAGAGAGAGAGAGAGCCCTAACCGGTGTGGCTCAGTGGACAGAGCGTCGGCCTGCGGACTGAAGGTCCCGGGTTCGATTCCGGACAAGGGCATGTCCCTTGGTTGCAGGCACATCCCCAGTACGGGGTGGGCAGGAGGCAGCTGATCGATGTTTCTAACTCTCTCTCCCTCTCCCTTCCTCTCTGTAAAAAAGCAATAAAATATCGTGTTTTTTTAAAAAAAGAGAGACGTAGAGAAACCGCAGAGAACAGCCACCAAACAGCAGCCACAGGTCTGCGCTGCGTGGCCGCCTCCTCGCCTTCGCCCGGGAGCGCGGGAGCCACTCGCTCTCCCCACAAACGGTTTGCAAGAACGCACGACGTCTTGGCCTCAGATAAAAGCTTCCCAAACAATTGAAGCGAGAGTTAAAACGTTGCTGGTCATAAACTGTGGTCATGAAACCAGAACACGTGAACTAACAACAGAAGGGTGGCCAGCAGTCGCGTAAGGGCGTGGAAAGTAAGACGCTCGCGTGTCGATGACCCTTGGGTCAAAGAGAGGCTCCAATGGCCACGTGCGTGGAAAGGAGCCCGCTCCTCCAGACGCAGCCGGACGCGGAAACGCCTCCAGCCGGAGAAAATGCCTCCGGTGAAAGCAGCCTCATTATTTTCTAAGAAAAATAGAGAAATGTGGTTCTTCGCTAAACATGTTAGAACCGTAACATCATGAACTGAAAGCAATTCAGAGGGGTCGGTTTAGAAACACATGAAAGCTGAAAATAAAGGCGTAGTAGACAGAATGAGGAGAAAGCCTGGCTTAATCCAAACTGGGTCCTTTAATGTTGAACCCTGATACGCTAATTAGGGGGAAGACAGAGGGGGGGGGCGGGGGAGAGAGGAGGGAACAGGAACAGAAATGAAGAGTGATCACACATAAAGGAAATAGTAAGGTAATTACAGGGTAACAATGTATCTGACGCTATGGAAACATATTTACAAATTTAGAAAAAGAGACAGTGTCTTAGCAATGCAAAAAGTGAACAAAATGTATCCAAAAAGAGGTGGGGGGTGGGGGACGTGAATAGGCCCATCACCAGGAAGAGTGTCGTAAGGCTGATTAAAGATTCACCACTGAGAAAAGTCAGCCGGGTAGATGCCTTCGACTGAATTTCCTCAAACCTACTGAAGTGAAACCAGACTACTTCACCTCATGTAGAATATTCCGGAACATACAAAGCATTTTCTTAAAGACCCTCCTTTGAATGTTAGGCAACTACACTGTTCCAAAGGCAAAATCGAATAAAGACATAGCAAATTTATCAAAACTACCGATATCATCTATGGACATAGATGCTGAATTCGTTAAAAATGAGCATCAATAAATGTACCCAGCCCTGGCCAGTGTGGCTCAGTGGATAGAGCTTCAGCCTGCGGACTGAAGGGTCCCAGGTTCGATTCCGGTCAAGGGCATGGACCTTGGTTGCGGGCACATCCTCAGTAGGGGGCATGCAGGAGGCAGCTGATCGATGTTTCTCTCTCATTGATGTTTCTAGCTCTCTCTCTCCCTCTCCCTTCCTCTCTGTAAAAAACCAATAAAACATATTTTTTTTAAAAAGCCCCAGCACACTCCTGGGAAGGAGGCCACGGTCCTGCAGGGCTGCGTGGGTGCCCGGGGAGAAATGAGAGAGCCCATCACTCACCCCTGGTGACCTTGAGGCTCTGAGCACCAGGAAGAGACGGTGAAGGCAGAGCTGTCGACCTCCTGCCTGACCATTGGAGGTGTGCCCAGCTGGCGTGCGGGCCCCTCAGAAAGTCAGGAGACATCGGTTCAAGGGCATTAGGAAGTCTCTGGTTATTAGCCGATCGCCAAGCTCACCAAGCAAAGAATGCACACCCTATCGTCAGCCCAGAAAAGCACTAAACAAGCGCACAGCAGCCATAACACACTCGGGGTGATGGGCCAGGGGAGGGAGGAATCTCATTTCCAGGCTTGCTACATTACATTGTTTTAAATTTCCGGTTTTCAACGGGCAACAAAATATGAGACATGCAAAGAAACAGGAAATAGTGGTCCCTGCATTGGGTGGGTAGTTCATAGAAACTATGCCTGAAGAAGCCCGGATGTCGGACTTACTGGATGAAGACTTTAAACCACCATTATAAATATGTTCAAAGCACTAATAGAAACCTTTCTTTAGAAATTTAAATAAAAGCATGAGAATTGTACCAAATACAGAATATTAATAAGGAGAAATAAACTAATAAAAATAATCTAATGAAAATTCTGGCTTAGAAATATAATAACTGAAATTTTTTTTGAAAAAACCACCTCTCTGGATCCAATGTAAAATCATAATATGTTACTCAGTAGTTCTCCCAAGATTGTGTCTACTTGAGTGGCTGGTTATACACCAGGGTTATCATAAACTACCCTCTCCCTGAGAGGACTAAAATGTCCCAATTCATACCTCATGGTCTTGGGAGATTAAGTAGTAGAAAATGATTGCCCCAAACCATAAAAACACAGATTTTTAAAGGCGACATTTTGATAACATATGATGCTTAGCATGGTTTGTCATCCGCTATTTTGAGGAACCTGATATTTAAAATGGTCATGTAGCCACCACGGAAACTGTTACCTTCGGGTGTAAACATGGTTGCCCAGGCATAGACACACACATGCACACACACTCACCCGCACCCGCACCCGGGCCGGAAGGCCATCTGCTCGCTCCTGCACAGCCAAAGTCCTCCCTGACCGTTAGCTAGGTTTCACTGCAGACATTCCAGGGAAGGGCTGTTCTCGGCTTGTGACCTTCCTGTTCTGCATCCACGAGGGCTTTCCTAAGGCAGAGAGACGCCCCCTGACGTGGCCCCGTGGCTGAGCATCGACCTAGGAACCAGGAGGTCAGCGTTCGATTCCCGGTCAGGGCACAGGCCCGGGTTGCGGGCTCAATCCCCAGTGGGGGGCGTGCAGGAGGCAGCCGGTCTGTGATTCTCTCTCATCATTGGTTTTTCTCTCTCTCTCCCTCTCCCTTCCTCTCTGAAATCAACAAAAAAGATATTTTAGAAAAAGAAGAAAAGGAAGCCAGGTCTTTGGAATGGAGACGGCCGACATCACCGCTTCTCTCTTGGACCTGCTGCCTCCTCGTGGAGTCTAATGGGAGGGGGGGCGGGGGGGCACTTCCTCATGGACGTGGGGGGCGGATGGAGCTGCTGGACCTGCACCCGTCGGGGAGAAGGACCATGGGGATTGGGAATTGGAGGCTCTGGAAACGCACAGACAGGCATGAACCCCAGAGTCAGGGCCGCTGATAGCTCGTGAGCTGGGGCAAGCCGAGAAGCACGCCTGGCGCCCAGCAGCACCCGCTGGAGCCGGGTGTCTGCAGGATCTGTGCTAGCCGGAGGCACCGCTGCCCCCTGCCCCCTGCAGCCACGCAGACTCACGGAGCTCCCTCACTTTCACACGAAGCCAAGGCCTCGGGTGAGACAGCGGAGTCAGGAGGACGTAGGTGCCATCTCAGCCCAGGTCACGGGGCAGGGTCAGGCCCAGCGGCAGCCTCAGGGGAAGGAGACCCCCAGGCTGCGGGGGGGGTAGGGAGGGGAGTGAGCAGGGGACCCAGGGAGCAGCGGCAGCCCCATATGGGGAGGTCCCACCCTCTCCCCACGGCCACGCCCAAGCTACTCCCAGCTTCCATCTGCTCTGGGAAGCTGCCCCCACCCCCATGCGTCTCATCTGAAGGCGGAGCCCACACCTGGGAGCAGCCTCCATGCTGAGCTGTGGTCAGATTGGCCCAGAGGGGCCCTTAAGCTGTGAGTCCTCTACCTGCTGCTCAGCAGGACACCCCAGAGATGACGGGAAAGTCCTGGGGGAGCACAGGGATGAGGGGGTCCTGGGGGGACACAGGATGAGGGGGTCCTGGGGAGCCAGGAAGGCAGTGCCTGTGTGGGAGCCCGGCCCCCATGCGGTGGGGGACCTGCCCACATTTGCCACTCGGGTCTCTGGTTCCGACCGCGGGGGGCAGTCCTCCTTGCCGGGAGAACGGCGCTCCCTCCTGGCCTGTGGGACTGCACCTGACGTCAGCGGCTCCGCTCCAGAAGCCCCTGAGCGTGTGCACTAGACCTGGTCCCTGGACACTCAGGAGGGTCAGAGCCCGCAGCCCGGGGTGAGGGAGCCACTCGGAGACAGCCAGCGGACGTCCCCCAGGCAGAGGGTTCATGATGCGGGGAGAAAGCAACCACTCCAGAAAATTCCAGAACCCCCCCGGGTCCGAGATGCTTCCTCCTGACCGTGGGGACGGGCAGCCTAGGGGGGGAGGGACGGGGAGCAGGACCCCCCTCCCCAGGGGAGAAGAGCGTGACCGTCCCCCGGCCCTTCCCTCGGCCCTGGGACCACGCAGGCCTCCCGGACGCCGCGGCCAGTTCACGCGGGACGATGCCCTCCCCCGTGGGCCTGCGCGGCCCGAGCGGGAGCCCAGGGCTCACGGACGGCGGCCCCATCCCCCGCCGACCGTGTAATGAGATTTAATATTTGATGTCCGATCGTTAGACTAGAATGAACCTGCCACTTGGATATGGATGGGCCATCACTCCTCTGAAGGGGACGGGACTAGAACTCGGTGCAAAAGGGATAATTAATTGCTGGGTGGCCCGCAGGCGCCGCGCGGGACGGCCTTGGGCCCGGCCTCCGAGCTGGTGCAGACGCCAGGAGCGCCCGCTCCCGTGTCTCCTCGCGGCCAAGCGCGGCTTCTTCCCAAGAGACGGAGAGGGTGGGTGCGCTCTGCGAGACCGAGGCCCAGGCGAGCCGCCCGCTGTGCCTCCGGCCTCCCCCGCCGACCGACCACGTCCGTGACCGGCCATCGGCGACACGTCCCCTGCCCGTGGCTGCCCGCGCGTCGGAAAGTCCGCAGAGCACAGAGCTAGAGAGCTCAAGCAGGACCAGCCCCGCTGCCTGCCCCGCCCCGCGCACCCCGCGCACCCCAAGTTCATGCACGGGCCCCCCAGGTCCCGCGGGCAGGGGGCGTGTACCCTGACTGCTGACCATGGTTCTGTGTCCCTAGCGTCGGGTGGGACCCCTTCTCCCATCGCCTCTCAGGACCCTGGACCTGCGGCTCAGGCCCGAGCCTTCCCTCTGGTCTCACCACTGCTAACCTCTGGTCCCTCAAACAGCTCCTGCTCTTTATGTATTTTAGGAGAGTTTTAGATTTACAGGAAGGTCGCCAAGATGGACAGAAGTGTCCTCCGTCCGGTTCCCCCCGCGGTCGGCGCCTGCCGTTACAAAGACACACTGAGGCCCAGTTGACGTGGCTCCGAGGCCGAGCATCCACCTATGAACCAGGAATCCCCGTTCGATCCCCGGTCGGGCCACAGGCCCGGGCTGCGGGCTCGATCCCCAGTGCGGGGCGTGCAGGAGGCAGCCGACCCAGGATTCTCTCTCGTCCTGGATGTTTCTCTCTCTCTCCCTCTCCCTTCCTCTCTGACATCAGTCCATCATATTGATAACAACGAAAAAGATACATTGTCAGGGTTAGTGAGCCAGTGGCGATGCATTGTCACCCACAGAGCCCTGGCCGCTTGGATGTCCCGGATGTCCCTCTTCTGTCCAGGACACAGGACACAGGACCTCGGAGGTGGCGCCTCCTGGGCTGCTCTCGGCCGCGTTGCTCAGGTTCGAAGGGTGCTGGGCGGGGTTTGCAGAGTGTCCTCTCCTGGGATCTGTCTCATGTTTCCCGCGGGATTAGACCGGAGTTCCTGGTCTTGGAGGCGGGCCGCAGAGGTGAGGTCCCTTCCAGGGCACCCTAGGGCGGGGACCTCACCTCGTGCACGCCTGCGTCCCTGGCCAAGGAGTCTTGGGGGAGAGGGGGTGCAGGGAGGTGAGGGCTGTATTTATTTTTCTCAGAGAGGAAGGGAGAGGGAGGGAGATAGAAACATCACGGATGAGAGCGGCCCTAGCCAGTGCGGCTCAGTGGATAGAGCGTCGGCCTGCAGATTGAAAGGTCCCAGGTTTGACTCCAGTCAAGGGCACGTACCGAGGTTGCGGGCTCCTTCCCAGCCCGGGCCCTGCGCGTGCAGGAGGCAGCCGATCGATGTGTGTCTCTCACACCGATATTTCTCCCTGTCTCTCCCTCTCTCATCCACTCTCTCTAAAAATCAATGGGAAATGGCCTCGGATGAGGCTTTAAAAAGAAAACGGACAGAATCATGGACCAGCTGCCGCCTGCGTGCCCTACACGGATCGAGCCCGCAGCCCGGGCGTGTGCCCTGACCGGGAATCGAACCCTGACCTCCTGGCCCACACGTCAACCCACAACCACGGAGCCCCGCCGGCGGGCACGGCCTCCTCTACACATACGTGTGCGGGGACGTGTCCCTGCCCAGCAGCCCACAGAGGGCTCTGCGGTGACCGTGGCCCCGGGGAGGGGCTCGGCCTGGCCTCGTGGATGGGACGTCTCCGGGTCACCCCTGCTGGCTCCACAGAAGGACACGCGCATCCCGAGACGCCCCGCCGCCCCGCAGCCGCGACATAAAACAGCGCTTTCCACCGGAGGAGCGGGCGCCATCAGTTCCCATCAGCGTGGCCGCGTGGACGGCGCCCTTCACGTCTCACTGGGCACCTAACAGCCGGCAGCGCGGGTCCCGCAGGCTCCGTCCTGATTATGCCGCTCGGCTCCCGCCGCGAACAGCCTGGGACGCCCACCGGGGAGCCTGCAGATGCGGCGCTAATATATCCAAACACCGACCTAATCAGCGGGCAGATTGTCAGCCGGCGTGCGGCGCTGAAATGAGCCCTCGGCCTGATTTCCCGGGCTGCGCCCTCGAGCGAGCAGCCCGGCTGCGGGGGGAAAGGGGCCCAGATGCTGATCTCAGCCCGCGGGAGGGGGGCCCCTCCGCCCGGATCCCGCCGGCTTGGTCTCCCGAGCCCGTTGCTTAGTAAGTGGGTTTTAGAGAAATGAGCCAGAGACCGGTAAACACCCAGCAACACGCCTCCAGCCCCAGTTCTCCCCGCGCCGCTGAGAGCGTCTCTGAGGGACAGGCACCGCGGGAGAGGCCGCGGCAGGCGCGGGGAGCACTGCTTCAGGGGGACCGTGGCGGGAAGACCCCACTATGTCTCATTCAGGCAGCAGGCGACCCAGCACTCTCTGTGGCATCCACATGCCCTGCTGTGGACAGGGGGCAGGCATGTGTGGACATGGGGCAGATACACGTGGGCATGGGTGCAGACACATGTGGACATGGGTGGAGACACATGTGAACATGGGGTAGACACACATGGACATGAGTGCAGGCAAGTGGACATGGGTGCAGGCACACGTTGACATGGGTGTCAACATACGTGGACATGGGTGCAGACACACATGGGCATGGGTGCAGGCGCGTGTGGACATGGGTGCGGACACACATGGACATGGATGCAGGCACACATGGATATGGGTGCAGGCACGTGTGGACATGGGGCAGACATGTGGACATGGGTGCAGACACAGGTGGACATGGGTGCAGACACAGGTGGACATGGGTGCAGGCACACGTGGACATGGGTGCAGACACACGGGGACATGGGTGCAGACACACGTGGACATGGGGCAGACGTGTGGACATAGGTGCAGACACACGGGACATGGTGCAGACACACGGGACATGGGTGCAGACACACGGGACATGGTGCAGACACACGGGACATGGGTGCAGACACACGGGACATGGGTGCAGACACACGGGACATGGTGCAGACACACGGGACATGGGTGCAGACACACGGGACATGGGTGCAGACACACGGGACATGGTGCAGACACACGGGACATGGGTGCAGACACACGGGACATGGGTGCAGACACACGGGACATGGGTGCAGACACACGGGACAT
The DNA here is from genome assembly GCA_026230045.1 of Corynorhinus townsendii. Taxonomy (NCBI): domain Eukaryota; kingdom Metazoa; phylum Chordata; class Mammalia; order Chiroptera; family Vespertilionidae; genus Corynorhinus; species Corynorhinus townsendii. The sequence continues at coordinate 218,601,009 of JAPDVU010000003.1, forward strand.
GGGTGCAGACACACGGGACATGGGTGCAGACACACGGGACATGGTGCAGGCACAGGTGATCACGGTGCAGACACAGGTGACCACGGTGCAGACACACGGGACATGGTGCAGACACACGGGACATGGTGCAGACACAGGTGACCACGGTGCAGATGGGGATGTGAAGGTGGGGCAGGGCTCCTGGGTCACAGGTGCCCACGCAGCCCGACAGGCAGACAATCCCCACGGACGCTCAGCTCTGCGGTCGGAGGTCGCCGTTTACTCACGTGCTGATCCACACTATCTGCTGAAGCCCCAGAGCTGCCAGTAACCCCACAGGCCGGGGGGGGGGGGGCAGCCCGTGAGGGGTCCAGGTGGACAGGAGGGGAACCGACCCGGAACCCGGGAGGCTGGGAGGCTGGGTGGGTCCTATAGAGATGTGTGGGCGTCAGGACGCAGGCCCCGAGGGACGCCTGTGATGTCCTGTGGGGCGGGGAATTCGGCGGCGACGGGGTGACCGTCTGTCCTGGCTGCCGGGACTCGGGTGACACCGGCCTCTCGGTCCCAGACGTGTCTAGTCTGGACGTGAGGGCCTGCGGCCTTGGTCATGATGGAACCCGTCCCGGGGCCGAATCATCGGGCAGTTCATTCCCCCAACACCAACCGTCTGTGTATGACAACAGATCTGAGCAATTTAAACCCCATGGTTTTATCCTCAGTCGTGGCAGAGCCAGAGTGCAAGGCAGAATCCACAGTGAAACCCACTGGCCACCTTTCTGTTACATCTTCAGACCAGCTCTGTCCAGCTTAGGGCTAGGGTTAGGGCTAGGGTTAGGGCTAGGGTTAGGGTTAGGGTTAGGGCTAGGGTTAGGGTTAGGGTTAGGGCTAGGGTTAGGGTTAGGGTTAGGGCTGGGGCTAGGGCTAGGGTTAGGGCTAGGGCTAGGGTTAGGGTTAGGGTTAGGGTTAGGGTTGGGGCTGGGGCTAGGGCTAGGGCTAGGGCTAGGGTTAGGGTTAGGGTTAGGGTTAGGGCTAGGGCTAGTGTTTGTGTTAGGGTTAGGGCTAGGGTTAGGGTTAGGATTATGGTTAGCGCTAGGGTTAGGGTTAGGGCTAGGGGTAGAGGTAGGAGTAGGTGTAGGGGTAGGGGTAGGGTTAGCGGTAGGGTTAGGGTTAGTGTTAGGGTTAGGGTTAGGGTTAGGGTTAGGGTTGGGGCTGGGGCTAGGGTTAGGGCTAGGGCTAGGGTTAGGGTTAGGGTTAGGGCTAGGGCTAGTGTTTGTGTTAGGTTTAGGGCTAGGGTTAGGGTTAGGATTATGGTTAGCGCTAGGGTTAGGGTTAGGGCTAGGGGTAGAGGTAGGAGTAGGTGTAGGGGTAGGGGTAGGGTTATCGGTAGGGTTAGGGTTAGTGTTAGGGTTAGGGTTAGGGTTAGGGTTAGGGCTAGGGTTAGGGTTAGGGTGATGGTTAGGGCTAGGGTTAGGGTTAGGGCTTGGGCTAGGGTTAGGGCTAGGGTTAGGGCTAGTTCTAGGGTTAGGGTTAGGGTTTGGGCTAGGGCTAGGGTTAGGACTAGGGTTAGGGCTAGTCTAGGGTTATGGTTAGGGTTTGGGCTAGGGCTTGGGTTAGTGCTAGGGTTAGGATTAGGGTTTGGGCTATGGTTAGGGTTAGGGCTAGGTTTAGGGCTAGGGCTTTTGTTTGGGTTAGGTTTAGGTTAGGGTTCGGGTTAGGGTTATGATTAGCGCTAGGGCTAGGTTTAGGGTTAGGGTTAGTGTTAGTGGTAGGGGTAGGGGTAGGGGTAGGGGTAGTGTTAGGGGTAGGGTTAGGGCTAGGGCTAGGGTTAGGTCTAGGGTTAGGGTTATGGTTTATACTAGGGCTAGGTTTAGGTCTAAGGTTAGGGTTAGGGTTAGGCCTAGGGTTAGGGTTAGGGTTAGGGTTAGTGCTGGGGCTAGGACTAGGGTTAGAGTTAGGATTAGGGCTAGGGCTAAGGCTAGGGCTGGGGCTAGGGTTAGGCCTAGGGTTAGGGCTATGGCTAGGCCTAGGGCTAGGGCTAGGGCTCTGGTTAGGCTTGGCTTTACAGCACATGTCTGAAGCGAGTCTTTTGCTGGGTTCTGTCCTCTCCAGGTGCTTTTTGTGCCCGTACCACCCTCATTTGCTGGAGTTTTCTCCAATTAGAATGGAAGGGTCACACTCTCGGCTCTGGTTGCTTCCTCTCTGTACTAGTCTGGGACCCCCCCCCTCCCCATGGGGCTGCAGTATTTGGTGTCTCCTAAACAGTGTTCCCCACTGTGGACACACTGAACCTGTGTGAGTGTCCCCTGTGGACAGACACCTGATGTTTTCAGCTCTGCCCGGCACTATCCAAGCCGCCGTGAATGTTCCTGGTGAGTCCCGGGTGCCTGTGGGGGGCACTGGCTCCAGGTGAGCCCAGGAGTGAGCCTCCAGGTATGTAGTTCATTGGGGAATGGGAGCCGGTGCCCGAGCCCCCCCATCCTCCCTGTGGTGCACCTGCTGTGATCGCACCCCTGTCCCCGTGTGCAGGTCACGGAGCCGTTCACACGTTAGTTCACGTGTTCCTCGGAGGGGAGGCCCTGTGGGTGACTTCCCACGATCCCTCGCTGTCTGTGTGGGAGGCAGTCGGCGGCTTGCTTTACAAGCGGGAGGCCTCCGACTGCCTTTCTTGCCGTGTCACGTGGTATGAACTCTCTAGTCCTGAGCTGAACAGAAGTGAGACCACTCATCCGGCTGGGACCTGCTCCCCTCCTCCTCTCTCCCTCATTTTAAAAAATATATTTTAATTGATTTCAGAGGAAGGGAGAGGGAGAGAGAGAGAAACATCGATGATGAGAGACTATCATGGATCGGCTGCCTCCTGCTGGGGACCGAGCCCGTAACCCGGGAATCAAACCCATGACCCCCTGGTTCAAAGGTGGACGCTCAACCACTGAGCCACACAGCTGGGCTCTCCCTCCGTTTTCATCCGGTGGTCATCCCTGACCCTGCATCACCCAATCGCCCATCGCCCAGTTACCCCCCCCCCCCGTGGCTCCGCCAGGCTCCCCCAGCCCAGTCCCCTTCCGCCTCTGAGGGACATTTCTCCGTGGGGACCCCTCCTGAGGCCCACCGGGAGCAGACAGCCTTCTGTTTGTCCACGGAGCTTCTGAGAAGCAAGCTCAGTGACTTAGCCAATTGCCCGCTGCGGCTGCTGCAGGTGGAGCAGGAGCCTGCGGCTGTGGGGGGAGGGCGGGCTCCTGGGCACGGTCGGGGAGCAGGCGCCGGGCTGGGCGGAAGGAAGGACGATGGGAGAGCCCCCCCACCGCCCCTGCAGGAGGCGTTCCCTCCTCCGTTTCCACTCCCCGCGGGGCAGCTTCGCCACGTTTTGAGCGCCCACTTCCCGCGCAGCAGTGAGACTTGACCGGCCGCTTCCCAGTCGTGCGTGAAGCAGGTTTTAAATGCGCGCGTGAGGCCCACACGCCCGTTCTCGCCACTTCCCGGACAAGCGCTCCTTCCGGGAAAACATTAGGACATCGGGTGGGGGGGGGGGGGGGGCGAGCGTGCTGCGGGGGCAGAATCCGGGGCGTCCACACCCCGCGGGTGGCGCTCAGCGGGTCCCAAGCCGGTGCCGCACCTCGGGGAGGCGCACCTCGGGGAGCCGCACCTCGGGAACCACACCTCGGGGGGCCGCACCTTGGGGGGTCGCACCTCGGGGGGCCGCACCTCGGGAACCGCACCTCGGGGGGCCGCACCTTGGGAACCGCACCTTGGGGAGCCACACCTCGGGGGGCCACACCTCGGGGGGGCCGCACCTCGGGAACCACACCTCAGGGAGCCGCACCTCGGGAACCGCACCTCGGGGGGCCGCACCTCGGGGGTCCACACCTCGGGGGGCCGCACCTCGGGCAGCGCCCGGCGGGTGAGGGCGTGGCTCTGCTTCTGCTGGGAAATGAGATGTCGCCCCAGAAGTGACACCGGTTACCCCGGGAGTGAAACCACCTCCAAGCAGAACCGGCGCCTGCGGATCAGGGATTGGCGTCAGGCCCGCACCCCCCACCCCCAACCCCCCACCCCCCTCGCCCGCGGGAGCTCCTGCGCTGCACGTGGTGGGTCCTCCCTGGACGGAGGCCGCGGCTGCAGGTGCGTCGTCAGTTGACATTCGCGTTAGGGTTTGTCTCCAGGGGCCGCAGGGAAGGGCCGAGCGCCCCTCTCCCCAGAGCCCGTCCAGGCACGGCCATTGTCGGGCAAATAGCGTGATTTCTAACCGCGGTCTTTCTCTGCGGGATCCTGGTGTCAGGGGCGGGGCCTGGGGCGGGCCAGGGTGAGGCGGGGCGGGGCCTGGGGCAGGGTGGGCCTGGGAGGGGCGGGGTCTGGGAGGGGCGGGGCCTGGGGGCAGGGTGGGCCTGGGAGGGGCGGGGTCTGGGAGGGGCGGGGCCTGGGAGGGGAGGGGCCTGGGGCAGGGTGGGTCTGGGAGGGTGGGGCGGGCCAGGGTGAGGCGGGGCGGGGCCTGGGGCAGGGTGGGCCTGGGAGGGGCGGGGTCTGGGAGGGGCGGGGCCTGGGGGCAGGGTGGGCCTGGGAGGGGCGGGGTCTGGGAGGGGCGGGGCCTGGGGCAGGGTGGGCCTGGGAGGGGCGGGGCCTGGGAGGGGAGGGGGCTGGGGCGGGGCCTGGGGCAGGGTGGGCCTGGGAGGGGCGGGGTCTGGGAGGGGCGGGGCCTGGGGCAGGGTGGGCCTGGGAGGGGCGGGGCCTGGGAGGGGAGGGGGCTGGGGCGGGGCCTGGGGCAGGGTGGGCCTGGGAGGGGCGGGGCTGAGAGGGGCGGGGCCTGGGGGCAGGGTGCCCTGGGAGGGGCGGGGCCTGGGAGGGGCGGAGTGGATGCTACCGACGCTTTGCTGAAGGCCCGGAGCACAGTGAGAAAGGCCGTGAAGGACCAGCCACGGCCGACCTGGCGCCTGGGTCTCTGGGTCCGGGCGCGGCAGGAGGGGAGGGAGGAAGCCACAGATTTGCCAGATTGAAGGCCTTTGCTGCGTGCATGTGGCATTTCGTCCGTGATCTCAGCGCAGCCTCCGACGCACACAATGTGACGCGCACACGCGCACACACGTACAAGTGCACAGGGGCACATTCACACACGTACACGTATAGGTGTGTGCACATGCACACACACACACACTGATCCGTGCACACACCATGTCACCAAATTTCCCAGCATTACAAAATGCAGCTGTGTAAATAGGTTCTTTTTAAAGATTGGTGTGTATAGCAGCAGTTTACAAAACTGTAGAAACTGTGTGGATTTCTTGTATTTCTTTTTGCGTTTTTTTCTGCTCACAATGTGCACTCTCATTACAAAGAACTTGGAAAAACAGAAAAGTCCACGAATAGAAGTGAGACGGCAAATGTTCTGAACTGTATAACTCAGAAGCAATTAATCTGTTTTAATTTCCCTGGAATGATTGGGAGAAATAAATAACATGCTACGCCCCATATGCAAATTAAACAGTCCAATAACTTGCAAAATGGGGAATTACACGGGGATTGCTCCCTGGCGATGTCAAAATAATAATGGGGGACACGGCAGGCGAAACTTCAACCGGAAACGACACGGAACCTGGGCACGGAGCGCGAATGCCGCTTCCAGGGGCTCCCAGCCAGACGCGGGCCCAGGGCCGCTGGGCTTCCTAAGAAATAATCCACTTAGGAACCGTCAGGGCCAAAACCTCCACTCAGGTCCAATGCCGTTGCTTTCATAATTATTTGTGCAAAAATAAGCAACCAAAGTACATCGAATGAGCATGAATCTAAGGAATTAGAACGAGACCAGCAGAAGCCCGAAGGGAAACGGGAAGACTCGCCGCAAAAGCAGGACGTCACGGATGGGGACGGTGAGGCGGCCGGAGAGTGGGGTCCAAGAACAGTTCTGTGCGGAGCCGAGCCGAGAGCCCTGCCACTCCCCCACTCAGACCCCCCGTCGGTGTGCTGCACCCACAGGCCCGGAGGGGAGTGGTCCTTCGTTATCCACCACCTTCTAGAGTCTAGACCATCTCGTCCAAATGGGCCGTTTGGGGGGAAGTGCCGATTGCCAGAAGGACCGAAGAAATAACAGAAACCAGCAGCTGGGCAGTGGCCCCGCGGGGCTGTCCTTACGAGCTGTGCCCAGGAGAGTGTGAGGAGCAGCAGTTCCCGCAAAGGTGCGTGGAGGGGGACCCGCCCGGATCGCCGAGACCAGAGGCCGCCTTTAGGGTCAGTGGACCAGCAAACCTAGTTCCATCTGCGGCCTTCAACCCCCTTGCCCTGCAAGGTGACATGGTCACAGGTTTGGGGATTATTGTGCAAACATCTCTGGGGAGGCAGTATTCTGCCTACATTGTAAGTTACCTTAGGCTGTGTTGTGTTGTATTTAAATGAATATAACTGACATAGATTATAGATGATAGAAAGATGATAGATAGATAGATAGATAGATAGATGATAGATAGATGAATTGATGGATGGATGATGGGTGGATGGTGGGTGGATGGATGAATGGATGATGGATGGATGGAAGGATGGATGGATGGATGGATGAAAGATGGATGATGGGTGGATGATAGATAGATTGATGGTGGATGATGGATGGTGGTGGATGGATGGATGATGGATGGATGGATGGATGGATGGATGGGTGGATGGATGGGTGAAGGATTGATGATAGGTGAATGATGGATGGATGATGGATGGATGGTGGTGGATGGATGGTGGATGATGGATGATGGATGGGTGAATGGATTATGGATGGTGGATGGATGGATGATGGATGATGGATGGTGGATGGGTAGATGGTGGATGGATGATGGATGTTGATGGATGGATGATGGATGCATGGTGGTGGATGGACAGTGGATGATGGATGATGGATGGATGATGGATGGTGGATGGATTATGGATGGTGGATGGGTAGATGGTAGATGGGTGATGGATGGATGATGGATGGGTGGATGGATGATGGATGATGAATGATGGATGATGGATGGTGGATGGATGGTGGATGGTGGATGGGTAGATGGTGGATGGATGGTGGATGGATGGTGGATGGTGGATGGTGGATGGTGGATGGGTAGATGGTGGGTGGATGGTGGATGGATGGATGATGGATGATGGATGATGGATGGATGATGGATGATGGATGGTGGACGGGTAGATCGTGGATGGATGGTGGATGGTGGATGGATAGTATCTTGAAGAGTGCACACACCTGGTGGTTTTCTCCCCATAGGAGGATTTTGATCTTAACTTTTTAACTTTTTCCATGTGTCCTTCTCTATCATTGGGTGTATTCCCGGTGAGAGTGAGTTATTCCCGTAAGTGCGGGGCTGAGTCTCCATGACAGGAGGCTTAAACGAAACTTATAATAAGAAACAGCGCTAGGCAGGTATTCGTTGAAGGTGTGCCTGCCCCTGGCCTGCTGGCCTCAGTGGGGACCAGTGGCTGTTGTCCTAATGCCTGGGTCGCACGCACTGGACAGGTCTCGCTCTGGCCACGCAGGGCCGGCCCTGCGTGGCTGCGCCAGCTTCCTGCAGCATCTGCGTTGTTCTGCTTTGTCCTCTGGCTCATCGCGAAGACGTATGGCTGAGCGGCCCATTAGGCGCCGTCTGAGTTCATTTATCTTCAATCATCAGGCCGAGCGAAGGGAGGACGGCCTCGCCGGGAAGGCGCTGCGGCGTTGGCCAACGTGCTGTCCCCACCGCAGACCAGATGCCCGCGCCTCCCGACGCACGATGCAGGGAGCCACTAACTAAACTCCCCTTAAAGGGCCACACCAGCCAGGGCCCATGGGGCCCGTGGGCATTTCCCTGGAGCTGGCGCACGGTGCCCGCCACAGAGGGCGGCTTCCCTGCACTCGGGATAATCACGTGAGCCACGTCCAGCCTGTGCGTCCGCGCCCTCCCGCGCCCTCTGGGATCCAGCCAGCAGCGAACCCTAAAATCTCAATCACCTCTCCGCCCCTCCCCCCCCACCGCTGGGCGGGCAGGCGTCCCCTTCCAGGAGAAGCAGACGGACGGCCAGGCTTGGCCACTCACCCCGGACACACCTGGAGGGTGGAAGCGCGAAGGCTGCGCTCCCCTCTGGCCTGGCCTCGCCTCGCACTGAGTTACGGCTGAATAAGGCCACTGTGTCCACACAAGGGCACGCAGGCCCGTGAATTCCGCGGCAGCCGCGTGGTCCAGCATCCTCTCCCACCGGGGAGCCCGCCGTGTCCTGTCCCCCCGTCCCACCACCGGAAAATGGGGAGCTGCCCCCTCGCGGAAGGTGACCTCAGGGCCCGACGCGTGGGCGCCTCCGTGGGTGTCGTGTGCCCCGCGGTGGTTTAGGTTCCTGGGCTGGGAGGGTCCTGCTTTTGTTTTTGGTTTAAATATATTTTCACTGATTCCAGAGAGGGAGGGAGAGGGAGGGAGAGAGACATCCATGATGAGAGAGACGCAGGGATCGGCTGCCTCCTGCACGCCCCACACCGGGGATGGAGCCTGCCACCCAGGCCTGTGCCCTGACCGGAATGGAACCCAGGACCTTTCTGTCTGCAGGCCGAGGCCCTGCCCACTGAGCCGCACCGGCAGGGCTGGAGGGCCCCGCTTTGGATGGCCTGGGGGTGTTTAAGGTGGATTTCTCTGAGCAGCATCAGGCCGCGCTGGGCGAGTGTCCATATGCGGGGGAGGGCGGCCATCTGTGCCGGATCTCATCTCCCATGCAGCGGGCTGGACGCCGGCCTGTGGGCGCCGAGCGCGGCTGTGCCGGGAGCTGGCCCACCTGTCCGCGCCGCAGAGGCCGGGCCTGCCTGGCTCTGGGGACACTGGCGTGCGCCATGACCCGACATCACCGAGCTCTGCCTGTCCTATGCCACCCGCTCTCCGGGGTCCAGCCGGAGGGAACGTGACGCGCAGCAGCGTCCGGGACGGACACAGTCAGCGAGGGCGGGTGGCGACATCAACGTGGAAGGACAGAGAAGGGTCCTACGGGCTCGGGGCGGCAGGGGCCCGAACTGTGAGCGGACTCACGGCGCCCCGGGACTTGACCGTGCGGGGCTCGCGGAGACCCCGTCCTCGGAGGCCGAAGACAGACGCGTGGGGCTGGAGTAGCACGTGGGTGCCGGGAAGGGAAGGGAAGGGGCAGCGTCTGGGGCTCTGACGCGGGGGCCCAGCTGGATGAACCTCAGCTAACAGCCCGGCCGCTGGCTCCGTGCCTGAGCACCAGCCTGAGCACCGGGAGGTCACGGTTCGAGTCCCGGTGCGGGCGGGTGCCCGGCCTGCGGGCTCCGTCCCCGGGGAGTGGGAGCGTGCAGGAGGCCGCCGACCCCTGACTCTCTCTCATCGTGGATGTTCCTCTCACCCTCTCCCTCCCTCTCTGACATCAATAAAAACAGATTTAAAACGTACAAGTAAATGGAAACAATGCCCTCAGGTGAGGATTAACCATTTAAAAAAAAGAGTAATTGAATATAAACAACATTTCAGGAAAACACAACTTTATTTGAAAAATCCTGCCCGCCTGCGTCTGTGTCTAACCGGTGAAGACCACGGAGGTGGGCGGGTTCACCCGCTTCCGGAAGAAATCCGTGACAGTCTCTACGCGATGACTGATCAACAGCGTGGGCGCCGACCCCCTTTCTGCAGAGAAGTGAGCCCCCCCACCCCCCCCACCCCGGCTCCCGAGTTACAGGGGAGCTCGAGGTGGCTGGGCTGTGTGGCTGGGGAATGACCCCAGGTCATGGGGTGAGGTCACCCGTACCCCGAGAATTCCCTGGGAGCCACCGTGGGGGCAGGGCCCCGAGGGGGGCCTGTGAGCCCAGCTTGCTTTATGCGTCCATGCACCAGGCCATTGGCCTCTCCCGACCGCGAACCTGCTGCGCCTGTGCTCGCCGACGCGGGACGGGAGGCCCTGGAATAGTTAGAAGCTTCGATTCTCACTCCCCAACGTGATTAACGAGGAGCCACGCCTTCTTCCACGCCCTCATTTGGTCAGTCGCCCACGGGACTGGAGGGACCTGCAGCATTTCACAGCAGGCGTTCGCCGGGTCGCAGATTGCAGACCCTGCCGCGCGGTCGGCGCACCGTCTGCCGAATAACTGAGCACGTGTAATAGCAACCCTCTTACAAGCCAGTCTCTCCGGCCAGGGGACAGAGACCGGCCCCGTGGAAATGGTCCCCGCTACGGCCCCCACGCGCATGCCAATGAGGTCCCTGATGGAGCACTTGGGGCACCGAAGCGTGGGGTGTGGCTGGAAATGGGGGCGCCCGGTGGTGGGAAAGCAGGACGGATCTCAAAGGAAGGGGGTGCTCATCTCTTAGACTTCCCCCAAGACCCACCTGTGGGGTGGGGAGGTCTGAGTTCCCAGAACACGGAATGCGGGCGCAGACCTCAAAGCTAAAGAGAGACCAGCCCTGGCTGGTGTGGCTCAGTGGATAGAGCGTTGGCCTGTGGACCGAAGGGTCCAGGGTTCCAGTCCCAGTCAGGACACAAGCCCGGGTTGTGGGCTCCACCCCAAGTAGGGGGCGCGCAGGAGGCAGCCGATCCAGGGTTCTCTCTCATCCTGGATGTTTCTCGCTCTCGCTCTCCCTTCCTCTCTGAGGTCAGTGTTTTCAATATGTCCCTCTGGGTCCATATTTCTGATGCTCTTGATGCAACACCGTTTTAGGTTCCGTCCTGTCGCCGCCGCCCTGACCCGTGTCCGACGGCCTTGCTGCCCTTTTACACCATCAACCGCGCGCTCAGATGCCACGCCCACGTCCAATGCGGAGGCTCGTCTGTCTCCTCTGCCTCCACGCCCCGTCCGGTCAGGCAGACTCGGGGTGACCGTGGCGTCCTGCCCGGCTCCCCCGGTCTGGAGACGACATTCCAGGCTGTCACCGACGAGTGGCGGCTTCATCAGACGGGACGTTCCGGGCGATTCCCAGCTTCACACCCGCCAACGTGGCTTTTTACCGTATTCTCTTTTCTTCTAGAACTTGTGTTTATTGGCGTCAGAGAGGAAGGGAGGGGAGGACAGAAGCATCGAAGGTGAGAGAGAGCCACGGACCGGCCGCCTCCCGCACGCCCCGCACTGGGCATGGAGCCCGCCACCACCCGGGCCTGTGCCCTGACCGGGCATCGAACCCTGACCGCCTGGGTCACAGGTCGACGCTCAGCCACGGAGCCACGCGGGGGCAGCGTGTGTTACTAGTGTGGTGAATGACCCTGATCTCCTTGTTTGTTTCGTCCCTTAAGATGTAACTGGCATACAGAACGGTGAGGACCCTAAGTGGTCCGTCAGCCGCGTTGTAATGCACCTGTGTGACCACCCCCAGAACAAGCGGCAAGACATTCCCATCCCCCAGGACACCCCGTCCCTGCCCCTCCCCCGTCCCTGCCCCGGGGTGCCCCCCCGTCCCTGCCCCTCCCCCGTCCCTGCCCCTGGGTGTCCCCCCCATCCCTGTCCCTCCCCCGTCCCTGCCCCTGGGTGTCCCCCCCGTCCCTGCCCCTCCCCCGTCCCTGCCCCTGGGTGCCCCCCCATCCCTGTCCCTCCCCCGTCCCTGCCCCTGGGTGCCCCCCCGTCCCTGTCCCTCCCCCGTCCCTGCCCCTGGGTGTCCCCCCCCCGCCCCCAGCACGGATAATGCTGCGATGACCTTCTCCCACAGGCCGTGCAGCGACGCCCCGGTGGACAGCTGAGTCCCATGGTGGAAACCCCACCTGCTGAGGGATTTCCCGTGTGCAGAGCGCAGTGCCTGGCGGCACACACGTTGCTCCTTCCCCCGTTCTCACGGTCCCAGTGCCCTCGTGTGTCTCATCTGAACCAGCTCGCAGGACCTCGCGTACACTGCCCCACGGCCGTGGAGACCACGGGGTCTTCAGCGCGTGGCCGGCCCTTCTCCCAACGCGTATTCTGTTAAAATCCGCACTCACAGGGTTGACCCCCTCGCCCACGGGTCGGGGCGCCGCTCAGGGCCGCCGTACACGTTCATGAACCTCTGTCCCACCACAGCCTCCCCCGCCCAGCCCCCAGCCCCGGCCCCCACCGTCTGATCGCCCCAGGAAGCGGCAGCCCGACCGGCTCTCCGGCCTGGGACCCCGGTCTTGAATGCCTGGCTTCAGGCCGTCCCGGGAACCTGCTGGACACGTATCCGCGCGGCTGACCCTCAAAGCCGAGAGCACATCCTTGCGGTTCTTAGAGCCGAGCAGGCGAGGGGCAGCTGGCTGATGTGTGCGTGCTGAGCACCGGGGGCCTCGGGAGGCTCGCCCGGAATATTCCGTGGCCGAGTGCGGCAAGGAGCCACGTCCTGGAGGCCGGCCTCAGCGCGCCATTCTCCTTGGTTGGTCATAACCGAGCGTGGGATTGAAGAACAACGTGCAGTGGACGAAGACAGCGAATGCCCGGCCGTGGCTGAGGCCGGCGGCTCGGGGCCCAGGAGGCGAGCACAGCGGTCCGTGCAGGGACAAGGCCAGGAGCCGGCGGGTCCTCCCTCCGCTCCAAACTCCCGGCAAGAACCAGAGTGCATTCCACAGGACCCAGGCTGCGCTCTAAGTCAGGGAAGCCCAGTGCTCGGGTGCCGGGACCAGGAGGGCCTGGCCAGCGGGCGAGCAGAGCGGGGCCACAGGTTGGGGTGAGAGCCCGTGTGGCCGCTGCCCTTGAGGCCCGGCACCGACCTTGACGTGAGGTTTTTCACGTGGGTGACGGCTATGGATACTTATTATTATACCAGAGGCCTGGTGCACGAAATTCGTGCATGGTGGGGGGGGGTCCCCTCAGCCCGGCCTGCACCCTCTCCAATCAGGGACCCCCTACGGGATCGGGCCTACACCAGCAGTCAGATAGCCCTCTCGCAATCTGGGACCACTGGCTCCTAACCGCTCGCCTGCCTGCCAGCCTGGTCACCCCCAACTGCCACCCTGCTAGCCTGGTCACCACCCAACTGCCCCCTGCCAGCCTGGTCGCCCCCCAACTGCCACCCTGCTGGCCTGGTCACCCCCAACTGCCACCCTGCTGGCCTGGTCGCCCCCAACTGCCACCCTGCTGGCCTGGTCACCCCCCAACTGCCCCCTGCCAGCCTGGTCACCCCCAACTGCCACCCTGCTGGCCTGGTCGCCCCCAACCGCCACCCTGCTGGCCTGGTCACCCCCCAACTGCCCCCCTGCTGGCCTGGTCACCCCCCAACTGCCCCCCTGCTGGCCTGGTCGCCCCCTAACTGCCCCCCTGCCTGTTGGTCACCCCCTAACTGCCCCCTGCCGGTTGGTTGCCCCCTAACTGTCCGGAAGATGTCTGGTCACCGGATCTAATTAGCATATTACCCTTTTATCAGTATAGATTAGAAATTAAAATAGGAAGTAGAAGAATATTTCCATTCATTTCTTAACGTGATTTGCTTTTTTTAGTGTATTTGTATTGATCTCCCCCGGGCACGCTCCCTGCCCGGGAATTGAACCGTGACCTCCTGGTCCACAGCCCGCTCCGCCCGCTCCCTCCACCCGCAGGCCCCCACGTGGGCTCCCCGTGCTCAGCCAGCTCACCTGCCCCGCGCCTCTCTACCCGGTGCCTCGTCACGGCAACCTCCATGGAACTGCTTGCCTGTCCTATGACACGAGCCGTCAGGCTTCCTCCCAAGCGAGGGATATGGGGGAATACCCTGGGCTTGAAAACGTCGCTCAGGGCCCCGCCCAAAAGTCAGGTGTGGAGAGTGTGGGGCTGGCCTGGTCACCCCCACCCGCCCTCCTCTGCTGGCCTGGTCACCCCCAACTGCCCTCCTCTGCTGGCCTGGTCACCCCCAACTGCCCTCCTCTGCTGGCCCAGTCACCCCCAAATGCTCTCCCCTGCCGGCCTGGTCACCCCCAACTGCCCTCCTCTGCCGGCCTGGTCGCCCCCAACTGCCCTCCTCTGCTGGCCTGGTCACCCCCATATGCTCTCCCCTGCCGGCCTGGTCACCCCCAACTGCCCTCCTCTGCTGGCCTGGTCACCCCCAAATGCTCTCCCCTGCCGGCCTGGTCACCCCCAACTGCCCTCCTCTGCTGGCCTGGTCACCCCCAAATGCTCTCCCCTGTTGGCCTGGTCGCCCCCACCTGCCCTCCTCTGCCGGCCTGGTCGCCCCCAACTGCCCTCCCCTGCCAGCCATCTTGCGGGGCCATCTTGTGACCACATGGGGGCAGCCATCTTGTGTGCGAGGGTGTGATAGTCAATTTGCATATTACCTCTTTCTTATGTAGGATTTTGTTACTTTTTGAGCCCAGTGAGCCACCAGGGCCCTGGAGCAGCTGTCTTCTTTCTCAGGGTCCAAGCACAGAGGAGGGAAAACACACATTTGCTCTGGAAACCAGGCTCTGTTGATGCGGGAAGCTGAGCTGGGGCTGACTCGGTGGGGATTTGATGAGCAGGACATGGCAGGGGCACCTTTGGGAAGGCAAGGTGGGCGCGGAGGACAGGTGCGGGGATGTGGGGGCCCATCGGGAGCCAGCGCAGGGAAAGTGGGATCACCCATGCCCGCGGTGCCTTCTGCACACCGACCTGTGGGGGCTCCAAGTGAGTCACCCAGACGTGGAGGCGCGTGGCCCCCCAGGGTGTAGGGCAGGGTGAGGAGAGGCCCGATGGGGCCTGGGCAGGGTGGGGCCGGGCGGGAGCTGGAGGAGCACCCGAGGGAAGGGCAGGGCCACCTCCAGGTGTCACACTGGAGGGCGGGGGCGGGCGTCCATCCCAATGGTGCGTCGTGTCCTGGGGACTCACCTTTGACACGGTCCTGTGCACTGGGAGGTGCCTGGGTCTGCTCCGAGCCAGGGTATGTGTCCAGGCTGCTGGGTCCACCCCTGGGTGGGGGGGGGGGGGGGGCGCGGGGTGCAAGGGGCAGCGGATGGACGGCTCACTCTCACGTGGATGTCCCTCTCCCACTCACTCTCCCTTCTTTTCACTCCCGGAACCATGTTAAAAACCTTCACAATAAAAAGAAAGACAGACTTAGCGTTCGTTCCCGAGGGAACACGCTGGCTAGGAACCCACTTGCCACAGCAGCGTTTTCTCAGACTCGGCTCAGAACGGAGGCCCTGGAGGTCCCGCGCGGGCACTGGGCACCCATGAGCAACGCGGGGAGGTGGGGGGTGACAGGGGGCCGGCTCCCGCTGCCCAGCCCCAGGCACCCTCCCGCCCGCCTGCCAAGGCCCGGCTCCGTGCCCCCGGCCAGCGCCTCAGACTGCCGCGTCAGCAGCTAAATGTTTGATGAATTCAGCTGTGAAATATTCACAACCTGAAGATCTATAACATGACTCATGTTTTTACCATTTTTCCCCTGTTTGGCCCTAGAAATGCGGCAGCAAGAATTTGTCATGCCCGCCGCGCGGAGGTCAAGACGGACACGTAGAAACGGTTCCTCGGGCGCAGAGGCGCTCCCTGGCCCTGCGCAGGCCTCCCGGGGAGCGGAGGCCGTGGAGATGCGCGCAGAGCCCTGCGTGGGGAAGCGGCCTCGCCCCCCGCCCGCGTCCTGCGGCCTGGAGGCGCCTGATGAGCTCGCCGCAGGACGTGAGGTGCGAAGGGCTGTCAGCACCTTGTCGGGCAGAGGAGACGCCGCTCTTAACGGGAAGAAGCAGAAATGGGCGGTGGCGTCGCAGATGGATGGTGCGTGGTGTGGCTCAGACACGGGGGTGAATGCGTGGAAGTGCGAGGGCCCCCCTGCCGGTTACGGGCCCTCACTGGGGTGGCGTGGGGCGTGGGCACCGCGGGCCAGCGCCCTCATGCCCGCCGGCAATGTGGCCTCCGAGCTTTGCCTAAGAGCCTGGGCTTCCCGCGCGACCACCCGAGGGCCGTGCGGGGTCACCAGCGCCAGCACAGCCTCTTCCGGGGGAAACTGAGGCCTGGGGGCGGGGGGAGGGGCGGTCAGCGCTGCCTGAGGCCCAGAGCCTTGTGTCCACTTGTCCGCGCGTGGCATTGTCCGGGAGGTTACTGGAAAGGACAGTGGATTTGTGGCCCGGCCAGTGCGGCTCAGAGGTTAAGCATGGACCTAGGAACCAGGAGGTCAGGGTTCAATTCCTGGTCGGGGCACAGGCCTGGTTGCGGCTCGATTTCCAGTGTGGGGCCTGCAGGAGGCAGCCGATCCACGGTTCTCCCTCATCAGTGTTTCTATCTCTCTCTCCCTCTCCCTCCCTCTCTGAATTCAATAAAAGTAAATAAAAATAAAGTGAATGCGTGTTCTCACAGGAGAACACGCAGTGTTTGCCGTGTTCGTTTTGGAGTAAGCGCAGGCTAACGTTCTCACGGGTCTCACGCCCTCGGTGATGCAAAATACGTGAACGGAAAGTGACTGAAACACTTTAATCAGCAGCCGGGCTTTGTCCCGGGGACAGGCAGTGAATGGCGGCAATTTGCCTCTTACTATTTGTGTGTATTCCCCAATGTTCCCCGCGAGGACGCCCCGGTCACAGGCCCCGAAGGGCGACTGAGGACTTGACTCCCGGGTCCGAATCTCGGTTGTACACACCCTCGGGTGACACGTGCCCCGGGCGGGGCGTCTGGCTCCCGCTGCCACAGCCACCCTGGGCCTGGAGCTGGGCCTCGGGGGAGGTCTCGCCCAGTCCCGGGGTCTCGGCGTCCGGTTCCCAGCTGCTTGCTGGGTCCAGATGGGACGCCACAACCCAACAGGCGTTTAGCGAGAAGAAAGAGGCTGCACCCCGTTACAAAGCTAACGGTCAGTGCGCCGTGAAGGCAGTCCAGGAGTCCCTGTCCTGGAGGCCCCACCCGGTCCACGCGGCCTCGTCCCGACAGCACGGAGGTCCCAGGCCCACCTGCCGGGTGCGGCCGTCTGGGTGTCGGAGACATGTCAGCTCATTGCAGGTCACGGGCCCTTTGAGGCAGGTTGTCCCATGTCCTCCACGTGGCCGCCGGTCCCCAGGACCCACAGCTCGTGAGCCTTGAGCCCCCCCCACACCTGTCTGTCCGCTGCACGCGCTCTCTGCCCTGGAATTGCTCACACGCCTGCCTCCCGGCAGGGCCTGCTCCCGAGGCAGGCTCGGCGGGTGTCCGCAGCGAATCGGGGTCGGAGCCCTGGAGAACCATGACCGGCATGTAAGACACACAGCGCCTGGTGGACACCTAGCGGGGGGGGTGTGTGTGAGTGTGAGCATGTGTGTGTGTGCGCATGCGTGTGTGTGTACCCCCCAGGCAGCACCTCCCCAGGCAGCACCCTCCCCAGGCAGCACCCCCCAGGCAGTGCCCTCCCACCGCTTGTCAGCTTTCTCGTCATCTCTAGGGGCCGTGGGGTCCATTCCGGTGGCTGACACTTCACTCTTGTCTATTCGCTTTGATGCTGACCTTTCTGGGTTGGACAGGGAACGGCCTCTCAATCCAGGAGCAGTTCCAGGTCCTCTGACCGAGACGCCCAGATGCCCGGTGCCCTGCGCCAGGCCTGGGGCAGCACCTCGCTGCCAGGGCCAGTCATACAGGCACTTAGGCAAAACCAAGGCTGCCCTGCCCAGCACCCACAGCTGCCCTGCCCAGCACCCACGGCTACCCTGCCCAGCACCCACGGCTACCCTGTCCAGCACCCATGGCTACCCTGCCCAACATCACAGCTGGAGGACGGATCTCAGCTGCCCTGCTGCCTGCGGGGGCTTGGCTGGGCTCTACACCAGGTCCCCAAACTCTGAGCCAGGTCCCCAAACGCTGCGCCGGGTCCCCTTATACTGCACCAGGCCACATAGACACCCCGGGACTGTGCACTGGGCCCCGCCAGCCCCCCCAGACCCTACGCCAGGCTGGACCCACTGGCTCAGTAGGTCCCTCCACTGGGTGCCTCTCCGCCCTCCCACCTCCCCCAGCTCCACAGGTCCCCTCGCCCCGAGCGGCATCACAAGTTCCCCACCATCAGGGTTCATCATAACCCAACATTTGCTCACAGAGTCTCCAAGCCTCCGGCTCAGTGCACAGTCCTGACTCAGAAATTATTCTTCCGTTTTCAGGAATACACATAAAGCTCATATTTACATGTTACTTCTAGAATTCTATGTATACATGACTTGTTACATTGTATATGCATACCAGAGCCCCGATGCACGGATTCACAGCTGGCCTGCAGGGATCGGGCCAAAGCTGGCTCTCCGACCGCCCCGAGGGGTCTCGGATTGCGAGAGGGTGCAGGCCAGGCTGAGGACCCCACCAGTGCATAACCGTGGCTGGGGAGAGACCGCGGGAGGGCTCCAGGGTGTGTCTGGCCCCGTCTCGCCCAGTCCTGACTGCCCAGACCCCAGCAGCAAGCTAAGCTACCAGTCAGAGCGTCTGCCCCCTGGTGGTCAGTGTGTGTCATAGTGACCAGTCCAACACTTAGCACGTTAGGCTTTTATTATATAGGATACCTATTATTCAGATGCTAGAAGCCCAGTGCGTGACATCACACGGCCCCACCCACCCGCATGCGCCTCGCTGCACATGCAGCCTCCTGGTGACTGGTCTATATAATCTAATTATATAGATTATATATAGTGTACACATTTGGTATAGTTACTAAATATAAAAGTTATATATAATTTCATATTATATAAAAGTCTACACTATATATAAAATGTATAGCCCTACATAATAAAACCCTAATACGCAAATCAACCAAATGGCAGAACGAGAAGCAGAATGACTGGTCGCTATGACACACACTGACCACCAGGGGGCAGATGCTCAATGCAGGAGGTGCCCCCATCTGCCCCCTGAGAGGGAGGTAACTGGAGGCGGTGGTCAGGGGGTGGGGCTGGCCAGTGGGCGGCGCCACGCCCCCAGCCAAGGTGGGTGCCAGCGGGGGTCCCCCCATCACCCCACCCACCGGTCGCCTCACAGATCGGCCCTGATCGCCGGCCAGGCCTAGGGACCCTACCCTGTAGATTGGGAGCAGTCTCTTCGATTTAAACATTAAAACCTGGCCAGGCTGCTCTGACACCGAGAAAACAGGAGGATGCAGCGATGACATGCATGGACTCCGGCTTGCACGTTTTGTGGTCGGCCCTGATCCTGACACTTATCACTGTGTGGCAAAGCCAATTACTTAACTCCCCTCTGCTTCCGTGTTTCCACCATAAGATGGGGAGATGGTACTACTGCCTCGGAGGATCACGTACCAGTATGTACTCCTTATCGTCAGGGCAAAAAGATGTAGCTGCCCCCACAGCAGCAGATGCCTTTCGCCTGTGTGAAAAGCATGGTCACTGGTGCATGCAGAGTCCCGGATTGCAAGGGGGATGTCCGACTGCCGGTTCAGGCCCAACGTCGCCCGAGGGGTCCCAGGTTACAAGAGGGCGCAGGCTGGGCTGAGGGGACCCCCCCCCATGCACGAATTTTGTGCGCTGCACCTCTAGTAATTGCATAATTGTGGAATAAGAGTTGGTGTGATCTGCACATTCTATATGTTAGACATATTAATGTAAATATAGACCAGAAGGGACTTGTGCAGGGGTGTGGCCGGCACAGCCTCGGGACTCAGGGCCGCCTGACGCCCGTCCACTGTCCCACGTCCTCAGGTGACCTGACCGCTTCCCCAGCGGGTGTGAGGCCCGGGAGCGGAGCGCCAGGTCTGCCTTCCCCGTGGCTCCCGCGCGCACAGTGCGGTGGGCACGTCGCAGGGGCCCCGTGCGTGTCTGCCTCTCCCGGACGGGGCGCCGCCGTGCGTTGTGTTGTGAAGGGAATGGTTGGTTCCTGGAGTCTTGCTCTGTCACACGTCACAGGGCAGGATTTTACATCTAGGGCTTCCTAATGGATTATTCATTAAGTCGTGCTGGCTGGCTAGCTAAGCATTTGGGGGAAATGCTCCTTCATGCAAATTAAACTCCAGAAGGTCAGCGACGTAACCATAAAAAGACGCAAAATAAAATAGAGAACTTTTAATAGTTTTGTAAGGAAGATCTTTTTGAAATTTTAAAGCACTTAACCCAGATTATTAAAAAGGAAAGAACTGGCTAAATAAAAAAAAAAAAAATGGTTACGCAAGACGAATACATAAATTACAGAGCAGACAAATACATAAATCGTAAGCTGTAATTTAATCCATTGCGACTGTAACTTATTACAATGTAACATGCATTCATCCTATTGCCAAAGAATTAATATCTCCCAAATAGGACGTTCCCCCAGAGTCTACGCTGACACCCCAACTGGGGAAAAATTGGGCCAATTCTATAAGAAAAAGCAGAAAGAGAAGACAAAGAGGAAACGGAATAAACAAGAAAATAAATTCCACTTCCACAGACTTGGATGAAGAAGACGTAGAAGAATACAAATTTTTCTTTGTGAAGCAAATGGCAGAAATTGGGCAGGCTGGGGAGCCCCCGTGCTGGAGGGCCTCGGGGACGCCGACGCCCCCCCCCCCCCCCCCCCGGATGGGACCTTCAGGAAGAGCTGCGATCCTTACTGATCGGCCTCTCAAATTGCGTTCCAGTCCCCCAGCACCTCCTCGAGCCGTAGGAAGAGTGCGGGAAGCTCGCTGCGGCCCTGACAGGAACGCCTGGTGCGGGACCTGGTTCCCGGGTCCATGCGGGGAAGCCACGGGCCTGGAGGAGGACAGCAGGACACGGGGGAGGGGGCGGATGCACGCCCGGAGGCATCGGGCACCTGACCCTCACGGTGACGGTGCAGACGCGGTGCAGGCCTGGTGGCTAGCGTGGGCTTCAGCGCTTTCCCTGAAATGCTGCCTGCGGGGGGAGGATGGGGGTGGTGTTTGGTTTGGGGTGTTTTATATAAATATGTATTTTTTTATTGATTTCAGAGAGGGGGAGAGAGAGAGAGAGAGAAGCATCAATGATGAGAGATTCATGGATCGGCTGCCTCCTGCACGCCCCGCACTGGGGATGGAGCCCGCAACCCGGGCCTGTGTCCTGACCGGGAATTGAACCGTGACCTCCAGGTTCATGGGTCAACACTCAACCACGGAGCCACGCGGCCGGGCTGCACCTGTGGTTTTCACGCCCTGGGGAACGAGGTCACGGGAGAAGGGGCCGCTGTGGCCCCAGCTTGGCTGCTGCGCACGCAGATCCTGGCTCACTGTCACCCTGTGTCCGTGGTCCCCACCCGTGACGTGTGGTTCCCTCCGCCACTCACGCAGCACCGCAGACGCGGCTTCAACAGCACCCAGGTGCCTCTCCCCGCGGCCTCTCACTGTCGCCCCGTCCTGCCTCTGAGTCTGTGCATCCCTGCTGCCCGCCCCCCCTCACCTGTGCATCCCTGCTGCCCGCCCCCCCTCACCTGTGCATCCCTGCTGCCTGCCCCCCCTCACCTGTGCATCCCTGCTGCCCGCCCCCCCTCACCTGTGCATCCCTGCTGCCCGCCCCCCCTCACCTGTGCATCCCTGCTGCCTGCCCCCCCTCACCTGTGCATCCCTGCTGCCCGCCCCCCCTCACCTGTGCATCCCTGCTGCCCGCCCCCCCTCACCTGTGCATCCCTGCTGCCCGCCCCCCCTCACCTGTGCATCCCGAGGGTGAGAATGCGGTCCGTGAGGACGGCGAAGGGGGGGCGGGGAGGGCTCCTGGCGGAGGGTTTGCAGCTTTGCAAACCGGTTGGGGCCCCTGGCGGCGGCGGCGGGTGGGCGGGAGCTGGTGACCCCGCGGGAGGCGGGAAGCGGCGTGGCGTGGCTTCACCCCGCTGTCATCGTCACCCACGCGCTGAGCAGGTTTAGCGTCCCCCGAGCCGAGCCGGCAGCCCCTGGCCCGGGGACGCGGAGGCCGTGGGAGGCGAGGGCCCAGCAGCCACGGCCCACACGCTGCTCCCTCCCTGTCCTGGCCGCGGGGACAGCCTCCTCCAAACTGCGAGCCCAGGACGGTCGGGTCCCTCCCGGAGAGGCTCAAAGGGCTGCCCTCAGGCTCTGGGCCGAACGTCACCTTTTACAACAAACGTGCTTGTCGGGAACCAAACACCCAGGAGCTGTGACGCGAGGGACGACCTTGCCATTATTGCTGTGTGTGCGTGTGTGCGTGCCCATGTACATGTGTGTGCGTGTGTGCGTGTGTGCGTGCCCATGTACATGTGTGTGCCTTGTGTATGTGACTGTCGTGCATGTTTGTGACCAGAGTGTGTGTGTACTTGTGTGTATGTGCATGTATGTGTATGGGTGGGTGTGAGTGGGTGGGTGTGCCCGTGTACTTGTGTGTGCATGTGTGTGGGTGTGCATGCGTGTGTACTCATGCAGATGTGCATGTGCTTGTGCATGTGTGAGAGAATGAGTGTGTATGTGTGCATGCATGAGCAAGCATGAATGAGAGTATGTATGCGCATGTGTTCGCGTGTGTACATGTGCCTTGCGTGCACGCATGAATCTGTGTGCCTGTGTGCATGCATCAGCATGTGCGTGTGCGGGCATGTGGGGTGCAGGGGAGGAAGCAGTTCCAGGATGTGCTCTTCCCCCCACTTCGTGGGTCCCGTTCCTGGGGACCTGGAGCCTCGGCCACGGAGCTGAGGACTGGGAAGGACCCTCCCCCGGGAGAGAGCCCCACGCTCCCCGCCAGGAGAAGGCGCAGCTCACACAGGAGGCCTGAGGCCGGTGGGGAGCCCTCCTCACTGCGGGCCGCTGAGCAGCTGGCCAGGTCCCCGCACGAACAGGTGTCCGCGCTGCTCGCTTTCCAGGGACACGTGGGCCTGAGACGCCCCTGGTCACGCGCCGCATTCCCGGGGGCACAGCGCGCAGCAGGCGTCCGGTTCGGGACGGGCAGGACAGGACGGGTTCCCGGGCCTCGAGCCGCAGAAATGTCTCTTGTCCCCGTCCCGGGGCCAAGCTGGAGGGGGGTGGGGGGTGGGGGTGGGGGAGCCGCTGCCTCTCTCTCCCCTCCGGGGTGCCCGGTCCTTGGGGACCTGGGGTGCAGACCAGCACCCACCTCCCACCTCTGCCTGCGCCTCGCACAGCCCTTCCGCGTGTCCCTGCGCCGTTTCTCCGTCCAGAAGCACACGGGCCTGGACCGAGGTCCCGGTTCCCAGCGGGAGCCCAGCCGCACGGACCGCTGTGCGGGGCCCGCTGCCGGGAGGTCAGGTCCGGGCGCCGGGGAACTGGGCGTTCACTCTGGAGGAGAAGGCGGCCTGGCTCCGGAGCGCGCGGAGGAGGATGCGGGGCGAGGGGCGGACTGTTCATTCACAGGCGCGTCGTCCGCCCCCATGGGGGGGGGGGGGGGGTTAGTCTCCAGATCAATAACCCGAGCGGACGTGCAATCCGGATAAAAGCTGGCTTCCCCGATTGGCACGCCAGTTAATTTAGACAATGGCTGGGCCGGGCCGTTTGATGAGCAGGACAGGGCGCACTTGGGATGGGAAATCGAGGCGGAGCGGAGTCGCAGCTGGTCCTCTGACGGTCGCCAGGCCGGCCGGCCGGTCACGGCCACTCACTGTCAGATCTCGGCCCTCGGCCGCGCCCAGTGGGCCGTGTCCATGCACTCACTCGCTGTCCAGCCTCATGGTCACTCGGCTGACGGATCGCGGGGGCCTGGCCCTGGGCGCAGGGGAAGCGAGGCCACTGGCCAGCAGGCAGGTCCCAGCCCGGCCGCCGGCAGCAGACCCCACCGGGCCTTCCCCCCTGCACCCGTCAGCACACCCCACCGGGCCTTCCCCCCTGCACCCGTCAGCACACCCCACCAGGCCTTCCCCCCCTGCACCCGTCAGCAGACCCCACCAGCCCGGCTCTGGTTGCAAGAAACGGCATCGGCATCACAGCCCGGTGGGCGTGGCTCAGGGGTTGAGCATTGACCTAGGAGCCAGGAGGTCAGGGTTCGACTCCCGGTCAGGGCCCACGCCTGGGTTGCGGGCTCCATCCCCAGGGGGGCGCGTGCCGATCCATGATTCTCTCTCAGCATGGATGTTTCCCTCTCTCTCCTTCCCCCTTCCTCTCTGGAATCAATGAAACCATTTTTTGAAAAAAGAAATATCAACACAGTTAAGACAGTTTCACAACGGGAAGGGTTACGGTAGTAGGTCTCACAGAAGACACTTTTGTTTTTCGTCCTGAGGACCAGGGAGCAGTGGGAATTGCTGGGGAGGGTGTTGGAGAGCCGGGCTGGAGCCCTGAGGTGGCAATGACCCCAGGCAGCGGGGGCCACCCGTCAGCAGTGGGTCAGCAGCCCAGAAGGGGATGGCCGAGGGGACCCACAGCCCCGAGGTGGATGGAAGTGGCCGGCACATCGGCCCCACCTAAAACAGCCCGGTCCTCCCCGGGAAAGGCCTCCCGTGACCTTCGTGACGCCTGGACACCAGGGTCCCACAGGAGGAGGCCACGCCCAACATCCCACCACAGCAGAGACGCACACGGTAACTCCACACCCACACGGACGCGTCCGCCGCAGGCTGTAAATTAACCACGTGTAAAATGGTTAAACAAAACCAAAATCACCCGGATAAGCGAGACACGAGAGCCGGCAGGCAATGAGCTGGCACAAATGGAAAAGAATTACCCCCTCGAAACGAGCATTATAATTGTCGAAATGAAAGCTCGGTGGATGGGTAAACAGCCGGCACAAGGCAATAATAACCTGGAGACGCATCCGAGCAAACGCACCACGAGGAGGCCGAGCTGGGAGTCCGGGAGCGAAGCTCATGCGCAGGCACGAGGCGCCTGTGGGGGGCGGGCAGGGCGCGGGGCAAGCGACCCGGCAGAGAACCAGCGGGACCCACAATTCCACCGGCGGCACGGCCAACAGGTGAGCTGTGTAGACTCGCCATTTGGAAATCGATAAACACATTTCTTTTCGTATGGATCTCAGCGAGGACGGGAGAGGGAGGGAGAGAAGCCTCCGTGACGAGAGAGAATCGCGCATCAGCCGCCTCCTGCACGCCCCACAGTGGGGATGGAGCCCACAGCCCGGGCATGGGCCCTGACGGGGAATCGAACCCTGACCTCCTGGGCCATAGGTCAACAACGCTCAGCCACGGAGCCAGGCCTGTACGTACAAAAACTCGCAGAGACCAGAAAGCGCGTCAGTACCCTCCGAACCCCTGCGTGAGCCCCTCTGTGAGTAAACAGAACACAGGCGCCAGGCCTCCGCGCAGAGACGCTAGAGCGTGCGTTACCCAGGGGTCCACAGAACAACTGCCACGCTTGCGTTGTTCGAGGAGCGCGAGGGAGGGTGCGCATGAGAAACACCTATTGTTACTACTGTCCATCAGATTCACTTGTTGAAGGAGAATAACCTTACAATTATCTTTTCATGGGCAACGGAGCACCCATACAGCCCCGAATTTACTTACGACTTTTAAAAGCGCTTAATTTTTTAAAACTAAGTGTGGCTCAGTGGACAGAGCGCCGGCCTGCGGACCGAAGGGTCCCGGGTTCGATGCCGGTCAAGGGCACGGACCTTGGTTGCAGGCTCGATCCCCAGTGGGGGGCGTGCAGGAGGCAGCTGATCCATGTTTCTCTCTCATCCATGTTTCTAGCTCTCTCTCCCTCTCCCTTCCTCTCTGTAAAACAATCAATATTTTTTTAAAAAGCGCTTAGTTAAACAGCAACAGGTGAACCTTCTAACCCCGAGGGGCGACCTGCAGGACACACGCAGCAGCGGCGAGGACGCGTGGAGGTGAAGGGCGTGGGCTCGTGGCCGACGCGGATGCCACGTTCATTGCAGGGGAGCCCCCAGGGAAAGACAAGGCCTTCGCATCCCGAGACGCCCAGGCAGGGCGCCCCCTCGCGGTGAGAACAATTGGTTAGCGCAGACCAGCAAACGCATATAAGACGCCAACCGTAAAATCAGCCACTGATTAATTTAATTACGGTAACGAGTGAACATCTGCTCGCAAACTCCCCGTGAGCGCCGTGGAGAGCCGTGAGCTGAGGGCCGCGGGTGACACGTGGCCGACAGACAAGGGGGGACGTGCAGACCGCCCCCGAGGCAGCCGGGACGCGGCCCAGCAAACAAGGCGCTGCCGTGGTGGTGGGGGTGGTGCCGGCCTCCCAGTCTCCTTTTGTTTACGTCTCAGGCTCCTGTTGTCACGGTGCTTTGCGACTGTGAGTATGTGGCCTGCGTTCCTTCATTATTTTTTAAACATGTTTTTATTGATCTCAGAGGGGAAGGGGGAGGGAGAGGGAGAGATGGAAACATCCGTGATGAGAGAGAACCATGGATCGGCCGCCTCCTGCACGCACGCCCCCCGCTGGGATGGAGCCCGCACCCCGGGCCTGTGCCCTGATGGGGAATCGAACCCTGACCTCCTGGGTCCTAGGTCGATGCTCAACCCCTGAGCCTCGCTGGCCGGGCCACCTACACCTTTTGAGTCTCTCAGAACGTAGCTACGGATAGCCACTGCTGACCAAGCCGTGATGTCACCGAAACAGCCGGCGAACAGCGCCTGTGTCCTACGGTCCCGCTGCGCCCTGACCGGGAAGTGCGCCGAGAAAGGAAGCGCCGCTGAGCGGATGGTGAGGAGAGGAATGCACTCCCGTCTGTGCCACGTTTACCGACGCCGTGGGTGACGCTCTGCACCACGTTTACCGATGCCGTGGGCGATGCTCTGTCTGCACCACGTTTACCGATGCCGTGGGCGATGCTCTGTCTGCGCCACGTTTACCGATGCCGTGGGTGATGCTCTGTCTGCGCCACGTCTATCGATGCCGTGGGCGACGCTCTGTCTGCGCCACGTCTATCGATGCCGTGGGCGATGCTCTGTCTGCGCCACGTTTACCGATGCCGTGGGTGATGCTCTGTCTGCGCCACGTCTATCGATGCCGTGGGCGACGCTCTGTCTGTGCCACGTCTATCGATGCCGTGGGCGATGCTCTGTCTGCGCCACGTCTACCAATGCCGTGGGTGATGCTCTGTCTGCGCCACGTCTACCAATGCCGTGGGTGACGCTCTGTCTGCGCCACGTTTACCAATGCCGTGGGTGACGCTCTGTCTGCGCCACGTTCGTTTACCAATGCCGTGGGCGACGCTCTGTCTGCAAGATGAAAAACCGTGTGTGAGTGGAACCATGCAGGTCCAGCCCACGGGCTCCAGGCCGGCCCTGCGCCCTTTGCAGCTGTGGGTTTGCTGCACGTGGGCCTTCGAACGTGTTTGACGTGGACACTCCGTGTGCATACCAAGGCCGTCCCCGCAGCGTGCTGAGATGGGCAAATGACGTCTTTCTGTCTCAGCCTAACACAGCCAATCAGGAAGAAGGAGACGAGGGTTTTGATGGCTGACGCCTGCTATTTGACACGTGCGGGCGGTGTCGGCTCCACCTTCTGGTGTTTGCTCCTGTGTGAGGTTGGACTGTTTCTACGTCGTCTCCAGAAGAGCAGAAGCAGGCACACGGGGGTGGGGGGTGGGGGAGGCTCCTCGGGCGCTGGGAGCCGCGCCCCTGTGACTGCGGCAGGGCGTCCGTGGCGAGGGCCTCTCAGTGCCTCTAGGAAAGTGTGAGAACGTGGTCCCAGCCGCCGGGCTCCTGGCTCCACCCCCCCCCCCCGTCCCCCGTGGGTCCTGAGCTGCTCGGGCTCGGAGAGTCGGGGAGGCCTGTGGGCACGGCCACCCTCCTGAGAAGCGGCTGCGTTGCTGTCACAGCGTCCTCTCTGCTCCTCTCGTGTCGGGCTTGCCCTCGTTCATGGAGAGGCGTGAAGCTCACACCTGAGACCAGGAGGAGGTGTGACCTGCACGGGCGTCCCGGGAGGTGGTCTCAGAGGTCTCCACAGAGCTGCCTGCCTGGCCATCGGGAGCGTGTGTGTGTGCACATATGTGTATGCGTGCATGTGCATGCTTGTGCCGTGTGTGTGCGTGTATGTGCACACCAAGTGCATGTGTGTGCATATTTGCGTGTATGTGTGTGTTTTTGCACGTGTGTGTGTGTGTGTCAGGATATTTGTGTTCAGGAACCAGCTCCCTCCATTATGGTAATCCCAGGGCAGGCCTCAGGCTCTGAACCCAGGGAGGAGTCTGTGTTAGAGCTAGGGTTAGGGTTAGGGCTAGGGTTAGGGCTAGGGTTAGGGCTAGGGTTAGGGTTAGGGTTAGGGTTAGGGCTAGGGTTAGGGTTAGGGCTAGGGTTAGGGTTAGGGTTAGGGTTAGAGTTAGGGCTAGGGTTAGGGTTAGGGTTAGGGCTAGGGCTAGGGTTAGGGCTAGGGTTAGGGTTAGGGCTAGGGTTAGGGCTAGGGTTAGGGCTAGGGTTAGGGTTAGGGTTAGGGTTAGGGTTAGGGCTAGGGTTAGGGCTACGGTTAGGGTTAGGGTTCGGGTTAGGGTTAGGGTTAGGGTTAGGGCTAGGGTTAAGGGTTAGGGTTAGGGTTAGGGTTAGGGTTAAGGGTTAGGGTTAGGGTTAGGGTTAGGGTTAGGGTTAGGGTTAGGGTTAGGATTAGGGCTAAGGGTTAGGGTTAGGGTTAGGGCTAAGGGTTAGGGTTAGGGTTAGGGTTAGGATTAGGGCTAAGGGTTAGGGTTAGGGTTAGGGCTAAGGGTTAGGGTTAGGGTTAGGGTTAGGATTAGGGCTAAGGGTTAGGGTTAGGGTTAGGGCTAAGGGTTAGGGTTAGGGTTAGGGTTAGGGTTAGGGTTAGGGTTAGGGTTAGGGCTAAGGGTTAGGGTTAGAACTAGGGTTGGGGTCATGGTTTGGGTTAGGGTATTTCATTTTCTCAGGAACCTTATTTTTTCTCTTTTCTCTGCTTTCTTGAGACATATCTGACAGGTATGGTTGTGTAAGTTGAGGGTGTGCACGTGTTGTTTGACACTTGTGTGGACAATCACACCTGTACTGTGCTGACACCTTTTCCACCACACTACGTCTCCTCTCGTCATCCCTTCCACGCTGTAAACGCCCTTTTTCCCTGTAACTTCCACTGGGCTCACAGACCCTCAGAGCCTGCTGAATGTGAGGCACGTTCCGGCCTCACTCCGTGGGGACGATCTCCTCAATGTCACAGGGAAATGTGAGGCGTGTCTGTGAAAGACCTTCTCACTGTGCCTGAGCCAGAACGCCACTCAGGAGACACCGAAAGTCAGTCATCTGTGTGTGCACGTGTGTGTGTGCATGTGTGTGTGTGTGCAGTTTATAGTGTATGTGTGTGTCCAGCCAGACCCTTTGTGTGTGTGTGTGTGTGCAGTGTATAGTGTGTATGTGTGCAGTGTATAGTGTGTGTGTATAGTGTGTGTGTGTAGCATATAGTGTGTGTGCAGTGTTTAGTATGTGTATGTGTTTAGTGTGTGTGTGCGTGCAGTGTATAGTATGTGTATGTGCATGCAGTGTATAGTATGTGTGTGTGTAGTGTATAGTGTGTGTTTGAGTGGAGTGTATAGTGTGTGTGTGTGAAGTGTCTAGTGTGTGTGTGCAGTGTATAGTGTGTGTGTGCAGTCTATAGTGTGTGTGTGTGTGTGCAGTGTATAGTGTGTGTGCAGTGTATAGTGTGTGTGTGCAGCCAGACCCTTTGTGTGTGTGTGTGTACAGTGTATAGTGTGTATGTGTGCAGTGCATAGTGTGTGTGTGTGTATAGTGTGTGTGTGTGCGGTGTGCGTGTATAGACCTGAATTTATGACTCTGCTTTCCAGAAAACCCCTCCCTATGTGCACCATAAAAATGCAAACTCAGCCCTAGCCAGTGTTGCTCAGTGGATAGAGCATCAGCCTGCAGACTGAAGGGTCCTGGGTTCGATTCCCGGTCAGGGCACAGGCCCAGGTTGGTTGTGGGCTCCATCCCCAGTGTGGGGCGTGCAGGAGGCAGCCGATGGATGATTCTCTCTCACCATGGATGTTTCTGTCTCTCTTCCTCTCTGAAATGAATAAAAATGTATTTTTTTTAAATGCAACTTCAGTTAGAAATGAATCAGAGGAAAGATCCCGTCTCTGCTTGGCACCCAGGGGCGGTTCCCATGAACGCCTCCACCGGCCTCCCTGAAAGTCCCACCCGATCCCCTGAAGGTCCTGGACGAGGAGGAGGGGGTCCTCCTTCTCCACCGAGCAAGTCCGGCCACCTCGCGGTGAACAAAGACGCCGTGCCCTCCAGCTGCCACCCGGATGGGCCGGCGCAGCTCCCGGCATTACGGACAGATTACTCCGAGCCTCGGAGACCGTCTGCCATTAGCATTTTGTTGATTGATTTGTTGCAAAGAAATGACCCTGATTATGTTCTTAGTAATCAGTTTATCGCTAATTGGCTTTCTTTCATTAAAATATAAAGAGGCATCCCGACCAAGCCGCCAAGGTGTGGGGCCGTGCCTGGCCGGTCCCCGCGGCTGTCACCGCCGGTCCTCTTTGATTTCCATGGAAATCTAATTATTCAGTGAATTAAGAGCTGTGACCTCCGCGGGAAGCTGGGGGGGGGGTGACTTCCAGGCATCGATCGGGATGGAAGGCCAGCAGCGCCCGCCACGGCTGACTCTCTTGTTGACAAAAACGGGAGCGTCAGCAGACAGTGATTAAGGCCGGGCCGCGGGAGAGCAGGCCGGACGGGGAGCCGCAATTCGATGCTTGGCAATAACGCCAGCGCCGCCGCGGTGCCGAAGGAGGTGCAGTCCTTCTTCTCGAGAAAGAACGGCCATTCCCCGGGCGGCCAGGCCGAAGGGGAGACCGTGGCATTGAGGCGAGGCCGGGGTCCCCCTGACAAACCACCACTGCCCCCCCACTCCGGGCTTCACCTCTCCGGCCTCGTCAAGTCAAGGGAAAATGTGTCTGGGACCAAGTGAGGGTATTTCTTGGGGGGCCCCCACCCCAAGCTGAGCTCCTCACCTGAGGGCCGGGGCCCAGGCCTCAGCCCGACCTGGATCTGCCTGTCCCCCAAGGGAGCTCACCCCGAGGCACAGACACACACCCCCCCCCCCCCCAAGCAGAGGGGCCTGCTGAGCGCGGGCAGCTGGGTCCCGCCTGCTTCTGTGCGTTTTGTGATGTATTGTTTGTTCGCCCTCACCCCAGGACGTGTTCCCAGCGATTTTAGGGAGAGCGGGAGGGAGAGGGAGAGAGAGAGAAACATCGATGTGAGGGAAACAGCGACCGGCTGCCTCCTGCACGCGCCCCAACCAGGGCCCGGGCCGGGGAGGAGCCTGCAACCCAGGAACCTGCCCTTGACCGGCATCGAACCCGGGACCCTTCGGTCCACCGGCCGACGCTCTACCCACTGAGGCCCGCGGCCTGGGCCCCCGGCCGGCTCTACGTGCGCCCATCGGGTTCTGCACGCACAGCCCTTGGCACGGACCTGAGGAGGCACTTTCGACAGAACCTCTGCCCACGCCGCGTCTCCTTACCTCCGGGCCTTGCCTGGCGCCGCCTCTCCCTCCTGTTTCGCTGTGAGGCGGCCGCAGCAGCACCTGCTCGGGCACCAGTGTGCGCGCTGCTGTGGCTGCGGCTGCGGCTGCGGCCGCCTCTCCGGGCTGTGCAGGCTTCAACATCAGCGCGACGACGCCCCCTCTCCTCACGAGGACTCCAGACACGCCGCGTCCACCTGCTCCATGCGGACACGGACACGCGATCACACGTGAGCCGGCCAGCACCACGGGGTCCAGCCGGGCACTCGGCCACCTTCCCATCCGCGTGTCGGGGTGGGGCTCTGCATTCCACGTGACTGGTAAGAGTCACGCGTCCCTGTCAGTCACGCGTGTCTCCTGCTCAGTGAGGCCATCGGTGAACCTGGCATGGCCCCATTCCCGTGTGCTGTGACCCACACAGCCTGGCCACCCACCCGCAGGACAGCCCGGGAGAATGGGCCTGGCCTGCATTCCCGGGAGGGGAGGTGCAGACGCTGTTTGCACGGGGCCTGGCTCTGGGTGGGGAGCCGCAGCTGCACAGGGCCTCGCCGGAGTCACGGCCCCTCGACCCACGTGGGGCCTGCTCGGTCCTTCCTTCCCAGGCCCCCTCCCATCCCGTCCTGGACGACGGGAGCTGCCACAGAGGCCAGAGACAGGGCCCAGGTGCTGGGGGTGGGCGAAGAGGGCGGGGCCGCCCGCGCCTCCTGCAGGGGCTCACCGTGTCCCCCTCTTCCTGCCACCTGCGCCCCCGCCTCCCTCCTCACCATCCCCCCCACGCCTCCCGGTGAAATCAATCACCGCCTGCCACCGCCAGTTAAAGTGGAATTAAACGGGCTCTGCGCGTTAATAACAGGCTGTGATGGACGGACTCCCCCTAATGATGCTCAGACCCCGACGCAGTGAACTCCTCGTGGGGGGAGGGGCGCGGCGAGGGGAGTCGGCAGGAGCCCCCAGAGGCGCTCTATCTGCCGGATTAAATGAATATTGATTGCGCAGCTCATAATTAATGGGAGCAACTTTTGATTAAAAATGAGTTCATTTCGCAAGCAAGCAGCGTGTGTGTGCCCGCTGCATCCGAAAATAGCGCCGGGAAGAAGGGGCCCTTGCTGCCGGCGGGACCCCAGGGCGTCTGTCCCCACGGGACGCCTCCGGGCCCGCAGCCTGACGTGGGGACACGGGCTCCTGCCCTTCCCTCGGCGACTGGTCACAGCGACGAGGAGGACGGGCCAGAGCGCCGGCCAAGACCCGACACCGGGAGGGGCGAGGAGCAACCGCGTGTCTCTCTGGAAATCCGTGCCTTAGGGCGTTCCCGCAAAGATGGGACCAGACAGTGTTGTCTTGGGGAGCACTGAGCTGAGGAAGGCCCCCCACCGCCACCGGTTCATCTCACACATGAATGACACGTAAAAGGCAACGGTAAGCCCTCATTGGTGTGGCTCAGTGGATAGAGCACCCGCCTGCGGACCGAAGGGTCCCGGGTTCGATTCCGGTCCAGGGCACGTGCCTGGGTTGCAGGCTCCTCCCTGGCCTGGGCCCTGGTCAGGGCTCGTGCAGGAGGCAGCCAATCGATGTGTCTCTCTCACATCGATGCTTCTCTCTGCCTCTCCCTCTGTCTCCCACGCTCCCTGAAAACCAACAGAAAAACATCCTCGGGTGAGGCTTAACCAAAAAAAAAAAAAAGGCAAAGTTACCTGACCAAGGTCGGGAAACATTCAGAAGCCCTCCGGTCAGAGGAGCTAAAATCCTGGATCAAATGGTAACCCATTTGTACAGTCCTGGCTTCACTGGCGATAAAGCCAGTTGACACTCGGGGTGCTGGGCCATGAGGAGGCGGGTGCTGGGACCGGCCCCCCCTGCAGCGGGAGGCATGGTCGATCCCCGTGTCCAGTGGGTTCCCGCGGGCTGTGTGCGGGCAGGGGACGGGATCCGGGCCCTGAAAGCGTCCCCGTTCACAATGGGGATGTCCCTTAAAGCCAGGACCCCCTGACGGGCAACAAAATAAAGTATGTGACCAGAGGAAGTCTAGTTTCCACAGGAAATAATTGCTTCTCTCAGCCACGGCCCTGAGCTGAGCAGGGAAATAAAAGATCCCATCCACAGCCCGGCCGGTGTGGCTCAGTGGCTGAGCATCGGCCTCTGAACCAGGAGGCCACGGTCTGATTCCCGGTCAGGGCACAGGCCCAGGTTGCGGGCTCCGTCCCCAGTGTGAGGCGTGCAGGAGGCAGCCGATCCATGATTCTCTCTCATCGTGGATGTTTCTCTCTCTCCCTCTCCCTTCCTCTCTGAGGTCAATAAAAATATCCCACTCGTAGAACAAACACCAGGCGTGAAGCAGGGGCCATCTGTATGTAGTATGAATCCCAGGGAAACTCTGGACTCGAGGATGACAACTCGTCACTGTAGGTTCATTTTAGTTTTTTGTGTGGTTTTTTTTTTTTAATATATTTTATTGATTTCAGAGAAGAAGGGAGAGGGAGAGCGAAACATCAATGATGAGAGAGAATCATTGCTTGGCTGCCTCCTGCACGCCCCCTCCTGGGAACCAAGCCCACAACCCGGCCTGTGCCCTGACCAGATTCCCAGGAATCAGTTGGAACAAATGTTCATCTGGTGGGGCACCTTGAGGGGGGGAAGGGGCCGTGTGTGGGGGACCGTGGGGGCGGGGGAGGGGACTGGGAAATCTCTGTACTCTCCCCTTAGTTGTGCTGCCACCTGGATCTGCCTTCAAAAATGATCGTTAAAAATCATGTTTAGGAGGAGAGCCTAAGGGAACTTTGGGACAACACGGACCAAAACAACATCCGCATAACAGGGGTGCCAGAAGGAGAGGAAACTGAGCAAGGAATAGAAACCCTGCTTGAAGAAATAATCACAGAAAACGTCCCTGATATCGGGAAGAAAAAACCCACACCAGTCCAAGAAGCTCACAGAGTCCCAAACAACATGAACCCCAAAAGACCGACACCAAGGCACATAGAAAGAGCTTGGAAGAGCCACAGCAATCCTGAGAAAGAAGAACAAAGTTGGAGGGATCACATTACCAGATATCAAGCTATATTACCAAGCCACGGTTCTCAAAACTGCCTGGTACTGGCACAAGAACAGACACGTAGACCAGTGGAACAGAACAGAGAACCCAGAAATCAACCCAAGCCACTATGCTCAATTAATATTTGACAAAGGAGGCATGAACATACAATGGAGTCAAGATAGTCTCTTCAATAAATGGTGCTGGGAAATTTGGTCAGATACGTGCAAAAAAATGAAACGAGACTAACCAACTTACACCATACACAAAAACACACTCAAAATGGCTAAAGGACTTGAATGTAAGATGGGAAACCATAAAAATCACACAAGACTCCATAGGCAGCAAAATTGCAGACATATGTCGTAGCAATGTCTTTACAGACACAGATCCTAGAGCAAGAGAGACTAAGGAGAAAATAAACAAATGGGACTACATCAAAATAAAAAGCTTCTGCACAGCAAAAGAAACCATCAACAAAACAACAAGAAAGCCCACCGCATGGGAGAACATATTTGCCAATGATATCAACCATAAGGGTTTAATCTCCACCATTTACCAGGAACTCATACAACTTAACCAAAGGAAGATAAACAATCCAATCAAAAAATGGGCCAAGGATCTAAATAGACACTTTTTTCAAAAGAGGACATACAGAAGGCCCAGAGACATATGAAAACAAGTTCAAAGTCACTAATCATCTGAGAGATACAAATCAAAACGACAATGAGGTACCACCTCACACCTGTCAGAACGGCTATCATCAACAAATCAACAAACAACAAGTGCTGGCGAGGATGCGGAGGAAAAGGAACCCTCGTGCACTGCTGGTGGGAATGCAGACTGGTGCAGCCACTGTGGAGAACAGTATGGAGTTTCCTCAAAAAGTTAAAAATGGAACTCCCATTTGACCCAGTGATCCCACTTCTAGGAATATATCCCAAGAAATCAAAAACACCCATCAGAAAAGATATATGCACCCCTATGTTCATAGCAGCACAATTCACCATAGCTAAGATCTGGAAACAGCCTAAATGCCCACCAGCAGATGAGTGGATTAAAAAGCTGTGGTGCATCTACACAATGGAACACTACACCGCTATAAAATACTGTGGTGCATCTACACAGTGGAATACTACGCCGCTATAAAAAAGAAGGAACTTTTACCATTTGCAGTAGCATGTATGGAACCGGAGAGCATTACGCTAAGCAAAATAAGCCAGTCGGAGAAAGATAAATATCACATGATCTCACTCATATGTGGGATATAATGAGCAATATAATTTGATGAACAAGAATAGATCCAGAGACAAATGGCAGGGGAGGGGAGAGTAGAGAGCAAGCAAAGGACTTGTATGCATGCACATTAGCATAACCAATGGACACAGACACTGGGGGGGGGTGGGAGCTTGCCCGGGCTGGGAAGGGATGGGGGAGGGCATCAATTGGGGAAAAGGAGACATATGTAAAACTTTCGACGATAAAAAAATAAAATCATGTTTAAAAAGATTCCCCTCACCTTTTGCCCCAGCACACCCTCATCTCACAACGATCTTAACCCCAAAACAGACATAGCCAGTTTGCTTTTGGAATTCACTTTCACGCATTGCCTCTCACTCCACTCCCTCCTCCCCCTCCTTAAAAAAGAAAGAAAGAAAAAAGCAGGAGAGGAAAACCACACGTTCGGTTGAAAGAGGGCTGCATTGGCAGTGCCACCAAGCAATTAGCAGAGGCAAGCAGGAGCTTCCCCAAAGGGTCACACGTTACATGTTCTTCAAGGAAGTGTGAAATTATAATTAAAAATCACCGCGCTCGGGAAGGGAAAAGCCACCTGACGGGTGAGCCAGGGGAAGCAAAGAAATGCGCAATCTGGCCAGCAAAGCCCAGGGCTATCGAAAGTAGCCAATTCCAAGCTTAAATGAGTATATTTAGTAAGTGCAGAGGGAAAGGGGAGTGACGGTATGATGGGGACACAAGGGAGCATCCCAGCTGGAAGGAGCACTCATAAAAAAAACTGAAATAGACTCTAAAACCTAATCATCGACATTTACACGGACTGCCAACGTAATACAACGAAGTGGGTGGGAAGAGATGTCACTCAGAAGTTTCCCAAAGAAGCAGAAAGTGAAGACACTGAAATGTGGGTGAGGTTCAGAGGCCCGAAGGACCGTCGAGAAGGCCCGAGGTGTCCACAGGAGCCACAGAGGGAAAAGAAGGATGGACAACAAGCGTTTAAATGAGGCGGTGAAAAGAGACAAGGAGACAAGGAGGACAGACCTCCACACTGCATCCGGAAGTCCTACGGACGCCGAGGAGGATAAACTCAGGGAAGTCCACACCTTCACCATGGCGAGAGCACAAGCCACCAAACGCGCACGGTCTGATACGCAGCCACAGAGAAAGGGCAGAGCCACGCAAAGGCGGGGGAGTCCCCAGCAGGCACCCCCTCCTCAGCCCTGGAGGCCAGAAGACAGTGGCAGAAGATCTTAACAGAAAGAAAGTGCCCGGCAACCTAGAATGATGAACCTAAGACAGTGTTTCTGCCAAGGAGATAGGAAGGTATTCTCAGATGAACAGAAAGGACAGTCTGCCATCCCTGCTGAATTTTAAAGTGTTAAATTCCCGGAAGAAAGAAGAGGTTCTGCCCTGGCCGGTTTGGCTCAATGGGGAGAGGGTCGGCCTGCGGACCGAAGGGTCCCGGGTTCAATTCCAGTCAAGGGCCTGTACCGCGGTTGCAGGCTTCTCCGCAGCTGGGCCCTAGTCAGGGCACGTGCAGGAGGCAACCAATCGATATGTCTCTCTCACATCGATGTTTCTCTCTGCCTTTCCCTCTCTCTTCCACTCTCCCTAAAAATCAAAGGAAAAATATCCTCAGGTGAGGGTTAACAAAAAAAAACTATCTACACTAATAAAAGAGAAATATGCCAATTGACCGTGCCTCCGCAACACCCACTAGCCAACCAGGAGTGTGTATGCAAATTAACCCAACAAAGATGTCAGGCTAATTTGCATATTCTGGCATGGTATAGCCAGATGGGGCAGGATACCTGCTATAAGGGGGAGGGCGGGGGGCGGAGGGAGCTACAGAAGTGGCGCTCAGGCTGGAGCAAAGACTGAATCCTCTGGCCAGAGTGAACACTGAAGACTACAGCCAGAGCAAAGGGGGAAGGCGGCGGCCAGAGCAAAGGCCTGGGTCCCTGGTGCCGGCAGAAAACCGGTGCCGGCAGCCAGGGAAAGGAAGGTTTATTCTTGCACAAATCTTCGTGCAACGAGCCTCTAGTATATATATATATAAAAGGCTAATATGCAAAGTGTCCTCTTGGGACTTCGACTGGGAGACTGGGCGTTCAATTGCTTGCTATGATGTGCGCTGACCACTAGGGGGTGGCACAGGACGAAGGAAGGCCCCGCCCGGCAGCCAGAAGGTCCTGATCAGTCCTGATCACTGGCCAGGCCTAGGGACCCTACCTGTGCATGAATTTTGTGCACTGGGCCTCTAGTAAGTAAATAAAATAAATAATTGGGATACGATTTCATTTTTTTTTAATAGAAAGAAAGAAGAGGTTCTGGCGGGGGAGTGTGTTAGCTAGCATTCGCCTTTTTCTATTTTTGTGCTTTGTTTTCCAGCTGTCAGCAGAAGGTGAGAGTTAGTGATCGTGTTTACCATCCTCGGATGTCCCTCCGGTTCACACCCTCATTGTAGCCACGAGGCCTCTGTGGGACTCGCCACCACCCGCCACTCCCCTGCCTGCCTTGCTCCGCTCCATGGGGTCCGTCATCCCAGAGGTTGCATCTCCGGCGTCTGCCTCCAGCCAGGGGCCCATGACGTCACCACATCGGGGACTGTGCCTGGTCCCTGCTGTTCACCCATCACGGGGGTCAGAGCCTGGCCCACGGGAGCCTGACACGGTCTTGCTGGGTGAGCGGATCGTCTCACTGCGCCTTCAAAGGGAACTTGGAGATGAACTCCTGGCGTTCCAATGGTGAGGGGGGACACCCGAGCCCAAGCGATGTGGTCGCTTAGGACTGAAGAAAGAAACGAGGAGCCTTGCTTGTTAGAACCCAGAGGAGTGTGAGCCCAGAACTGGAGGAAGGTGAGGCTGTGGAGCCCAGACACGTGTTGGGGAGCCTGAGCTGGGACGTGAGCCCACCGAGGCAGAAACAGCTGGGCCTCTCCCACGTGAGACCAGAACTCTCCTTCACCTCCCGCTCCCCCTGAAACCCCGCCTCCACCCCCTCGGGCCTCACTCACCCCTCCCAAGTCAGTCCCCACCTCCCTGTGTTCCCCTCCGAACCGACCCTCCCACCAGGAGCGTGCCCGCAGCCACGGCAGGTGAAGAGTAATGCCCAGCACTGCGTGGGCCCAGCTCAGGGCCACGGGCGTGGACATGGGCAGGCACCGCTCTCAGCATGGGCCTGTCTGTCTGATTCTGCTCCCACCACAGCCCTCGGAGGAAGGTGCTGTCATGACTGTGGTTTCTAAGGAACCAGAACCACGAGGAATGAAATAACGTGTCTGTGGACACACAGCTCGTGCATCACGGAGCCTGAGTTCAAACCCAGGCAGCCGGACCCAGAGCCTGTGCCTTCAGAGCTGAGGACTGAGGTGGAGGGATGGACGGACAGACGGAGGGATGGAGAGGAGGGGGGAATGGACGAATGGATGAGCAGATGGACTGACAAATTGATGGAGGGAGGGTGGGAAGGATGAATGGATGGACAGATGGACAAACAGATGGATAGACGGATGGATGGATGAATGGATGGATGGATCAATAGACAGATGGACTGACAAATGGATGAATGGATAGAAAGATGGATGGATGGAAGGAGGAAGGAAAGAGGAAAGCAGGGAAAAGGGAAGATGGAGAGAGGGAAAGGAGGGACAGATGGATGATGGATGGATGATGGATGGGTGGAAGGATGGTGGATGGGTGGATGGATGGTGGATGGATGGATGGGTGGAAGGATGGAAGGAGGAAGGGAGGAGGTAAGAAAGGATGGAGAGAAGGAAAGGAGGGACAGATGGATGATGGATGGATGATGGATGGGTGGATGGATGGTGGATGGATGGATGGTGGATGGATGGATGATGGATGGGTGGAAGGATGAATGATGGATGGGTGGATGGATGGTGGATGGATGGATGATGGATGGGTGGAAGGATGAATGATGGATGGGTGGATGGATGGTGGATGGATGATGGATGGATGATGGATGGGTGGAAGGATGGTGGATGGATGGATGATGGATGGGTGGAAGGATGGATGATGGATGGGTGGAAGGATGGAAGGAGGAAGGGAGGAGGTAAGAAAGGATGGAGAGAAGGAAAGTAGGGACAGATGGATGATGGATGGATGATGGATGGATGATGGATGGGTGGAAGGATGAATGATGGATGGGTGGATGGATGGTGGATGGATGGATGATGGATGGGGATGGGGGGCCGGGGGGATAAAGAATTCTATTTTCTTGAACTGGGGTGATTATCAGGTACTGACATGCACCGGAAGAGACGTGACTATTTGTGAGGCACGTGGACCTGGCCAGGCCTCAGCGTCAGGAGGAATCTCAAGCCCATTGCTTTGCCCGCTGAGACCCTCGAGCCTTCCTCAGCATCCAGTCCCCTCCTTTACCCGGCTCTCGCCTCCATCCTGCTCCGCTCTCTGGCTCTGGGCGGTTTTCCTCCCTCCCTCCTGTCTCCCTCCCGTCGCACCTGAATGGACACTCGCCTCTCGGAGGAGCTTTGCCGCTGTCTGTTCTGTGAGGTGTCAAGCTGTCAAGATGCCTCTTCAAGCTGCCCTGCAGCCAGCCGCTGCCTGTGGAGAGGCGAGCTCCTCGCTGATAAACCAACGCGGGTGTGAAAAGGAGGGTGTCCGTGCGGTCAAGCTGGGCACCCCGGCCGCACGCTCCACCGGCCCTTTGTTCTCCGCGTTGGCCGGAGCTGTGAGCTCACCTTTCCAGCGGGCGCGCGCCAAGCGGGCGTGTCTGGAGCGAACCTGCCCACGGATGTGTTTGTGTGTTCAGACGTGCTGTGTAGCTTCTCCATCTCTACTGTTCACCAGCGACTCAGTGGCTCCAGGAGAGAAGACAAGGGAAGAGAAAGAGAAAGGCACGTGATTAGGGCCGCATGACAGAAACGGAAGGCGTGCACATGAGGTGAGCACGCAAGTGGCCGCGTGTCCTTGTCGATGAAGGTCTCAGTCGACGGCTGGTCCTCGGGGCTGTTCACAGGCTGACGGGAGCCATTGCCCGGCAGACAACTCACACACACTCAGGTGGCTTTGCGCACCCATCCAAGCCCTCCCCTCGTCCCGTGCGAGCAGCTCTCGGGTGTCTGGGGACGTCCCCCACCAGGAGGAACGTGGGACGTGGACGTACGGGTAACGGCAGGATTGGGATCTTGCATCGGTTGCAGACAGGGTTTCTGCCCACCAGCCTGTCCCTCTCTGCTCTGGACCAGGGTCGTCCCGCCGCACACCTGTCCACCTGGGAGGCTCCGCCCAGAGGAGTGCTGCCCTCACAGCAACGCCTGACCACGTTCGTCACACAGAACGGAGCCGGTAGGAAGGCTTGACGTGAGGATCGGGGCCACGGAGGACAGTGAGGGCGACTCCGGGCCCCACGCCCGAGCTGCCTTCTGCAGAGATGACAAACAGAGGGAGGTCTTCTGTCTGTCCCACCCCAGGGGGCCCACCAGCCTCGTGAATGGACAGCAGCCGCCGCACAAGGATGGTGTGACCGCCTCGTCCCCGCACCACCTGGCAGACCGAGGCTGGGAGCCCGTCCGGGAAAGTCCTGGAGCTGCCCAGGGCCAAAACCGCGTGTGTCCCGAGCCACGTGCGGGCCACCGTGTGCGGGATCCTGGCCCTTTAGAACGTGTGACTCGTGAGTGTTAGAGACACTTCGGTAACAGGGAGTGAGACCGATCAGACGTTCACTCGGGATCCTGGGCCTTTAGAACATGTGACGCCTGAGTGTTGAGAGACACTTTGGTAACAGGGATGAGACCGATCAGACGTTCACTGGGGATCCTGGGCCTTTAGAACGTGTGACGCGTGAGTGTTAGAGACACTTCAGTAACAGGGAGTGAGACCGATCAGACGTTCACTCGGGATCCTGGGCCTTTAGAACATGTGACGCCTGAGTGTTAGAGACACTTCGGTAACAGGGAGTGAGACCGATCAGACGTTCACTGGGGATCCTGGGCCTTTAGAACGTGTGACTCGTGAGTGTTAGAGACACTTTGGTAACAGGGAGTGAGACCGATCAGACGTTCACTCGGGATCCTGGGCCTTTAGAACATGTGACGCCTGAGTGTTGAGAGACACTTTGGTAACAGGGATGAGACCGATCAGACGTTCACTCGGGATCCTGGGCCTTTAGAACGTGTGACGCGTGAGTGTTGAGAGACACTTCGGTAACAGGGAGTGAGACCGATCAGACGTTCACTCGGGATCCTGGGCCTTTAGAACATGTGACTCGTGAGTGTTAGAGACACTTCGGTAACAGGGAGTGAGACCGATCAGACGTTCACTCGGGATCCTGGGCCTTTAGAACGTGTGACGCCTGAGTGTTAGAGACACTTTGGTAACAGGGATGAGACCGATCAGACGTTCACTCGGGATCCTGGGCCTTTAGAACATGTGACGCGTGAGTGTTAGAGACACTTTGGTAACAGGGAGTGAGACCGATCAGACGTTCACTCGGGATCGTGGGCCTTTAGAACATGTGACGCGTGAGTGTTAGAGACACTTCGGTAACAGGGAGTGAGACCGATCAGACGTTCACTCGGGATCGTGGGGGCCTCCTCGGCGAGTAGAAAGGAAGAGTTCGGAAACAGTATCTCAGCGATTTCTCGTTTCCTGGGAGTGCAATGGGGCCACGTCCACCCACGGCCAGGCCTGAAGTACTTCGATGCAGAAATGCACGAGGCACCATCGGGAGGGTCTTCCATGCCTGCACCACGTGCTTGTGGGGTTTAAACCTCTGGGGGGCCGGCCGGGAGCCAAGACAGAGCGGGGACTCGCGGGCAGTGCCCAGCCTGCGCATGGAGCCGCCCCCCCTCCCCCTCCCCCACCCCCTCCCCCCTCCCGCACGGACTTGCTCCCGCCGTCCTGAGATCACCAAGGAGGATGCACTGCGGCCACCCTTCCCACGAGGCTCAGGTCACGCCCACTGCTGCGGGCCCGCCTCTGAGAAGCGGCGTGCGGGGGCAGGCAGCCCTGCCTCCTGCACGTCTGCGGGAATTGGTGCTGAGAGCCTCTCCTTCGAGATGTAAAACGAGCACAACCACGTCCACGGATGTCTCAGTGAGCGCCCGCCACGTCCACGGATGTCTCCGTGAGCGCCCCTCACACGCCGGCTGCGTGCCTGGCGCCGTGTCCTCTGGGGACACAATGGGGATGGAGACCTTCAGGCTCAGGCTCCAGGCTCAGCTCCGGCTGGTTGACCTCCGTGACCTTGTCTGTAAAATGGCGCCCGCTGCGACCTGCCCTCGGCAATGCTGCCTTTACTAAGCATGCAGGTGGGTTTCCTCCCCGCAGTCGCCTGTGGGCAGAGCCTGGCATCAGGCAGCATCCTCAGCGCTGTCTGTTTCCTGAGCTCAGAGCTCTGGTGGGGCATCTGGTCTCCCTGGTGACGCCGGGAGGGGCCCAGGGGGGAGCTGCCTGCAGGCCCTGAGCACCCAGAGCCAGCCCTGCCTCCCGGTTGTTCCCAATTTGGAACTTTCTGGCTCCCTGTGCCCCGAGGACCGCGGCTTGTGGAAACGGGACTGAAGGCGCGGCTGGGGTTGCTCTGGAGTCTGAGGGGACTGACGGGTGTGGGCCGAGCTCGGGCCTCAGCGCCTTTTCAAGGCGTTTCCGTCACCCGTCTCCCCTGTGGGCGTGAGGGCTGCTCCGCGCTGTCGAGAGCAATCGGCCTTCGCCTTTCAGCCAACCCCGCGCCTCCCCTCAGCCCTTCCAGAAACATGAGGAAACCCCTCCAGGGTCCTCCACGCCGTGCCGGGCCGTGGCACCCCCGGGGGGCCCTCCGCTCAGAGCAGGCCGAGCCCCGTCCCGGGCCAGGTGCTCACGCCACCGCCGGGCGGGAGGCGAGGAGCTGCAGGCTGGGAGGCTGCCGGCCCGCTCTGTGCGGAGCCGTTAGATCAGGTTTCCCAGCGAGAAGGAAGCAGGGAGATGAGTGTGCGGGGGAAATTGGAGCTAAATTTAGCATCTTGGAAAACAAACCTCGGTCACCACAGCCAGGATTTACGGGGACATGGCAGGCGGCACAGATGGCGTTGGGGGCGTCTCATCTCCAGGGGAAGGGATGCCGATCCCGTCCGCACATCAACGCATAGGCACCGGGATTGGGCGCAGAAGCTCGCCCGCCGGTGCCCGCACCCGGCAGGTGGCGGGCGTCCGGGCTGTTTGGAAGGCACTGGGAGGATAGAGCCGGCATCCGGGGGCCACTGGGCCAGCCTGGTGCCCTCGGGCAGACTCACGGCTGCCCTTGGCCGAGGTCATTCACTTCTGGGTCTCCAAGACCCCCGGCAAAGGAAGCCCCACCCAGGGACTCGCGTGTCCTCCTCAGATGTCCATCCCCAGCAGCTCGCTGCTGACCCCGTGCCTCTCGGCCGCCTCGGGGTTGAGGGGGGCAGGGTGGTGGGGAGCCCCAAAGAGAGGAAGGACTATTAGCAGTGCTGAGTTTCTGTCTATAACATCTCGAACCTCTAACCCTGCGTTTCGATTCTCTCCACCGGCCCAGGCGCTTTCTCTCTGTGGCCGCGTGCAGAGCGTGGGGACGAGGAGGATAGCCCCGGGGACTGAACCAGAGGCCACATTGGAGGGAAGCACGGCACGACAGGCATTAAAAGGCGAAGACTCTGCTACAAAATCAGGAAGCGCCCGTGACACCGTTTGCTATGCGTGCTCACGCCCGCAAAGCAGCAACCTTTTAGATCAACACAGTTTACCCACGGGCACCAGACAGGTAATTTCCGATTCGGTACTGAGCTGAACCTGTGGGTAAAGTCAGTCCTCTCCCTCCTACGGGCCACGGGGTGAGGAGGGAACCTCTTTCCCATCGTGGCGCGTCACGCACGCGCACGGGAACCACGTTCCCGGGGCGGCCTGTACTGTGCCTGCTTGGCTTCTCGCTGTTTTTAAATATTGTTTCCGCAGGTGTCTCCCTGATAAGCCGTGTCGTCCCCCTATAAACCAGTGAGCCGTGCCCCCTAAGTTCCATGTAAGCTGTGGCTGGTGCCAGAAATACCGTTTTCTGTAGGCAGCGTGGTAAAGTGTTCCCACCGCACAATGAAGTCTGTGACGCCGGAAAGCGTCCAGTTCTTACCAGCCGT
The DNA here is from genome assembly GCA_026230045.1 of Corynorhinus townsendii. Lineage (NCBI taxonomy): Eukaryota > Metazoa > Chordata > Mammalia > Chiroptera > Vespertilionidae > Corynorhinus > Corynorhinus townsendii. Next base: position 218,645,431 of record JAPDVU010000003.1, read on the forward strand.
GTCATCACCGGGTCTCTGGTTTGAAAGTCACGGGAATCCGCCATCAGAATCGAAAGGGGGGAACTGGTTGGCCAGCCCCCCAAAGTGTGCAAAGAAAGGGAAGCCGGACAATGGTACAACTGTGGCTAAGGACTGGGTGCCTGCAGGGCCACCACTGTCACATCCTCACTTCATTTCTCTCCCACCAGGAAGTCTGGGGGATGTGGGACCAGGTGACTGTCCACCCGGGGTCCTGTTCTACAGCTTCCATAATGGAAGGTAAGAGACAGACCTCCATCCTGGCTAACCTTCTGCACACATCCCACCCCTCATTTTTAGATTCTACATGAAAGCTCAGAGATTTGTTTCCGGGTGGTGGTGGTGATATTGTGTCACCATCATCACCATCATCTTGATCATCACCATTATCATCATCACCATCATCACCACCCTCCCATCATTACCATCATCTTCACCACCATCACCATCACCATCACCATAATCATCATCATCATCATCACCATCACCACCATCATCACCATCATCATCACCATCCTCCCATCAACATCACCACCATCACCATCACCACCACCATCATCACCATCACCATCCATCACCATCACCATCATCACCATCATCATCATCATCACAATCATCACCATCACCATCATCATCATCACCATCATCACCATTACCATCATCACCATCACCATCATCATCACCACCATCATCACCATCATCATCACCATCCTCCCATCATCATCACCATCCTCCCATCATCATCACCACCATCACCATCACCACCACCACCATCACCATCACCATGCATCACCATCATAACCATTATCATCACCATCATCACCACCACCATCACCACCACCATGCATCACCATCATAACCATCATCATCATCATCACCATCATCACCATCAACACCACCATCATCACCATCACCATGCATCACCATCATAACCATTATCATCACCATCATCACCACCACCATCATCACCACCATCATCACCATCACCACCATCACCATGCATCACCATCATAACCATTATCATCACCATCATCACCACCACCATCATCACCATCACCATCATCATCATCATCACCATCATCACCATCAATACCACCATCATCACCATCACCATGCATCACCATCATAACCATTATCATCACCATCATCACCACCACCATCACCACCACCATCACCACCACCATCACCATCACCACCACCATCACCATCATCATCACCACCACCATCATCACCACCATCATCACCACCATCATCACCATCACCATCATCACCATCATCATCATCACCATCACCATCATCATCCTCCCATCATCACCATCACCATCACCATCACCATCATCACCACCATCACCATCACCATTATCATCATCATCACCATCACCATCATCATCACCGTCACCATCATCACTATCATCACCATCATCACCATCATCATCACCATCATCATCACCATCACCATCAACATCACGTGAGTCTTTAATCCTCTGGAACTTGTGCTTCTGCTGGTCAGATGTAGGGTCTGGCTTCACTCTCCTCCAGGTGCGGCACGCGGCGCTGGCAGCACGATTAGATCAGCCGTTCTTCGCCCTGAATTGGAAGACCGCTGGACCACAAATCTAATCCCCCAGATTAGCTGCTGCTCCTCAATTCCCTGTTCTCCTCCGGCGCGTGTTCCCACAGCTGGGCAGCACCACACTGATTGGATTAAAGAAGCTTAGAAGTAAGTTATTGCTCTGCATCCGGCAATATTACAAATATTATTCCTGTTCAGAGTTTTCTTGAGTGTTCCTGGGAATTCATTCTTCCGCACAAACGTTAAGATCATTACATCAGGTGCCTGGTAGTCGAACTGGAACTGCATTAAGCTCCTGCATGGAGTCTGGGAGGACTCACGTCCCAGCTCGAGCGGACCCTGCCGGGCGGCTTCTCTACCGCTCCAGGCCTCATTCTGTCCCTTCAGCAGGAGCCGCTTCCCTCCGCGTGGCCTGTGCCTTCATCTGCAAGGTGATTCCGATGCATTTTATGGTTTCTGCCAACGTGGAGGAGAAAATACTTCCCTCACTTCTATTTCTAGGCATTTTATTTCTAGCAAAAGAAAAACTATCGATTTTCGTGAGCTTATCCTCTGCCAAGCGATCTCACCCAAGTGGTGTAGACGTTTGTCTTTGAGTCAATGTTGGGGATTTGTGTTTTCCGAGCCTGTCGGCCGCTTCCTGCAGATTCCCGTGTTGTTCCTGAGCAGTCGCACCGAGGCTTCTCTGCCCAAACACGTTGGCGTCAGCCGCGCGTGCCTCCACGGAGGGCCCGCCGTGCTCGGCGAGGACCCTTTTGGATCCGTACAGGGCATAGCGCCTCGGTCTCCTTCTCCTCTTGATTGGATTTGCTGGACATTTATCTGTTTTATCAGCCTTTCCTAAGGGAGCGCTCTGTGATTTGTTTATAAAATCGACGTAATGCATCTCTTCTCACCGGTAACTTTCTGCCCTCGTTCTAATTCACCCGGGCGACCTGGTTTCTTGGCTTCTGCTTTGTTCCTCTGTTTGCATCGTCTTGAGTTGAATAAGTGGTTGGCCTCGTCTCCTTTTCCATCCTTGGACCCTGATGGGTGAGAGCCTCGTGTTTCTCTGGAGCGTGGTTTGCCCGCGAAGGGTCAGCGCTGGGGGGCCGTGTTGTCATCACCGTGTGATCGCGACCACCGCGTGACGTGAGCACCTACCCGTGCGAACACCCGTCAGGACTTGGCCTGGGCTGTCCAGAACGGGTCCTACCCCCTCCCTGGGGCTGGGCACATGATTCCCAGAGTGGCCACAGCAGGGACCGCCGTGCCCAGGGCCGTGCCTGGCAGAGCGGCTCTGCGGGAGGGAAAGTGCGCCGGGCTCTGGCATGGGGCCGCGTGGGGTCAGCATCGGAGACGCTGTGGCTGTGCCCCTCACGGAGGGGGATAAAGTGGGCGCAGGCACAGCTGAGCCAGAGCTCGGGAGCTCAGTCCCGATGCCCCTCCCCCTGGCGGGGCGGGAGGAGCCTCTGCAGGCAGCCCTGCCCGACCTTGCCTGACCTCTGGCCCCTGACCCCCTGCTCCCCTGAACCGCAGGCTCCGCGGGCGGCTTGGGCTGCCTTTCTGTCTCCAGCAGCTTCCCAGGATCTTATGTCTTAGGATCTGGAATGAGGACCCTTTCTTCAGTGTGGCCGTTCAGAACAGAAGGTGCTGGTGGGCGTGGGTGGGGGTTCGAGTGGCCCACACCTCCCCCCATTTATTTTCCCATTAGTAACAAGCTGTAGCCCATGGCTCAGTGGATAGAGGGTCGGCCCCCGGACTGAAGGGTCCCAGGTTCGATTCCGGTCAAGGGCACGTGCCCGGGCCTGGTCAGGATGCGTGTGCAGGAAGCAGCCCTTCGATGTGCTTCTCTCCCATCCGTGTCTCTCGGTCTCTCCCGCTCTCTTCCACTCTCCCTGAAAGTCACTGGGGACATGTCCTCGGGTGCGGGTTAGAGAGTAAAAAATACCAAGTCGGCCCGGGCGGTGAGCATTTGCCGAAAAGCGTCTGCCCCATGGAACGGAGACTTTCATGTCCGCTCCCCGCAGCGTTCCTTCCATGGGGCCGGGGAGATGGGACCAGACTCGCCTCCCACAGTCAGCAACGAGGAGACCGGGATGCATGAGACGCTGACTTCAGACATCGACCACGCGTGGCCGGACGGGAATCCCGCGGAGGAGAACCGTGGGAGGGGTCCTGCCATCACGGCGTTCTGCCTGGAGGCACGTGCATGGCTCCCCAGGGCGGGGCAGCCAGGCGGGCACAGCACACTCACTGAGCGGGGTCTCACTGAGCGGGTGTCACTGAGCGGGTGTCACTGAGCGGGGTCTCACTGAGCGGGTGTCACTGAGCGGGGTGTCACTGAGCGGGTGTCACTGAGCAGAGTGTCACTGAGCGGGTGTCACTGAGCGGGTGTCACTGAGCGGGTGTCACTGAGCGGGTCTCACTGAGCGGGTGTCACTGAGCGGGTGTCACTGAGCGGGGGTCACTGAGCGGGTGTCACTGAGCGGGGTCTCACTGAGCGGGTGTCACTGAGCGGGTGTCACTGAGCGGGTCTCACTGAGCGGGTGTCACTGAGCGGGGGTCACTGAGCGGGTGTCACTGAGCGGGGGTCACTGAGCGGGTGTCACTGAGCGGGTCTCACTGAGCGGGTGTCACTGAGCGGGGGTCACTGAGCGGGGGTCACTGAGCGGGTGTCACTGAGCGGGGGTCACTGAGCGGGTGTCACTGAGCGGGGTCTCACTGAGCGGGTGTCACTGAGCAGGGTGTCACTGAGCGGGTGTCACTGAGCGGGTGTCACTGAGCGGGGTGTCACTGAGCAGGTGTCACTGAGCAGAGTCTCACTGAGCAGGTGTCACTGAGTGGGTGTCACTGAGCGGGTGTCACTGAGCGGGGTGTCACTGAGCGGGTGTCACTGAGCGGGTGTCACTGAGCGGGGTGTCACTGAGCGGGTGTCACTGAGTGGGTGTCACTGAGCGGGTGTCACTGAGCGGGTGTCACTGAGCGGGGTGTCACTGAGCGGGGTGTCACTGAGCAGAGTCTCACTGAGCAGGTGTCACTGAGCGGGTGTACCTGAGCGGGTGTCACTGAGAGGGGTGTCACTGTGCGCCCCCACGTTCTGAGATGCTGAGGTGGTGGGAATCGGAGGGCAGAATGCCCCCAGTACAGACAGACGCTGCAGGAACCTGCTCGAGTCCCCCCATCTGTGTGCAGGTGGAAAGCAAAGCTCCCTAAGGCCACGCTCAGTGCAGAGGGACTTAGGAGCGGAACGAGCCCAAGGATCCACTCAGAGCCGGGACTCCTCCCTACTTCCCTCGGGCCACACACAGAGGACGTGGTGACCGTGTGGGTGTTCGGGGTAAACCCTAGAGAATCTTCCCGAGTAGAAGGCCCAGCTCGCCTTGCAGTGAAGAAGCTCAGGGCCTGTGCTGATAGAGCAAAGTCCTAAAGGAATCCACGCAGCCTGGGAGCCACACGAATGCCACCAGAGGGAACCCCAAGCTTCTCACAGGAAGACAGCGAAACACACACTCGTCCACAATGCCAAGCACCCAATCAGAAATCAGTCAACACGAGGGCAAGTGTTGCTAAAACTCCGGGAAGCGTCAGAAGGACAGAGCTGCAGGGATTTGCAAACAAGACTTAAAAAGCCCTTATACCTGTGTTTAAAGGTGTCAAGGAACACGTGGTCACACCGAACAGAAAGATAGAAACCAATGAGATCGCCCCTGTCGAAAGCACAGCCCCTACAGTGGCTCTCCCACTGGATGGACTTACGAGCAGATCACGTGCAGCAAATCACATAAATTCACTTTGACGCTGTAAGAGCAGCAACTGTCCTGAGGAACGCATGGAGGAAAGACACCGAAAAACGCACAGAGCCTCAGCTACAGGGCCCAACACCCACCTACCCGACACGCCCTGACGTTCCAGACCAGCAGTGACAGAAAGATATTGGAAGAAATAACAGAGCTGTGGGGGTTTCTAAAGATGATGGAAACTTTAAATTCCCACCTACAGCTGCTCCCCGGGGAAAGGTCTCCCTGGCCCAGCGTGGAGCGGTGAGAACGTCAGAAGGAATCATAACCGCGACTGACGCAGCTCGTCAAACACAGAACATGCGTGTTCGCGGCGACACTCCGAAGGGGAGGCTGCGCGACCAGCATGTTCAGTGTAAAACTGACGGGAGAAAATGCTTCTTTGCAGAGAAACCCCAACCATTACTCAACAGTCAAGTTAGAATAGGAAATGGCCATTTTTCAACTCTCTGTGACATAATCGATCTATTCACTAACCGTGCGTGGCAGCTGTGCACATCCATCAGGGGAGGCGGTGACTGGGGGGCGGGTGTCAGCTGACCCCGCAATCCTGACATCAAGTCCATGCCTGGCGTGGTGTGGCCACCGAGAGCGGCTCCCTGGTGAGGGCTGGAGAACCACGCAGACCGAGCCCCGATCCGTCCAGCAGCCACATGAAGTGCAGGGGAAGGGGCTCATCCAAGACAGGAGTTCCTCCGTAAAGGAGGATGACCCACCGCAGAAATTAACCACCTGGAAATATTTAGCCACCAAACTCAAAGAGTAAACCAGACAGCAGAGAAGTTGTGAGTGTGGGTTGGAAATTATAAAACATCCAAGATGACAGTAACTGTTGTTAGATACGATCATCCCATTGTGGCAGATGGACAGATGGGTGGGTGGATGGATGGTTGGTTGGACAAATGGATGGATGGATGGATGGATGGATGGATGGTGGATGAATGGTGGATGGATGGATGATGGATGGATGGGTAGTGGGACGGTGGATGAGTGGATGGTGGATGGTGGATGGATGGATGGATGATGGGTGGATGGATGGACTGATGGATGGTGGATGGATGGTGGATGGATGATGGATGATGGATGATGGATGGTGGATGGTGGATGGATGGATGGTGGATGGATGGATGGTGGATGATGGATGGTGGATGGTGGATAGATGGATGGTGGATGGATGGATGGATGGATGGATGGATGATGGATGATGGATGATGGATGGATGGATGGATGGATGGATGGATGGGTAGATGGATGGTGGATGGATGGATGAATGATGGGTGGATGGATGGACTGATGGATGGTGGATGGATGGTGGATGGATGGTGGATGGATGGATGGTGGATAGATGGATGGTGGATGGATGGATGGATGGATGGATGATGGATGGTGGATGGATGGATAGATGGATGGTGGATGGATGGATGGATGATGGGTGGATGGATGGACTGATGGATGGTGGATGGATGGTGGATGGATGGATGGATGATGGATGATGGATGGTGGATGGATGGATGGATGGATGGGTAGATGGATGATGGATGGATGGATGGATGGACTGATGGATGGTGGATGGATGGATGGATGATGGGTGGATGGATGGACTGATGGATGGTGGATGGATGGTAGATGGATGGTGGATGGATGGATGGATGATGGGTGGATGGATGGACTGATGGATGGTGGATGGATGGTGGATGGATGGATGGATGATGGATGATGGATGATGGATGGTGGATGGATGGATGGATGATGGGTGGATGGATGGTGGATGGTAGATGGATGGATGATGGGTGGATGGATGGACTGATGGATGGTGGATGGATGGTGGATGGATGGTGGATGGATGGATGGATGATGGGTGGATGGATGGATGGATGATGGATGGATGGATGGGTAGATGGATGGATGGATGGTGGATGATGGATGGTGGATGATGGATGGATGTATGGTGGATGGATGGATGATGGGTGGATAGATGGATGATGGATGATGGATGGATGGATGGTGGATGGATGGGTAGATGGATGGATGGATGGTGGATGGTGGATGATGGGTGGATAGATGGATGATGGATGATGGATGGATGGATGGTGGATGGATGGATGGATGGTGGATGGTGGATGATGGATGATGGGTGGATGGGTGGAGGGACGGTGGGGATGGAAGAAGAGGAGGAGGAGGGTGGAGGGAGAGAAGCTCTGCCGCGCTCATTGCCCTGGGCCTGTTAACATCCTCCCTTCGCTCAGCGGTGACAGACACGGGAGATGTACAAGGTGTCACGGCTGCTCAGGAAGCGTGAGTCGATACAGAACAAACCCAGGGCGCCCAGCACTGGCTTCCTCAGACCCTCGGCGAGGAGTTCCGCCCACACCCAGCCGATGCCCACGTGGTGACTTTCCTGCCTGTGGGTGGTAGCGCTGCTGCGCGGTCTCGCTCCCCGTCTGTCATTAATGAATAATTGAGCGCAGCACTGGGCTTCTGTGCTGGACTCCCCGCTACGGAGAATGAAGCACACGATGGTGCACAAGATGCATTATTAATCGGCAGCGGCCACCTCGGTCTCGCCCGACAGGCACAGCAGCGCCAGGAGCCGCTTGGACATGAGTTCGGTGTCCTTCCCTGTCGCAGGACCTCCTGAGAGAGCCTCCCACACCCCGCGCTCCTCCCCGAGGCCGCTCTCCGGCCGTGCCCAGCCCTCCTCTCGCCTCTGGGGCCTGCGTCGCCTCCAGGACGTGATGGGCCGCACTTTCCCCACATCCAGGAGGGAGCGCCCCCGTGCAGGCCTGGCCTCGGGGCCGGGTCACCGTGGTGGGGGCCGGGCTGCAGCGTGGCCTTGAGTCCCCAGGGTGTCGGAGGTCAGGGTCCCGGTGGGGCCACGCTGTCCCCTCAGGTCCCGGCTGGCCCCGTGGCAGCTCCAGGGGCCGGAGCCACCAGCCCAGCGAGGTGGGCAGTCCGTGGGTTGTCCTCCGGGACCTGGGCCTGCAGAGGCTGCCCGGGCCGGGAACCCCGAGACTGGAGAGGGCTCAGCCAGGGTGGGAGACGCCACCCCCCCCAACACACACACACACACACACACACGTGCGTGCGCGCACACATACACAGACACGCACGTGCACACACACATGCACACACGCACACACGCACATGTGCGCTCACACACGCGCACACACACACACACACGCACATACACAGGCAGGAGGAGCCGAGAAGGGCCGGGCGTGTCGCACTCGGGGGTGACTCACACTGACCTGAGGGCCACGTGTTGACACCTCCCAGGGTCTCCGTGCGGCATCTGGAGAAACAAACCGAAACAGATCACAGACACACAGAGCTGCGTGCGGCTGCGGGCGGGAAGGGGGCAGGTGAGCAGGTGAAGGGGCCTGAGGTACAGACAGTGACGGAACGACCGAGGGCCGGGCATGTGAGGCGCAGCGGGGAATGGAGCCCGTAATCTCGTAGTAACTGTGTGGGGACAGAGGGGAACAGGTGTGCTGTGCTGGTCACATGGTGAGGTGCACAGACGCTGAGAGCCTGTGTGATACTGCCGACGCTGAGATGCTAGTGTGTGCCAGCTCTGCTGCAGGGAGACACTGAACAGAGAAAGGAGGGGGAGGAGGGGAGGAGGAGAATAAGGGAGGGAGGAAGAGGAGGGAGAGGAGAGGGGGAGGGGAGGGGGAGGGGGACAGAAGGAGAAAGGGGAGAGGAGGAGGCAGGGCCCCAGGCCCTCAGAGGATGAACTTCAGCCCGGCGTCACCGGGGTCAGCTCAGGCCCAGCCACCAGACACCTGGGCTTTGCCAGCAGCTCCTGGGCCTGTCGGTCGGACGCGGCATTTCCTCAGAAGACGGACGTGTCGCTGTCGGGCCAGTTCTAGGGCACAAGTCACAGCTCCTCCCCCGTGCTCCCTGCACAGGTCCATCCACGGAGGGCTGCTCCCGGCCCGCCCGCCCGTGGCTGTGGACCCGTGGATCCGGCAGGTTTCTCGCCGCCCCGGACCACCCGCGGCGCGTCTGAGCGTCCCTGCCCGCCGCCGGCGAGGAGGGTTCGTCGGAGGACACTTAATCCCTGAGTCGGATAAAAGTTGGTCAGAACTTTCTGTGAGTCTCCGTTCCATCCATCCTGAGGCCTTTATTAATTCAGTGGGGCGTTTTAATTAAAGTCCCGATGAATAATTGAAAGGCGGTTTGCGATGTCCTGGAGCCGGGACCAGCCTGCGTTGTAATTGTAACTAATAAATTAGTTACGTGGGCGAGATGATGAAGCCCTGTCTCGAGTGGAGCACTCATAATTTCGAGAATTTATCTACATGTCATTCAGAGAATTTATGCGGGAAAAGAAAGAGATGATCAGGAGGAAGTGCGGCCGAATCTTATTAATCAGCGGGACCCCTGCGGAAGGGCTGAGCGCCCTAACAGCTCCACGCCCGCCGCCCCCGCCCGCCGCGGGGAGGGAGCCGGGCCGCCGCTCTGAGGCCTGGTGCTGGTGCGGGCACCCTCTCGCCTCCTCCTCTTTCCTTTCGCTTTTTTTAAAATACGTGTGTATTGGTTTTGCCGGCCAGTGTGGCTCAGCGGTGGAGCATCGGCCTATGAACCGGGAGGTCGCAGTGTGATGCCCGGTGAGGCAGCCGAGCAATGACGGGCTCGCTCATCATCGATGCTTCTCTCTCCCTCTCCCTTCCTCTCTGAAATCCATAAAAATATTTTTTAGATTACATAAATATGTTTCTGTGGATTTCTGAGAGAGAGAGGTAGGGAGAGGGCGAGAGAAAGAGAAACACCCATCAGCTGCCTCCTGCACGCCCACTACCGGGGACCGAGCCTGCCACCCGGGCAGGCGCCCTGGACTGGAATCGAACCCGGGACCCCTCCGTCCCCAGGCGACGCTCTGCCCACGGAGCCACACCAGCCGGGCTCCCTGGGGGTTTATCCCGGCTTCTCGCCGCCCCCCCCCCCCCGCCCCAGGCGGGCTGCTCCTGTCGCACCGTTTGCTGCTCGGCGTTTTACGCCGACTCCATTAACCGTCCCAACACCGGGCAATCCGTCACCGTCACACCTCGGTCGCCGTCGAGTTCCAGTTCCTCCTCGTTCGAAGCTGAAACAGCCCTTCGTGCGCATCCAGCCTCTCTGGGCCACTCAGTTCCAAGTGTTTCTCACAAACCACAGAGGGGAGCCAGCTGCCCCCCACCCCCCCCCCCCCCGCAGACCTCCCTGATGCGCGCGGCTCCCTTCCTGGTACCCGTTCCCCCTCAGCCCCACGCGCTGAGCCCTCGGCTCCTCTCATTTTTATTCTGGTCAAGTTTCCCTTTGTCGTCTCTCTTTCCTCGGCCAACGGTGGGCGCCCAGCACACATCTGTGCTTCCCGGTGGCTCCGGTGCCCTCCCCCCCTCGGCACCTGCACGGGCCCCGGGGGGTGTCTAGGACCACCCGGCGCCTCCCTGCAGACACGCGGGGGCGGACGGCGGAGGAGAGGAGGCTGAGCACCCGGCCACCCCACAGACCAGCCCGTATCAGCCCACCCTCAGGCCGCCCAGCCGGTTACTGGGCCCACTCAGCACCAAGGACAGCCATCAAGGCACAAGCCGGCGCCCCTCTCCCGCAGGTGAGAGCGGAAACGGGCTCCGCGCCAGCGTGGCGGTGCCACTTGTTACGCAGCAGCTCCGCCGCCTCGCTGACGGAGGCACCACCCACCCGACCAGGCAGGTACCCAGCATGCACTGCCTCCGCGTTCCGCAAATGTCTCCACACGCACCGGAGAACGTAGGGGGAGGCAGGGTTGTGGGTGCAGTCACGAAGAACCCAGAAGGAGTGCTCCTTTCCAGTCCCCACACAGGAAGGCAAATGAAGCTGAAGTTCTCAATCGGAGGTCGGATAAAGAGGAAGGGCCCTTTGCCCTGACATTCACAACTTCGCCAAACAGTGACACGGAGCGCGGTGTCTGTGGCTCCTGCGGGGTGACAGCCCCACGCCCGCCCAGCCCCCAGTGCCGGCAACGCGGACGCACCCCGAGGATGGGAGGCCGAGCTCCAGGTTTATCTCCGACCCGGAAGGTTAGGGAACTTTCTGTGTGTCCAGGGCTCACTCGGATGCCCGGGGGCGCCGCACTGTGGCCCCCGTGAGAGGAGTGGGGGCGGACGGAGGACGCGTGGAGCGAGCGGAAACCTCCCAGCGTTCTGCAGGAAAGCAGGGTGCTGTGAGGCAGGGACGCCGTTCTTGCCGGCGCGAAGCAAAGCGCTGCACAGGCCGGGAACCAGCCCGGGGCAGCGCCGGCAGGCGGAGGGCGGGCCTGTTGCGGATGCGGGAGGAGAGTGGCGTGTGTGTGGGGGGGGGACGGGGGGGCTCCCTCCCGAGCGGGGGGTCTGCGTCTGCCTGCAGGGGGCTCCTGCCTTGTGTGAGCGCCACTGGTCCGGGCCTCATCCTTCGATTCCGTGAGACACGGCCCGGGAAGCATTCCTGCTGCCGGCTCCCGTGTCGGCGTGGCGGGAGGTTTAAGGTGAAGACTGAGCTGGGCCCCGGCCGGTGTGGCTCAGCGGGTAGAGCGGCGGCCTGCGGACCGCAGGGTCTCGGGTTCGATTCCGGACCAGGGCACGTGCCTGGGTTGCAGGCTCCTCCCCGGCCCGGGCCCTGGTCAGGGCGCGTGCGGGAGGCAACCAACAGACGTGTTGCTCTCACATCGATGTCTCTCTCTGTCTCTCCCTCTCTCTCCCACGCTCCCTGAGAACCCACGGGAAAGCACCCTCGGGTGAGGATGAGCCAAAAACTAAAGAAAAGACTGACCTCCCCCACAGGGGACAGGAGGACCCCTGTGCCCTGCACCCCGGGTCCCTCCACGGCTCCCAGGACCCAGCCTGGTGCCCTTGCTCACCACGCCCCAGCAACACGGTCCCAGGGAAGTGGACCTCTCCATGGCCCGCCCCTCCCCCTAGCGCCCTTGACCCCTGTCACCTTTGCCCTTGAAGGCGTGTGGCAGGCACTTTGCGTGGAGGGCCTGGGGGGACAGCGGCCGGCTGTGCTCGTTTAAAGGACGCCGCCCTGGCCGGTGTGGTTCAGTGGGTAGAGCGTCCGCCTGTGGACTGCAGGGTCCCAGGTTCTATTCCCGGTCATGGCACATGCCCGGTTGCAGGCTCGATCCCCAGTGGGGGGCGTGCAGGAGGCAGCTGATCCATGATTCTCTCTCATCATGGATGTTTCTATCTCTCTCCCTCTCCCTTCCTCTCTGAAATCAATAAAATGTATTTTAAAATAATAAAATAAAAATAAATAAAGGACGCTAGCCACACCCAGCTGCATCGCAGCCTCCTGGCCGCCTGCCCAGGAGCGGGCCACCCGGTGACCTCCCACCCAGGGGCCAGAGGAACCTCTGCACCCTGCACCCTGCACCCCGCCAGGTCCCCCGTAGGCGGCTACGGGGTGTGGGCTCAGGGCACTGGAAGCCCCCTGGACGGAGGCGCCCCCGCTGGGGGCTCTGTGCCGGGGTCCCCGATCGGACGGCCAGCCCCTGTGGGTGAGTCTGCACAGCCTCCACCACACGCTGCCCCTGCCAATGGGACTCGCTGCCTGACTTGCCGGGGGACCTGCCGCCCTGGGATGGGGCTCATCCCGGGGCCGATGCGGCGAGATCCACGGCAGGGACGGCGCCCACAAGCCCTCCGCGTCTGCCGAGCCCCCCGGAGGCCGTGGCTGAGCGTGTGTGAGCCGCACCGGCTCCTGGTTGTCAGTCACTGAACTGAGAGAAGCGCGGGACAAATTGCGGGGTTCGCCCAATTACTGCTAAAGCGGCATCAACGCGCTGTAATGCGATCAGACCGGCCGGCGTGGCTGCTCGCCGAATAACGAGAAGCCGCAAACACGGCCCGTTTGTCCCCTCGTCTGCTCACCACGCGCAACGCCGAGCCCGGCCGCCCACCCTCGGCGCCAGAGACGGAGCGAGCTAATTAGGGGGACGGCGTTAGGGGGACACAGAAATTGGATTCCAGTCGGCTGTTTAGCGGCATTTATCTCGGCCGGGAGCCGGTTTTCTCGCTGAAACACGAGTGTCAAGTGGAATTATGAGACTCGCGCAAAATCATTTTCTTTAAAAAATGGAAGTGAAAAGCCCGTTGCTGGGGCTTAGCTGCTTTTCTTCGCGACGGCGGCTTGAGAACTCAGAGGGACTCAGAGGTCACTGAGGTCAAGAGCCCCCTTGGCTCTTCCTCAGGTGTCCGGACCCAGGCAGGAGGGGGCGGCCCGTCTCTGGGGGCCCGGGGTTTTCTTCTTCGTAAATGCCACGCGGGCGTGTTCTCAGGGTCCCGCTGCTCCCCGGAGGCGGGGGGCTGCAGACACCACCCAGCACCCCTCTTACTCGGGCCGCGGGCAGAGCTGGCCCAGGAGCGGGGACAGGCGACCACGGGCCCCGTCCGCGTCGCTGTGACCCAGGACACATCGTGGTGGGGTTCCGTGAGCGTTAGCCATCCCGCCTCCAGAGCTGGCATTCTGGGGCGGGGGGACCTTCACAGAGGAACCCCGGAACAAGGCCGGCGCTGTCGCTCGGCCAGTCTGACACTTCACGCCGTGGGCCTTCCGCTCCTCGTCATTCCTCTTGGAGCCGCCCGGGCAAAGGCACAGAGGCGGCTCGGCCAGGAGACCTTGGTCCGCCCGGATCAGCGGGGGGGCGGCCCCCTGGCCCCCGAGTCCCTGCGCAGTCCCCTCCGAGCGCGGGGGACCACCGCGCGCACCTGCTCGCCCCCCTAACCCAGCCGGGGCTGGCTGACCTTGAGAAGCGCACAGAGTCAGGACTTGGCGCAATTTCTGAATTAAAGAAAGAGCCACGTTCGCGTCATTCCCCGTCCCTCACCCACAACCATTTATTTTACTGTTTATGTCAGAGAAAGGAAGGGCGAGGGGGCGGAGAGAGAGGTCCACGGTGAGGGAGACACGGACCGGCTGCCTCCTGCACGCCCCCCACTGGGGGTGGAGCCCACAACCTGGGCCTGGGCCCTGACGGGGAATCGAACCCTGACCTCCCGGCTCCTAGGCTGACGCTCAGCCACGGAGCCACACGGACGAGCCTTCACCCTCCATCTTACCTCTCCCCTCCGCGCACCAGAGGCCCGGCTGGGCTGAGTGGTGCCTGCCCCCCATCGTCTAAAGCCACGCCAGCCCAAAGGAGCCCTGCGTGGCTCGGTGGTGTGCGTTGACCTAGGAACCAGGAGGTCACGGCGGGGGGGGGGGGGGGGGGGTCCCCGTCAGGGCACAGGCCCTGGTTTCGGACTTGACCCCCAGTAGGGGGCGTGCAGGAGGCAGCCGATCAGCGATGCTCTCTCACTGTTGACGTTTCTGGGTCTCTCTCCCTCTCCCTTCCTCTCCGAAGTCAATAAAAACCATAAAAATAAACTAAAGGAGCCCAATAAAAACAGGCCGGAGAGCCGGAGGACTGCATTGCCGGCCTGGCCAGCCCCCATGTTGGGGGACCGGGGAGACATAAAAAAGCAATAGCTTGCAAAGCGCTCCCCGGCGCCCCATCGGGCTGTGCGGAGCCCGCGGTCCATTGGCATGCTCCAGCCACGGGGGGCTGGCACGGACATGTGGACGGCGAGGCAACGGGGTGGAGAGCCGAGCGGCCAGGCCTGTTCGGTGCACGGCCTCGATGCAGCCTCTTTGCTGCCAGGAAACAGCGCCGAGGCCGGGGCCGGCCAAGCCGCGCAGCCTGCGGGCCCCGGGGACAACCCTTCCCCCCCTCCCCCCCCCCAATCCCACTGTCATTTGCATACGGTGTGCATTTGCATGTTTCATTTGCATATGGTAATTTCAGTATGTGGTGATTCCCGCTGCAGGTCCGTCAGCCCTCGGGGAGGGGCGTGGGAGCCTGATGCACATCCTGCCGGAGGAGGACTGCAGCAGCCCAGCAGGCTCCGAGGGCGCGAGGCCAGAGACCCGGTGAGGCGAAGCTGCCAGGAGGGCAGACGGTGGCCGTGCCGGGCAGGCTTCGGGGACGCGGGCGCGGGCAGGAGCCCAGGTGACCGATGCCTCTCAGATTCAGCCCCACGAAGGGGCCAGTTGGTCTGGCTGCTGGGCCGCTCCGTGCAGCCAAGAATGGGGGGCTCGGGGAGGGGGGATGAACATGGAGGTTAAAAGCGCGTCCTCGCGCCGGCGCTGTACCAGCTGCACGGAGGGAAGTCCGAGCCGGCCGTGCTGCCCGGGGCCAATGCCAGCAGCGCAGCGGCAGCGGGCGCGTCCCCGCGTGGCCCCGAGGGTGGGAGCTGACCCTGCACCAGGAGGTCACGGTTCGATTCCCGGCCAGGGCACAAGCCCGGGTTGCAGGTTGACCGCCAAAGGGGGGCGTGTGGGAAGCAGGCAATCCATGACTCTCTCATCTGTGACGTCTCTCTCTCTCTCTCCCTCCTCTCCCTTCCTCTCTCTAAGAAAATCAATTCACACATTTTTAACAAACAGAAACGCAGTCCCGGCTCAGTCCTGCTGCGTCCGAATCTGCACTTCACTGTTATTTCTTTGTTAATCCTCATCCGAGAATAGTTTTCCATTGATTTTTAGAGACTGTGGAGGGGATGGGGGAGAGAGAGAGGAACATCGATGTGAGAGAGACACATTGACTGGCTGCCTCCCACACGCACCCCAACCGGGACCAGGGACCAAGGCTGCCACCGAGGTACGTGCCCTTGACTGGGAATAGAACCCGGGACCCTTCGGTCTGCGGGCTGGCGCGCTAACCACTGAGCGCACCGGCCAGGGCAGGAATCTGCATTTTAACACCAAAGGAGGGAGGGCACCTCACTCTGCCCTCATCCCCCCGCCCCGCCCCCGCGAGGTGACTGAAGTAATGGCAATCCGGACTAAACACACACATTTTACCCGGAACCCGTCACCCCCCACGCGGCGCACCCCCCAACTCCACGCGAGGTGACAGAACGCGCGCCCCCTCCCACGGGCTCCGCCGCCCGCTTCCCCGCTCCGCTCTGTTCTGGGTGAACATACTGGACACGGCCCTCGACTGGACTCGCTGTGACCACGTCTTCCAGACGCGTGCTGCAGCTTCCTCCTGGATCACCCCCCGCACCCAAAACACATCCCGGTGAGATGTTTCCTGCGCGTGCGTGAGCGCACCCGGGAGCTGGTCCCGGCGGGGGGGGGGGGGGGGGGAGCTCCCCGCGGCCCAAGTGACGGCCGGTGGGCGCGGGGTTGTGATGCCATGAGAAAAGGAACCCGGAGACGCACACGGAGAGCGAGTGGCCTTGACTCGCATGGACACAACCCCGTGACTCCTCAGGTGCCCTCTGTCCCCGCCGCCACGGGGGGAGGGGCCCGCAGGGTCCTCGCTGGGCCGGGATTAAAGCCGGTGCCCAGAGTGCCCGCTCCATGTCCGCCCCGGCCGGCGGGCATCCGCCCGGCATCGCTTCTGCTCCCCACTGCCCCACCTGTGGGGTCCGCGTGCGGCTTCTGGGGACGGGGGGCGGGGGGGCAGGGAGGGGAAGGCAAATGCACGGAAGCAGGAGCAAGGCCAGAGGGGCAGGGCGAGAGTTCTCCTAAGATTTCACGGGCCTGCAGCCGCTCTGCCCCACCCCCACCGCAGCCAATAATCTCTGCTTGCTGGTTAGCCGGGCAGGCGCTTCCCTATGTCACCCTGTCCCACTGACCGTGCACCCGTCCCCGTGTGGAGCCTCTCCCCGGGGTGGCAGGGGAGGCGGGAGGCTCCCGGGGGTGACCCTGTGGCTCCCTGTGACGCTGGCCAGCTGCCCGGCCCGGGGGCCGCCTCCTCGTGCTCCTTTCCTGCTGCTAACAGCCGGCGAGCGGAACGGCGGCCACCCCGCCAAGCACGGTCCACCCCGCGCCCAGGAGGACGAGGGCCAGGCGTGAGCAAAACGAACGGATGTGGCGCGTGGCCAGGAGGAAACCCAGACACCAGGAGGTCAGGGTTCGATTCCCGTCAGGGCACGGGCCCGGGGGGCGGGTTCGACCCCCAGCGTGGGGCGAGCAGGAGGCAGCCGGCCCATGTTTCTCTCTCATCCTGGATGTTTCTCTCTCTCTCCCCCTCTCCCTTCCTCTCTCCGTAAAAGTCAATAAGGACATTATTTTTAAAAAGAAACAGAAGTGGGTGAAAGACCCACCTCAGTCGTGTCCCAGGGAAGAGGTCTGTGGCCATGAACGGTGAGCTGACTCAGCGGCACCGATGCCGTGGCACAGGGAGACAGCGTGGCGGGACCTGATGACCCGGGGGCAGGCTAAGCCCTGACTGGACAGCGCTGGAGGGCAGAGGGGTTTGATCAGCTGATGTCACGGGGGAAAACGCCGGATTGGGAAGACCGAGGGGCGGCGGCTGAGAAAGAAGCGGGAACGCGGAGCGAGGACGTGCGTCTGCCTGGCGTCTCCCCGGAAGAGAAGAGACAGACAGAGGGACAGGAGCGCCGACCGGCGTTTTAAATACAAGACAGAAGGCGACGGAAGTATCTGCGGTTCAGAAAGGCCAGCCACCCGCCGTCGGGGTCCCTGTGAAGGAGAGGCATGCGAAGCCGCGTGACGAGATCACCGACGTGAACCTGGAAGGAAGGGTGTGAGCAGAGAGAACAGAGAGATGGTCCCCAGAGCGGCTGTGAGCGGAGCTGACGCACCGTCCCACGTGGCGCGGGGAGATGGGGGGAGCCACGCGCACGCCGCTGCCCGGAACGGATGCCGCCCGCCGCCACAGCGAGAGCCCGATGGAGACGTGGGACCGGCGCCCGGGGAAAGCGCGGCTGGCAGTTTCACGGCGAAGGCGAGCGCCCGCAGAGCCGGTAACCAGGTCTTCCCGCGTCGCCCAAGGACAGGCACGGCGACTCGAGGACGACGGCGGTCGGACGCCCCAGGCGATGCAGACGCTCCGGGGCCTGTCACGGGGAGCGGAGGCGAAGCGGGCGGACGAACGGACGAACGGACGGGAGGGTGTGCGGGGCGGGTGTACGGCGGGGGCACCTGTGAGTGACGCCCCAACGTAACGGAAACACGGTGTGCGTCGCCCACGCCGTCAGAGAGGAAGTGACAGAGGAGGAAACATAACGTCAGAGAGAGACGTGAGGACGGAAAATGAGAGAAAGAACGCCGCCTGGGAGGGATTCCAAATCCAGTCCCAGCACAGCCAGTGTGCCCAGCGGTGGCCGTCGGCCCTCGGACCGAACGGTCCCGGGTTCGATTCCCGGTCAGGGCACAGGCCCGGGTGGCGGGCTCGATCCTGGGGGGAGGGGGGGGCCAGCAGGAGGCAGCCGGTCCAGGATTCTCTCTCCTCTCGGATATTTCTCTCCCTCCCTCTCCCTTCCTCTCTGAAGTCAGTTTTTCTTAAAAGAAGAGACAGCCCAGGTCGTCGGCCCACGGGGCGGCCTGGGGGAGGCCGGGAGGGAGGCCGGGGGGAGGCCGGGAGGGACGCGGACGGACGGCGCGCTGGGCTCCCCAGACAGGCGAGGCGACTTCGCGCTTATTACGACGTTACGGACGCCGATTGCCGAGCTCAGAAGGCAGTGCAAACGAGCGGCAAAGAACCAGCTCCAGCCCGGCCGGTGTGGCTCCGTGGGTAGAGCCCCAGCCCGCAGACGGAAGGGTCTCGGGTTCGCTTCCCGTCCAGGGCTCGTACCTCGGTTGCAGGCTCCTCCCCGGGCCCTGGGTCGGGCGCTGGTTGAACGATGGGTGAGCATCGCTGATGCAACCGCAGAGCACCCGCCTGGCCTTGGGATCGGAGCAGGAGGGAGGGCGGATCTATGGGCGGGACATGAGGGGGGTATGAGGGGGGATGTGAGGGAGGACGAGAGGGGGGAGGTGAGGGGGGTGAGGCGGCGGCAGGCTGGGGGCCCAGGGGGTCGGACGCAGGAAGGAAGCACAGCGGGCGTGGCTCAGGTGCTCGCACCTGCATGTGTCCGTGGAGGCAACGGGAGCAGCGGCCGTGTCCCCTCTGGAGCCAGCTCCGTCTGGGGACTGTCGAGCCCCCGTTTCCCGGGCGGGGCACCTCCTCCCACCGCTGCCCGCTGCCCGCTGCCCGCTGCCCGGGGCCAGACCCCGTTGCGCCCTTTCCCGGGCGCCTCGCCCCTCGCAGCGCAGGGCTGGTCTGCACGGCCGCTCCTCTGCCCTCCCTGCACCCCGACCGCCCTGCCAGGGCCTCTGCAGCCCTGGGGCCCCGGCGGGGGGTGGCGGGGGGGCTGGGCAGGAGGAGGCTGGGGAGCCCAGACCCAGCCTGGCCGGAGCCCCGTGGCGGGGCCTGCAGATGTGAGCGCGGAGCAGGCTCGGGGGGTACGTTTGTCCCCGGCACCTGCGGACCAGCCACCCTGACGCCCACAGCCGCCCGCCGCCGGCCCACACGGAGGGGCCACAGCCGGCTTCCGGCTGCGCATCGGGAGGAAGTCCTCGGGGTGCCGAGCAGAGAGCCGGCAGGTCCCAGCACCCCCCCCGCCCCCCGCCAGGAGCTCACGGACACAGGTGTGTGCAGACAAGCGGACAGCAGGTGGGGTGCCCTGGCTGCGGGGAGAGGACGCCCGGCCCCATTGCCGCCCCCCCCAACCGGCCGGCCCAGAACCCGTCGCCATGGCAGCGCTGCTCGGTCTGACGTTCGTTCTTTAAAACTCCTCTCCGCGGAGCTCCGTTAATTACAAAACGAGTCTCACTCGAGACTTGGATTCGCCTGCGCCTCCTGGAGCCGAGCCATTAGCCGGGCGTTCGGGCCCAGCGGAGCGTGGCGGCCGCGGGCGGGGCGGGGCGGGCGCGCTCCCTCCGGGCCCTGCGTGCCTGGGAGGCGGTGCAGAGAGATAGTCCCCACAAATTAATTAGCAATTTAAAACTTTATTTATAAAAGCAGCCGCGGACGCGCCTCTTGTTAGAATGCGAACTGTGCTTCCCGGCCGCCTGGCAGGGCCGTGCGGGCGCGTCGCCCACGCCGTGGCTGAATATTAACGGGCCGAAAATGTCATTTCTGGTCCAATTACTAAAAGTAATTAGTTTTTTTAATTACGGAGGAAGTGGAATTTTAATAAGGTCAGTTTCACAATTACAGTTTAAAGCCCTCATCGCATTGTCATCCGTCCTGTCTAATAAACGACGCCCATGCGCTCACACCTGGTGGTTTCACGTAAACAAAGCGGAAACATCGCTGGGCGGCGATCTGGGGGAGTGACGGGAACAAGATGGGCCTCGGCCCCCAGGAGGGCTGCCGGGCGGGAAGGGTGCCGTCTGCTCCCCTCACCTGCGCCGCGGCCACGCCTGCGCTGCCTTTCCCAGCGTCACTTGGAAACCCAGCTCCGGTGCACCTGCTTCCCACTGTCTCCAGCCTCTCAGGGCCCCCCAGCCCCGCAGGCAGCCCCCCCAGCCCCGCAGGCAGCCCCCCAAACCCCCAGCCCCTCAGGCAGCCCCCCAAACCCCCAGCCCCGCAGGCAGCCCCCCAAACCCCCAGCCCCTCAGGCAGCCCCCCAGCCCCTCAGGCAGCCCCCCCCAGCCCCGCAGGCAGCCCCCCCCAGCCCCGCAGGCAGCCCCCCCCAGCCCCGCAGGCAGCCCCCCAGCCCCGCAGGCAGCCCCCCCCCAGCCCCGCAGGCAGCCCCCCAAACCCCCAGCCCCTCAGGCAGCCCCCCAAACCCCCAGCCCCGCAGGCAGCCACAGCACTGCCAGCAGCGAGCCTGACTCTGGCTGGTGGGGCCAGATTCCTGCCGGGTCCAGGTCCAGATCCAGGTCTGGGTCCAGGTCCGGGTCGGGGTCTGGGTCCGGGTCCGGGTCCGGGTCCTGGTTGGGGTCCAGGTCCGGGTCGGGGTCTAGATTTAGGTCCAGGTCCGGGTCCGGGTCAGGATCCAGGTCCGGGTCCAGGTTGGGGTCCAGGTCCAGGTCTGGGTCCAGGTCCGGGTTGGGGTCCGGGTCCGGGTTGGGGTCCAGGTCCAGGTCTGGGTCGGGGTCTAGATTTAGGTCCAGGTCCGAGTCCGGGTCCGGGTCCGGGTCCGGGTCGGATCCCACTTTCACCTGAGACTGCAGACTGAAGGAAGCAGTGTCCGCCTGGAGCCAGCCCCGCCCTGGCCTGTGCCCGCCCCTCCTCTGACCAGCACCGTCCCGGCTGCCCCTGAGGGACCAAGGGCAGCCCGTGGAGCCCGGCACCAGGACACAGGGACCCGGCTTCTTCCTGGCCCTTCTGGTGGCGTGTACTGCAGACCATGGGACCATGTCGCTCCTCCAGGCTTGTGGCCAGCGCTGCTCAGGGTCACAGGCTGGCCTGACCTTTGTCGGGGGCTATGGCCACGCCCAAACCAACAGCGAGTTCAAGAGCATCGTCTCCCTCCACACTGGAGGTGGGCAGTGGGGATGGAGGAGCCGTGAGGTCCCAGGACCACAGCAGCCCTGAAGCAGCAGGTGGCCCTGCCTGCCCTGCCCATCCTCCCCTGCCCGCCCTGGTCGCCCTCCCTGGGTCCTGCAGGCCCTTAGCCGGGCTGGGGGTGGCCATGTGGAAGGTCTGCAGGGCCTCCTCGGCCACGGCGTGGAGCTCCGGCCACTGAAATCGGAGGGCTCTCGCTGCGGAGGCCACGGGGCCCCGCGTCACCCTCACACCCCTCTCCTCGAGGACCTTCACAGGGTTCACATGGCCTTCACAGGGTTCACATGACCTTCACAGGGGGTCACATGACCTCCACACGGTTCACATGACCTCCACACGGTTCACATGACCTTCACAGGGTTCACATGGCCTTCACAGGGGGTCACATGACCTCCACACGGTTCACATGATCTTCACAGGGGTTCACAGGACCTTCACAGGGGGTCACATGACCTTCACAGGATTCACATGGCCTTCACAGGGTTCACAGGACCTTCACAGGGTTCACATGACCTTCACAGGGGGTCACAGGACCTTCACAGGGTTCACATGGCCTTCACAGGGTTCACATGGCCTTCACAGGGTTCACATGACCTTCACAGGGTTCACATGACCTTCACAGGGTTCACATGGCCTTCACAGGGTTCACATGGCCTTCACAGGACATGTTCTTTGAGTGAATAAGTGTTTCTGGGCCCTGGGGGGGATGGACGGGCTGTCCTGTCAGGGTTACAGGAGCCTGGAGAGGGTCCCACGCCCACCCAAGGCCGTGCAGCGGGGCCCTGAGCAGAGCCTCCCACCTGGAGCTGCCTGGACCCGCCTGGACCCACCGCCCCTCCCCGGGACACCTCCGGGCCAGGGAGCAGCTTGTGGCCATTAAGATGGTTTGTGGGCCTTTGTTACATGCCTGGGCCTGTCTTGTTGAATTTTAATTACCCAGATTAAGATCTATTGATGTAATTATTGAGACACATAAAAGTTTTATTTCAACACGGATGTGCCAGAGTGACCTCCGGGACAGTGAACAACATTGCTGCTGGCACTCAGAGTGTTTGCCGTCACCAGGTCTGGGGGCCTGGAGGCCAGGGGGCCTGGGGGCCTGGGGACCTGGGGGGCTGGGGGCTGAGGGGGCTGGGGCCTGGGGGGCCTGGGGGCCTCAGAGTCTGGGGTCTGGGAGCCTGGGGGGCTGGGGACCTGGGGAGCTGGGGGCTGGGGGGTCTGGGGTCTGGGGGGCCAAGGACATCGCTGGAGGGTGGGGCTCCTGGACCCAGAGGTGATGCCTGGTTAAAGGAGGTCCCGTGACAGGGCCCGTGGGACTCACGGTGCCCAGCCCCGCCCCCCCACCTGCTAGACTGTGAACTTATGCACTCCCCGGTTAAGGATGAGACCACGGGGAGTGCAGGAGGCAGCGCTGGGATCTGAGCCCAGCAGGCGCCTGCCCGCTGCATGTTCAAGCATGGCACACATGGCCCCTCCACTAGGAAGCTCCTCACACCTGCATGCACACGCATGCACACACATGCAGAGACACTCACATACCACACACGGGCATGCACGTGTACACCCACACCTGCATCCACACAGGTGCACCCACAGAGACACATATCACACACGGGCATGCACGTGTATGCACCACGCATGTGCTCCCGCCTGCGTGCACGCAGAGGAAACGCCATGGCATGCTAAGATTCTCTGTCCCGATGCTGAGAGAAATGAGGTGCTGCTGGAAGGGCCGTGCGAGGAGCCCAGCACAGGGACCCAGGTGCCCGCAGCCCACAGGGCACCCGTGACCACCCACAGGCCTGTGGTCTCTGGGCCCAGAGCCGGGGTCCTGGCGCTCGCTGCCCCGACCCCTCCTTCACACAGGCCGACCGAACCCACACGCCTGAGCAGGCGACGGGAGCGAAGAGTCGGTCTCTCCCCATCCCAGCACCCGGGTCCCTCCTGGCTGCCATCGCAGGGCCTGTCCCGCCCCGGGCGTGGCCTCCTCCTCAGGTGCCGTCCGCACAACTGGCCTGCGAGGACTCAGCTCACACTGTCCAGCTGTGTCCGGAGACGGGAGGGCGCACGGTCACCTGTGTCCGGAGACGGGAGGGCGCACGGTCACCTGTGTCCGGAGACGGGAGGGCGCACGGTCACCTGTGTCCGGAGACGGGAGGGCGCACGGTCACCTGTGTCCGGAGACGGGAGGGCGCACGGTCACCTGTGTCCGGAGACGGGAGGGCGCACGGTCACCTGTGTCCGGAGACGGGAGGGCGCACGGTCACCTGTGTCCGGAGACGGGAGGGCGCACGGTCACCTGTGTCCGGAGACGGGAGGGCGCACGGTCACCTGTGTCCGGAGACGGGAGGGCGCACGGTCACCTGTGTCCGGAGACGGGAGGGCGCACGGTCACCTGTGTCCGGAGACGGGAGGGCGCACGGTCACCTGTGTCCGGAGACGGGAGGGCGCACGGTCACCTGTGTCCGGAGACGGGAGGGCGCACGGTCACCTGTGTCCGGAGACGGGAGGGCGCACGGTCACCTGTGTCCGGAGACGGGAGGGAGCATGGTCACCTGTGCGTGGCCCAGCCTCTGATGGAAGAGAACACTGGCCCCGGCTTCTCCCCGGGACGCACTGGAAACTGGGTAAGAGGGCCGTCGGCGGCGGGTGACTCAGGGACCGAGGAGTGGAGAGCACCGAGGAGTGGAGAGCACCGAGGAGTAGAGAGCACCGAGGAGGGCCGAGGAGGACCGAGGAGGGCCGAGGAGGGCCGAGGAGGGCCGAGGAGGGCCGAGGAGGGCCGAGGAGGGCCGAGGAGGGCCGAGGAGGGCCGAGGAGGGCCGAGGAAGGACGAGGAGGGCCGAGGAGGGCCGAGGAGGGCCGAGGAGGGCCGAGGAAGGACGAGGAGGGCCGAGGAGGGCCGAGGAGGGCCGAGGAAGGACGAGGAGGGCCGAGGAGGGCCGAGGAGGGACGCCCGGCCCCGGATAAGTAAGAGCCAGTCGCTGAGCGGGGAGCCGATCACAGGCAGGAGCAGCGGCCCCGCTCCGGCGCGGGAGCACACGGCTTTGCTGCAAAGAAACACTTTGTTCACGGCCCGCGCGGCTGTGATCTGAAGGGAAAGCGCTGGTTGAAGTTTCGCCGACAATGGGCCTCGCACAGAGTTCTGGGGACAGAGCTCTGAGGCCGTGGCAGGGCCGCCCCCCTTCTCATCGCAGCCTCGCAAGCAAGGCCTCCCGAGCCTGCGATCGTGCCTCCGCCCTGCACCCCACGATCAATCAACCGCCCTGCCCTGCTCCCCAGAGCCTGCGCCGCCCCCACCCCCCTCCCCCCCGCCCGATGCCCAGGCATGGGCAGGCACCGCTGTCCTCGCCCGGCAGCGCTGAGCCTCCTGGTGGGTGTGAGGCGCTGAGTGGTGGCCCCAGAGGTGCTGAGGGCGTCACCCCAGAACCTGTGGGCGGGACACACACAGTCGTGGCAAAGGGGACCACGGAGGCTTCCCCAAAGCGTGAGAGCGGAGCATAAATGCGATCCCTTCCTGTTTGAAAGACTGAAAGACGGGGGCTACAGCCGAGGACCCGCTACAAATTAGCGCCGTGCGGGGCAGAAACACGGAAAGCCAGCTGGCCCGGCGTGGCCCTGGGAGAGAACCTGCGGCACCTTTACTTTTTTTATGTAATTCGTATTAACCTTTCTTTTTTTAAATATGGCTTTTCCTAATGTCAGAGAGAAGGAAGAGGGCGAGAGAGAAACATCCATGCTGAGAGAGCATCACGGACCGGCTGCCTCCTGCACGCCGCCCCTGGGGACCGAGCCCACACCTGTGCCCTCGGTGGGAATCGAACCGTGACCTCCTGGTTCCGTGGTCAACTCTCAACCACGGAGCCACGCCGGCTCTCATCGTGGATGTTTCTCTCCCTCCCTCCCTCCCTCTCCCTTCCTCTCTGAAGTCCGTAAAAAGATTTTTTTAAGAGAAAGATGAGTTTTCCCAGAGCAAGAGGAGGAAGCTGGGGCTGGGTTCCTGGAGTCCTTCGGCTTGTCCACGGGGTGTCTCCCCCCATCGCTCCCGCTGAGAACATGACTCCCTGATCCGGAGCCGGGGCAGTGGCAACATTGTTGCAATAACTGTCATGACTTCCGGACCGCAGGGGGAGGGGCCCCTGAGCCCAGCTGGGGGCCAGAGAAGGCGACAGGAAGCGGTAAAAGCAGGGACCAGCGTGCTCAGAGCTCACACCCACCGAGCCAGGGCGGGGTGCTCCCAGAGGCCCTTGGGGGACGGAGACAAGGCCCTCCCACCCCAGCCCTCGGCGATGGTAGCAAGGACGGGGTCACGTGGCGTCAGACGCTCTCTCGCCTGTCTACCGGGGTCACCCTGGTTCTCCTCCTTCGTTCTGTCAACGGGAGTGGCTCCTCCTGGGAGCCTCTACGGGGGCAGAGGGCAGAGGGCAGAGGGCAGAGTTTGTCCTTCGCTGCAGCTGGACCGAACCGAGCGGCTGCCGTCTCACACAGCGTCCCCTTGTCCGTGTCCGTCAGACGCTGCCCCGATCCGCGTTGCTCGTGAGTGGCGTCCGGCGCTGTGGTCCCGGCGAGCTGCCGGCCTCGCCCCGAGCGGGGAGGCGATCCCGCTCCCATCCTTCCTGAGAGACGTGTGTGTTCTGAGCTCTCTGTCCCTTCAGGACCCGCTAGAATTCTCGGCAAAGCCTCCTGGGATCGGGCTTTTCTCTGAGGGAAGGTTGTAAGTTCCACTTCTTCTGTTGCTAGAGGGCCAGTTCCATTCTCTAGTTGTCTCTTCTTTATTTTTATTTGTTGTTAAAACCTTTATTGTTGAGATTATTACTGGTCTCCCTCTCCCCACCCCATTGCCCCCCTTCGCCCGGTTCCTGCCCAGCCCAGGCCTCCCGCCCGTGTCTGTGTCCGTAGGTAATGCATACACGCAGACAAGTTCTTGGTCCAATCTCTTCCCACCCCCGCCCTTCCCTCCGACCGTCGTCAGTCTGTCCCATCTCCATGCCTCTGAGTCCTTTTCATTCACCAGTTTATTCTGTGCATTCCATTCTTATTTATTTTTATTTTTAGACTCAGTGGCTGATAGGTACGCATTTATTGCCTCTTACTGTCCACATGTTTTATCTTTTTCCTTCTTCTTCTTACATGAACTGTTGGAAGGCGTTCTTGAAGAAGGGGAAGAAGACGAAGAAGAAGGAAAAAGATCTGCTTGTAAGCAGGCAGCCTGGCTAGAGCAGGGCCAGCAGGAGGAGGGCGCCACGGCGGCCGGGGCCCGCCAGGAAACGCCGGGTCAGGACGGAAGCCCCACTGACAGGCTTCCACGGCTCCTTTCCGCGACACCACGTTCCGGGCCCGGAAAACGTGCGGCTGCTGCAAAGGCCCGCCTCGGCGTGAGGTTTCCACTCACAGCGCGAGCCTGGACGCGCTGTGAACGGCTGTCCCACGGCCGGCTCGGAGGCTGACACCGTGATCCACGGAGCCGCGTTTTACTGCCGCCTTATGAAGTCTGAAAAAACAGTGCCGCTCGAGGTGTCCTCGACAGACGCTACAACGTGGGTACAGGCGCCATGACGCTCCCGGCACCCGGGGGAGGCGTGTGGAGCCGGCCGCACTTGTTCTCCGTGCCGGGGTTTTCATCTCTCCTTAAATAAAGGTTGACGTACCTCAGCAAGCGGTTCCCCCGCAGGGGGCTCCTGCGTTCAGCTGGAGGCTCCACCACGGCAGTGAGGCGCAGGCAGGGGCAGGTCCCGCGGGGCAGGACGCGGCTCTGAGCCACGCTGGCACTCACCTGCCCGCTGCACCGGCCCTCTGCCCTGAGGGAGGACCTCTGGAAAATGGCAGGTCCACAGCCAGGAAGTGAGTTGTGAACAGTGAGCCTGGGCCCAGGGAAGGGGCTAAATCCTGTCAGAACTGGAAATCATTCATCGGACCACAGATGGAATTTGACATTCAGTGGGTCTCATTAGAGGGAAATTGGGAGCCTGTTAGAGCAGTGCGTGTTGAGATGGATTTATGTCTCTCTTCTGTGGCCCCGACAGGGCTCCAGGTCCCTCACGGAGATCAGTCTGTTTCCTACTGTCCAACACATGCACTCCTGGCGTCCTTGTCATCCACTGTCACCACCAGCATCTCTATCACCACTAGGATCATCCCCAGTCTCCACTGTCATCATCATCATCCCCTATCATTGTCCTGGTCACTGCCACCACCACCATCATCACCACTACCATCGTCACCATTATCACCACCATCATCACCATCATCACCACCATCATCATCACCATCTCCACCACCATCACCATTATCACCATCATCATAATCATCATCACCATCTCCACCACCATCATCATCATCACCACCACCATCATCACCATTATCATCATCATAATCACCATCACCACCATCACCACCACCATCGTCATCATCACCACCACCATCATCATCATCATCACCACCATCATCACCATCATCACCACCATCATCACCATTATCATCATCATCACCATCACCACCATCATCACCACCATCATCACCATCATCATCACCACCATCATCACCATCATCACCATCATCATCACCATTATCATCATCATCATCACCATCATCACCACCATCATCACCATCATCATCACCACCATCATCACCATCATCATCACCACCATCATCATCATCACCACCATCATCACCACCATCATCACCATCATCATCACCACCATCATCACCACCATCATCACCACCATAATCACCATCATCACCATTATCACGATCATCATCATCATTACCACCATCTCCACCATCATCATCATCATCATCACCATCATCATCACTACCATCTCCACCATCATCACCACCATCATCATTACCATCATCTCCATCATAACCATCATCTCCATCATTACCATTGCACCCACTGCCCAGGATTGACAGGGAGCCGGGCCTGGGGAGTTATTAAACACCAGAGTGTAATTCCTGTTAACATTTCCAACGTGGACACCTTCAGAAGAGCAGACGTGATTTTGGCCCGACATCCTGTGAGGAAATTAGTTCCTTTGGCGAAAGTATCTTAATAATGACAATGACATCAAGGTTAATTGCTTCACCTGGATCCTCACGGCTGCTCAAGTCCCCACGCAGCCTGTGCCAGGCCTGGGGCCCAGGCGGCCACATTCTAAGCCACCTTCATGGAGCAGCAGCCAGGCCAGGACTCCAGGCCGCTAACCCATCAGGATCTGTGATCCGTGAAGCTGGTGGCCGGAGCACACAGGGGTGAGGAGCCAGGGCTTAATTCTGGTCAAGGCCCCATACCTGCATTGCAGGTTCGATCCCTGGCCTTGGTCGGGGCGCATGTGGGAGACAACCAATCAATGAGTCTCTCTCACATCAAGGTTTCTCTCTCTGTGTCTCTCGCCCTCCCTTCCACTCTCTCTAAAAAATCAATGGAAAAAATATCCTCAGGTGAGAATTAATAAACAACAAAAAAGAGTAATACGTGAAGTTTTGGCTGTGTGAGGGGTCGGTGCCCCTAACCCCTATGTTGTTCAAGGGTCAGTTGTATCATATAGACACTTATGCCAAGTCTGAAATGAAACATTAACAAATTTTAAACTAATTATGACTAAAGACAACTAAAAATCACATCCATGATTATGTGGTGAGAGCTTATGCTGATATGCAGTAGGTCAGAGTGTACACGTCTGTTACCAGAAACATACAGAGATGGCCAAAGGGTATGGGAAAAGGTGCTCACATCACCAACCATCAGGGAAGGCAAACTAAAACCACATGAGATATCACCTCATGCTCGTCAGAACGTCTGTCACCAAAGAGACAGGAGATCACGCATGTTGCCGAGGACATGGAGAAAAGGGACCCCTCGCACAGGTGGTGGGTGGAGACACCTCAAAAAACTAAGAGTAGAACTATCATACGACCCAGCAATTCCACTTCCGGGCACATATTCGAAGGAAGTGGAATCACTATCATGAAGAGACCTCTGCAACCCCATGTTCACTGCAGCCAAGACGTTGAAACAACCTAAGTGTCCGTGGATGGATGATAGATGGATGGATGGATGGTGGGTGGATGGTGGGTGGATGATGGATAGATGATGGATGGATGGATAGATGGATGATGGATGATGGATGGATGGATGATGAATGAATGGAAGGATGGATGGATGGATGGATGATGAATGGTGGGTGGATGATGGATGGATGGATGGATGGATGGATGAATGATGGATGGATGGATGATGGATGGATGGATGATGGATGGATGGATGATGGATGGATGGATGATGGATGGATGGATGATGGATGGATAGATTATGAATGGTGGGTGGATGATGAATGGTGGATGGATGATGGATGGATGATGGATGGATGATGGATGGATGGATGATGGATGGATGGATGGATGGATGATGGATGGATGATGGATGGATGGATGGATGATGGATGGATAGATTATGAATGGTGGGTGGATGATGAATGGTGGATGGATGATGGATGGATGATGGATGGATGATGGATGGATGGATGATGGATGGATGGATGGATGGATGATGGATGGATGATGGATGGATGGATGATGGATGGATGGATGGATGGATGATGGATGGATGATGGATAATGGATGATGGATGGATGGATGGATGGATGATGAATGGTGGATGGATGATGGATGGATGGATGGATGATGGATGGATAGATTATGAATGGTGGGTGGATGATGGATGGATGATGGATGGATAGATGGATAGATGGATAATGGATGATGGATGGATGGATGATGGATGATGGATGATGGATGGATGGATAATGGATGATGGATGGATGGATAATGGATGATGGATGGATGGATGGATGGAGAAGATGTGGTGGGACCTAAAAGCCTGAACTTGCAGAAACAGGGAGTAGGTAGCTGTGGAGGGACTGGAGTGAGACCTGGGTGAAGCAGGTCTAATGATACAGAGATCCCGTTATCTATAATCATAAAAGTGTGATATGCAAATCCACCAAATGCCAAACAGCAGAACGACCATCTGGACGACCTTCTGGATGAAGCCGGGGCTGCAAAGGCCCACTCTTGCACGAATTTCATGCATCGGGCCTCTAGCAGGTGAATAATTCTGGGGACTCCATGCTGGTTAACGAACTGCATGATATACGGGGAAGTTGCTAAATGTTCCCAGCACTCACAAAACCGATTGTGTGAGGTGAGGGAGGTGTTAACCAAGCCAAAGAGATCATCGCCTCGCAATATCAACGGGAATCGAATCACCGTGTCTGCACCTTAACGTTACACAGCGTCACCTGAATGTCGGTTATCTCTCAATAAAGGTGGGCTCCCCGTGACCTGGGAGGGGGCGGGCAGCGTCACGCGGGCTCCCCGTGACCTGGGAGGGGACAGCGGGCTCCCTCTGACGGGCAGTCACCTCTGTCAGCAACGCCAGGTGTCAGATTAGCAAGGCTGCGACCAAAACGGTGGAAAGCAGCCATCCTCCCGAGCAGAACCACTCGGACGCCAAGGGCGCGGCACCAGGAGTTTTACGGACGTGCAGAGACACAGTTGTAAGAGCAAAATGTCATCATTTGCCCAACATGATCATTTTCTTGGAAACAACCGGTGATTAGGAAGGCGCATGGCAAAGACGCTGCTGAGCCTCCAGCTCTGTCTCTCCAGGCTAATTAGCATGCTGGGAACGGCGTTTAAAATGTGCATTTCATGAAGCCCAAGTTATTTGTCACAGCCCACAGGAAGGAAAGGAAACCGTGAAGCATGCCACAGCCATCCACTCGGAGGCCGCGTTCCCGGCATGCGCGCTGGTCCTGCGGGCGCCGGCCTCCGAGGGCCCTCAGCAACGAGCCCCCGGACCCGCGGTCTGCCCCCGTCCTGGCAGGGACCAGCAGGCAGGCAGCAGCCGTGTGCGCGGGCGCCCAGACCCACCGCCATGGTCAAACCCAGGCCCGCGAGCACCATGCTGACCGCCAGGACTCGCCCTCCGTCCCACCCGTGACACGGAATAGCACGTGGTGACACGCTGGTCCCCCAGAGCCGAGGGCGGGCACCATCAAACACAAAAACGCCCGTGTCGGCAAAGGCAAGTCACACACGGCTGTGTTTGAAGCCTGGCACCCGGCCAGAGACACCTCCCAGTCGCCCCATACCGGGACGACCAGGGCGACGGGGCCAAGGCGGCCAGGAGAGCCTGAGGCGTCTGTGCCCGGAACTGCTGGGAGCTGCCACCAGGGGGCAGGGCGGTCTGTGGAGATCTGTGCAACAGAAACCCTCTCATTCCTCTTCCTGCTGCTCATCCTCACAGGAGATCTTCCCTTGGTTCTTACACAGAGAAACTTCGGTCGGTTGCCTCCCGCACGGGACCATCCAGGGCCAGGGATTGAGCCTGCCACCGCGGTGTGTGCCCTTGACAGGAATCGAACCCGGGACCTTTCAGTCCACGGCTCGAGGCTTACCCACTGAGCCAGACCAGCCAGGGCCACACTCCACTTCCTCAAGGGACGGTGGCGGCCCAGCCCCGGGGGCTGGCATGTCCCGCTGTCTGTCGCGGTAAGAAACCCTCGGAGCTGCAGCCCCGCTCACACTTGAACGGAGCGGAGGGAACCTTCTGGGAGCCAGCAGCACCCCAGGCCGGGTCCGAGTCCGTGTCAGCCTCCTCACCCCACAGGCCCCGGGCAGCCGAGGTCTGGCCAGGCGTGGGTGCCCGTCTGCCATGCGGATGAGCTGGCCTCCTTCACCCCAAAGCCAAGGCACGCTCGGAGGAAGTGGGCGCTGCCCGGAGTCAGGGTCCCCCAACTGGGGCGGGAGGAGAGGTGCCCCCTGACGCTCCCCTCCCAGGTCACGGGGAGCCTCCCTCGCAGAGAACTGGGACTCGGGGACTTTCCACCAGAGGGAGGCTCGGTGCACGGACACCCCCTTCCCCAGCCCCAGCCGCGGCTTTCTGAATGAGCCCCGAGGAGCCTCCCCTGTGCCCCCTGCCTGCCAGGAAGGGGGCTCTTAGGGCGCAGCCTGCCTCTGTCCTCCTGGCCCGCCCTCTCGCCCCCAGCCTCGCCGCCAGCCCTGCTCTCTGGCCCTGGACATCCCTCTCGCAGGACTCAGGTGCACGTACCTGCACTTGTCACCACAGCGGCCACCCCCGCCTCAGGGCCTCACCTGGGAACTGCCGGTCACTAGGCCCGGGGGCCGGGGTTCTCCGTCCTCCCTCTCCCCGCCATCAGCAGCTGCACCTGGACAGCAGGGTCCGAGCCTCCCTGGCCCCTCGCTGGGACCCTGGGGCTGGTGCACCCCCAGGCAGCCAGGTGAGAGCCTCAGCACTGGGTCCCGCGGGTGTGGGACAAGCCTGCCGGGCAGAGGGAGGAGACCGGCTCCAGCACCGAGCAGTCACCGGGGAGGCGCCGGGATCTCAGCACCTTCCCTGCGCCCAGGGTGACCCTTCCCTGGGCACACCGCCCCTCCCAGGGCCTGTCCGCCCTCCCAGGGCCCTGTCCGCCCTCCGCGGACCTGTCCACCCTCCGCGGGCCCTGTCCACCGTCAGGGCAGGTGAGCACTGAACCTTCCCTGGCCGCGCTCCTGGGCACCACGTGGGCTTGGAGCAGAGGAGCGGCCCCAGCACGTGAGGGAGGGGAGGGTGGAGCGCCAGGCCGGCGGGGAGGTGGGAACGGCGTGGTGGGCAGAGCACCCCGTCCTTGCCCGCACCTGCTCACCCAGCGCCCAGGGGACGAGGACTGAGACCGGCTGCGTGCCCTGTGAGCAGCCTGGCGACCCGAGCGCAGAGCCTCGCCCTCCTGGTCACGTGGGTCCCGTGCCCCCTTCTGGGCGCGGCGCCCCTGCCTGACCGCACCCAGGGCCTCCGCTCAGGACTGAGCAGCGGTTCCCAGCAGCAGCGGGCGTGCACCCTGTGCCAAGCCCCTCCGCACCCCACTCCCCACATCCCCACTCCCCACACCCCTGCACCCCACTCCCCTGCACCTCACTCCCCACACCTCATCCCACACCCCTGCACCCCACACCCCTGTACCCCACTCCCCTGCACCCCACTCCCCACACCCCTGCACCCCACTCCCCTGCACCTCACTCCCCACACCCCTGCACCCCACTCCCCACATCCCACTCCCCCACTCAGCCTGCCTGCCCTCACCCCACCTTGGCTGACCCTGGCTGCACACACAGCCGCCTCCATCGCTCAGTGACCATTCAGTCAGCTCAGCTCCCAGCCCTCCAAGGTGGACCCCATCCAGGGAAACCCGGGTCCTTATGGGGAGAGCGGCCCCCCTCACAGGTGCTGCTCACGCACAGACCCGCCCACTTCCCGAGCCAAGCGGTCCTGTCCCAGTCTCCCCGCCCTGCCCACACCACCCAGCAGGCTGGGAGGCCCACTCGCCACCACGGAGCTGCCGCCAGGGTCCCCACCAGCCTCCAGGGCCCTGCACTGGGCGGGGCCCCTCAGCGAAGGAGGCGCCCTCCCCCTCCTGGGTGGGAAAACGCTCCCCACACACACACTGGGAAGCACCATTGAGTCTGTGGGCTGCCCCGCAGGGTGCACCCCCACGCTGAAATGTCCCCCGAAGCTTGTGGGGGGCCGAGCCTCTCTCGCGGTGCCGCCCGCGCTGGGCCCCCACCAGGCCCTGGAGCCGCGGGGACCTGCCCACAGGTGCCTGCTACCAAGTGCTCCCAGGGTCACCCTGTCTCCCCACAGCTCCCTGGCTCCCCCTCTTGTTCTGCAAAAGGAAACTCGCCCGCCCTCACCCCTCACGCAGCCCCCGCGCAGCCCCCCGCCCCCACGCAGCCCGGGCGCAGGCCCTTGGGCTCCGTTTCCATCGTAGACAACAGAAGAGTCAACGAGAGGCACTGTGCTCAGCATCAATAATTCAAAAGGCAAAGAGGAAGACGAGGGACTCACCGGCATGCAGATCGGTGGCATCCATCACTTCCGAGGGGAGAGGCTTTCAATTAGGGCTTAGCTGGTGCTGAGGGCCCGGGGGCTGGGCACCGCCACCTTGGAAAGATGTGACTTTGGGAGGAAATACATCAACACACGCGCAGCAACCGTCCGTCTCCAGGCAGCCAAGTCGTGGTGATTTATTTTTAAGTCCGTGCTTTGTGTACTTCAGTGTTTTCGCGCCCTCTTTAATGAGCGCGTTCTTTTCAGTTGTATAAGAAAGGGGTGTTTTGATTTTGAAGTGAGAATAAGTCCAAGATGAAGGCTGTTCCTTACAAACACCTCGTGTGGGGAGGCTGCTGATTCATCAGTGCGCCTTCCCGAGCAGGTGCACGGGTGGGAGGGGAGGGGCTTGTTGGGGGTGGGGAGGGGCGTGTTGGGGTGGAGTGGGAGGGGCTTGTTGGGTGGGGTGGGAGGGGCTTGTCAGGTGGGTGGGAGGGGCTTGTTGAGTGGGGTGGGAGGGGCTTCTTGGGGTGGAGTGAGAGAGGCTTGTTGGGTAGGTGGGAGGGGCTTGTTGAGTGGGGCGGGAGGGGCTTTGGGTGGGTGGGAGGGGCTTGTTGAGTGGGTGGGAGGGGCTTTGGGGTGGGTGGGAGGGGCTTGTTGGGTGGGAGGGAGGGGCTTCTTGGTGTTGAGTGGGCGGGGCTTGTTGAGTGGCGTGGGAGGGGCTTGTCGGGTGGGTGGGAGGGGCTTGTTGGGTGGGAGGGCGGCCCTGCAGACGGAGGCGGGACCGGGAAGGGGTGACAGACAGGGCACCCGAAACCCCGCACCCCAGACTCCTGGGGACGCTGGCGCAGGTGGCCGGGGACGCACAGAGGCCCCGCCTTCAGGACGGACGGCAGGAGGGGAAGGAACCCCGTGAAAGACGGACGCGCAGCCGCAGCCCCGCAGGACCAGCCCGGGGCGCCCAGAGCCGACCCAGGGCTCCGAGGCCGAGCCGGGCCCTCCCCTGGGAGCAGCGCCGCCCCGCGGAGCCGGCACCGACAGCTGCCTCCGAAAGGCCCGGCTCCGGCCCGCGTTTCCTGGGTAAGTTAGGCCCCGATCCCACGGCCACGGCGGGTTCCGCACGCGTCGCACAGGAGGACACGGTGGGTGGGAACGGCCTCCGTGGCACCGCGTGGCCCGGCGCCCTCTGCAGGGTGGCGGCTGCAGCCCGCTGCCCGCGTGGCCACCGCTGGGAGTCCACGGAGGCACCTGAGAGCTGGTCCGACACGGAGCACCCGGCGCCACGCGCGGGAATTCCCACGGGAAACGCAGGAATCGGCTGAGCGTTGGAGGCAAGAGCCTCACCTGACCCGGAGCTTCCGCATCCCGCATCGGGGCGCTGGGTTTCGGGGGCCTTTGCCCGAGGAGCCCCGCTGCAGGTGACACCCCCCCCCAGTGGGGCTGGGGCAGGACGCGCTGCACACGGAGGCGGGGCTTCCCTCCTGCCCCTTGGCCCGTCACGTCCTCAGCCTCCCACGTGCAGGGTGAGCGCTGGCCCGGCAGACAGGGGGGCGTGGCTCTGTGACGGTCCGACCGGCCTGCGAGGGCACAGCAAGGACCGCCTCAGATCCGAGGGGGAGGGATGACTGAGGCTGGAGGCTGTGTTTTAGTAAATTAATTTTTTCAAAATCCGATGGCAACTCTCGCTCGCTCTTTTGTTTTAAGTGACTTTTTGTTTCCTTGTGTGAAATCCCTTTAGGTATGGAGGTAACAGCTTCCTGGGCAGCGAGTGCTCCGGGTCTTCAGGGATGAGCCAGAGCTGGTCACTGACGGTGATTCAGGCATTTTCCTATCAACTCACCCACCCACCCATCCACCCATCCATCCATCCACCCACCCACCCATACATCCATTCATTCATCCATCCATCCATTTATTCATCCACCCATCCACCCATCGGACCACTCACTCACCTACCCACCCACCACCCATCCACTCATCCACCCATCTACCCATTCATTCATCTACCCATTCATTCATCCATTATTCATCCATCTATCCACCCATCGGACCACTCACTCACCTACCCACCCACCACCCATCCACTCATCCACCCATCTACCCATTCATTCATCTACCCATTCATTCATCCATTATTCATCCATCTATCCACCCATCGGACCACTCACTCACCTACCCACCCATCCACCCATCCACTCATTCACCCATCCACTCATCCACCCATCTACCCATCCGCCCACTCATCCATCCACCCACCCATCCATCCATTCATTCATCCATTATTCATCCATCTATCCACCTACCCACCTCCTCAATCATCCATCCTTTCATTATCCATCCAATTATTCATCCATCCATCCATGAATACACTCACTCATCCATCCATTCACCCACTAAACCACCCACCCATCCAAACATACAGACATCCACCCATCCATCATGCATTGAAACATTCCTTTATCCATCCACCCATTTAAAATCGAGCCAGCCAGCCATGTGCCCATCCATGCGTTGATTCCAGCACACACAGAGTGACTGAGCACAGACACGGCACCCTCCTGGGCAGGTGTCTGTTTGAGTGACAGGCGGGACAGGGCTGCCCTGTGTGATGGTCTTGCTGGGCTTGGTGGAAGCTCAGGGCCTAGAGTCAGGCAGATCCATTCACCCCTCACTTGGCTGCCAGAGGCGTGGCCTTCAGCAGACGGCCAACACCTCTGAGCCGTACCCACATCCCGAATTGGGGACAACAGATGGACTTCCAGGCATCATGGCCAGGTCCCAGGAGACAGTGCAGACTGGGCGTGGAGGGCGGAATAGGCCCCGTGGGTCAGTCAGCCACGCCCAGCCGTCTCCTGTGCTGGCCCCTCCTCTCTGCTGCCCCCGATCCTGGTCACAGCTCCCGGCCCCAAAGGAGATGCCAGTGAGCGTGGCTGAGGGAGGAGGGGACGCTCAGCTGGAATGTCACCTTAGACCTATCCCTCCTATCCACGCCCACGCCAGCCATGCCTGCCGGTTTCGCTGGGCGAGGGAAGATCCCGGCTGAGTGAGCGGAGGCAGCTCGCCTCCTGTCCTCCCGGGAGCCTCCTGGTGCTCCAGGCCTGGCGTTCTGGAGGCCCCGCCGGCATCGGGGTGCACTCCAGTGTCCAGCCTGTGCTCCTGCTGCACGGCGTCTGCCCCCTGTACCCCTCGGGTCCCTGGCTGGGTGTGTCCTCGCCTGGCCCCACCAGGAAGCCCTCTGAGTCCGTAGGCAGGACTCATGGGGCCTGCGTTCCACGGCCCCCCCTTCGGGGCTCTGCTGAGATGGACCCCGTGGAGGGGAGGAGAGGCGCTCTGGCGACTCGGCGGGGACGGGGACGGAGAGCCACCCTGGTCCAGGCTGGGGCCCCAGCGGCCACCCCTCCCGTGTTGGTCCCACAGACTCCAGATGGTGATGCCTGCAGCTCTGACCCCGCCCCTTACCTCTTCCTTCCTGGCACCGCCCTGCGGGGACTCACCTGTCTGAGCCGGAGGGGCCCTGCTCCCCAGGCCAGGGGCTCACTCGGGGCCTCGCTCTGCAGGTGGGGACCGCACAGTGGACCGGGGTCAGCGGAGACACCGTGAAATGGAAAAGATTAACACTCAAAGGTTAAGGCAGGTGGTCTGGGTCCTGGGAAGCACACTCTCTTTCTTTTTCCCGAACGGCTCCATATAGTACCTCTGAGGATTTATTTGAATTTCTAGTGGCTTGAACCTTTTTCATTTCCTTGTTTATTAAGGAACTCAATTCCCAGCCGGTGCACCTCGAAGCTCATCAGCTAAGTTCATATTTTCTCTTCACAATTCGCTCTGGGCCCGCAGGACGGGGGGGTGGGGGGGGTCTCGCAGGAGGGGGGCTCACAGGAGGGGGGGGGCTCACAGGAGTGGGGGGCCCGCAGGAGGGGGGGCCCGCAGGAGGGGGGGCTCACAGGAGGGGGGGCTCACAGGAGGGGGGCTCACAGGAGGGGGGCTCACAGGAGGGGGGGCTCACAGGAGGGGGGGCTCACAGGAGGGGGGGGCTCACAGGAGGGGGGCTCACAGGAGGGGAGGGCTCACAGGAGGGGGGCTCACAGGAGTGGGGGGCTCACAGGAGGGGGGCTCACAGAAGGGGAGGGCTCACAGGAGGGGAGGGGTCACAGGAGGGGAGGGCTCACAGGAGGGGGGCTCACAGGAGGGGGGGCTCACAGGAGGGGGGGCTCACAGGAGGGGAGGGGTCACAGGAGGGGAGGGCTCACAGGAGGGGGGGCTCACAGGAGGGGGGGCTCACAGGAGAGGGGGCTCACAGGAGGGGAGGGCTCACAGGAGGGGGGCTCACAGGAGTGGGGGGCCCGCAGGAGGGGGGGCTCACAGGAATGGAGGGGCTGCAGGAGTAGGGGGGCTGCAGGAGGGGGGGCCTGCAGGAGGGGGTCCCGCAGGAGTGGGGGTGTCCACACTCCCCGGGCCCACCTGGCATAGGAGCCCCTGCAGGGCCAGCAGTCCTTGGGGCTCCTCCCCCTCAGGACGCCCTCCCCCACCTCCAGGGGAGCAGCAGGGCTGCCTGGGCACGGGACCCTGGCCGTCTCCGCACCCCGTCCTGGCCCCCAGGGGCCTGAGCTCTGTGGTGTCGGGTGGGTCTGAGGTGTGCGCCCGCGTTCCTCCCGGGCGGTGACGTGACCTCGCGGTCCTGCGTCAGCTGCGAGCAGGCACGTTACCCCATCGCGGCCAGCGCCGGGGAAGCCCAGCCCGGGCGCCCGAAGCCACCGCTCTCCAGCGGGTCTGGTCGCAGCGCCAGCCTCTGGCCCGGACCAAGGACCAGGCACAGGGCTTGGGGGGCCGCGGGGGAGGGCGTCGGGGTGTGGCGGGACCACAGATGCTCTGGAAGGAGTGGACGTGGCCTGTGGGACGGGAGCCAGCCACACGGAGATCCACGTGGAGAGAAGACTTTGGGGTCCTCGGACCACTGGAAGCAGGAGGCGGGGCTCAGGGAAGGGCAGGGGGTGTGGGGGTGCCAGCGTCTGGGACAGGGAGGGGGGGCGCTGCCTGGCGGCCTGCAGGGGGCCCTGCCTGGGGGCAGACAGCTGCTGGCCCCGCATGGAGGAAGCTTGGGGTTTTGACAAATTGGAGGCGGGTGGGGCTGGGGGGGCGGGGAGGCCAGGGACACCGGCACCCTCGAGGGCACAGAGGCACCCACGGAGCCTCGCGCCTCATGGGGGAGGGGGTTGGGGGGATGTGCAGACACCATTTTTTCCCCCAATCCTCACCTGAGGGTATTTTTCCCGTTGTTATTTATACAGGGAGGGAGGGAGGGAAGGAGCAGGAGAGAAACACTGATGTAAGAGGGACACATCGATCGGTTGCCTCCTGTATGCACCCCATCTGGGGCGGGGGATCGGACCTGTGACCTGTCAGTGTCCGGGCCGACGCTCTACCACCGAGCCACACCGTCCAGGGCAGACGCCATGCCTTTAAGGGCAGGATTCGTCCTTAGGGGGAAAACCAGCCACCAGCCAGCAGAAGTGTCTTAAATCTGATCGAAAGCTGGTGGGCCAGGGCCTGGGTGGCCCAGGGAGGTGCCCCCGGAGCCGCCTCTGCCCCCTTGACGCGCAGGCTGTATCTGCCCAGGGGGCACACGGAGCCTACAGGTGACGGGGAGACTGCGGCCTGCACCCCCCACCGCGGCCCACACGCAGCCACGCGCTGCACCTGGTGGTCGGGAAATGATGCCGTTTGTCTGTCGGGAGCGAGACGCGTGCTCACAACGTAAAGGCTCCGAGGGGCTCCTCACAGACGGGAGCGGAGGGGGCGGAGGGAGGGGCACGGTCAAGCGGGGAACCGTCAGCACCGCAGCAGGACAGCGACGACAGGGCAGGGAGCATGTGCGAACGAGACCCCGGCCCAGGGGCTGAGGCGGGAGACACGCCAAGACTGTGACGCCGGCGGCAACACGCGGTCCGGCTGACAGATGGGCAGAGAGCGCGCCCGCAGGACATCCGACGGCCCGCAGACGTGGGCCAGGTGCCCGGCAGCTCTAGTCACCAGGGAGGCGCGCGTCGGCCACAGGGAGGCATCCCTCTCGCCTGGCAGGACGGCCGGCCTGGAGGAGGTGAGCAGGCGCCGCAAAGAGGAGAGCAAGCAAGCCCCTCCCCTGTCTCGCTCTGCCGAGTTGCGGTGCGGACGTGATCGTGGGGCGCCAGCTCCTGGCCGTGGCCGTGAACCTCCCGGTGCCCGGGACCGAGATGAGCTCACCGATGCCCCGCCCGCGTCCTCGGGAGGGCGCCCTCGCCACGCTGCCGAACCCGCCAGGTGTGTACAGCTCAGGACCCAAACCCCTCCTCCAGCTCCCTCCCCCCCACCCACGGGCACTACTCCGTGGGTGACCTGCTCTGTCGTGTCCACAGGTGCAGACCCGGACTGACCTCCAACACCCAAGATAACGGCGGGCGACCCGGGAGTGCCGCTCTGCCTGACCCGGGGACTCCTGCCCCCACCGTTCAGGTAAGTGACCCTGGTCCCCGGGGACTCGGGCCAGACTCCGGCCACAGGTACGTGACTGTCGCTGCCTGTGGCACACACACCTAGCTGCCCACTCTCCGGGCACAGCTCACACCGCCTCTGACCGGGTCCCACCGCGTCCCTGCTGCCCGAGTCGGCCATTCGGTCCCACAGACACAGCGAAGCCCCCGTCTGCGATCCCCGCCTCCCAGGGACAAGCTCTCCTGACACTTCACAAAATCGGGTCCTTCTCAGCCGTGGACCCCTCACGCCACCCCCGGGAACCCCATGCGTTCATGGGACTCGCTGGGAGCGGCCTGCACGACGGGGGCCAAGTGCCTCATGGCGGGGGGGGGGGGGGGGGGGTGAGGGGGGGTCACTGGCCACAGGCCCGGCCCCCACCAGAGGGCATGACAGGACAGCGGCAGGTACAGATCCCCATCGGCCCTGCCCTGGGCTTCAGGAGGATCCGTCCCTCTGAGGGCTCTTAGATTAAGTGAAGCTGTCAGGGGCGGGGGGGAGGGGGGAAAGGGGGGAGGGGGGACGGCACAGGCCAGGCTCCATCCCTGTGGTTCCCAGCCCCCAGGACTTCTCCCCAGCGCCTGCCTGCCACCCCGCCTCCGCCCTCCTCCAGGCCTCTGCCCACTCCCTTTCTCATTTCCCTTCTGCCGGAACCCCTGGGACCCGGTCTGTCTGCTCCTGCAGCGCCTGAGACAGCTCCCCGGGGCAGGCGCTGGGGTCCCGGGGAGTAACCGAAGGTCAGGAAGGTGGCCTGGGGCAAGGAGCCCAGCCCAGGTACCAGGGCGCTTACCTGACGTCCCTGCTCAGGTGTGCGGTGCAGAGCCAGACGCCGCCAGCAGGTGGCGCCCGAGGCGCTCCTCCGCAGGGACGAGGCCGGGAGAACAGCGGGGGGCGGCGGGGAGGCTGGGAGCCAGCTGACCTCGCAGCAGGTCGGGCTCCAACAGGCAGGTCCTGTCCCAGACGCTCGGAGAGACAACCGCGTGCGGGTGTCCCGTGGGGACATGAGGGGCAGCGGCTGGACCGGCTGCAAAAGGGAGGAGGCGGGGGTCAGCCGGGGTCAGCTGTGTGCGCCGGCCCAGCCTGGCTCCCTCCTCCAGAGGCAAACTCAGGCCCCCACCCACCCCCACCCACGGCCTCATCCACGTCACACAATGAGGACGGGCTGTTTACCGAGGGTCACCGTGGCGCAGCGTGAGGGACCTTCCTGCCCAGCCTCTCCGCGGACCCGAAGGCCAGGCGTCTCCTGCGCTTCCGGAAGCACGGCCTGCTGGCTGAGCCTCCTCCCCAAGCACAGGCGCTGGAGGGAGACAGACCTCGGCCTCGCGGCTGTCAGCTCCCGCTGCAGAGCCGCCGGGCACGGCCCACGGTGCAGAGGCAGCTGGCCCGACCGCTCCGCGTGAATCTCGCCGGTGGTGGGGCCGCACACGCGCAAACAAGAGGCGGGCGGCGGGGGAAGTGAGGGGCGCGGGACGGGAGGCGGGGACCATGAGCCCCCGCGTGTGCTGAGTGCTCGGGTGGGAACACGTGCCGAATGTGTATCACCAACAGGCGAAGCCAGCGCAGACCACATTTCCGCCGCCTAACGCGCGAAGTAACCGTGTCTGAGAGAGCAGGGCCCCGGGCAGGCCGCGAGCAACCCGTCGGTGTGTTTAAACCGCGCGTGGAGGGAGCCTGAGGGCTCTAGGGGGTGGGGGGGGCGGGAAGTTCGGTGACCTTGCAACTTCATGGGCGCTGTCTGGGCACCGTGGGAAACGCGAGAGACCCCCAGCCCCGCCGGAGCTGCCTGTGGGGTGCAGGGAAGCCCCGCCCACAGGTGAGACTGCGCGCAACGCCACACCCACAGGTTAGGGTGTGTGAGTGAAGCCCCGCCCACAGGTGAGACTGCGCGCAAAGCCACACCCACAAGTTAGGGTGTGTGGGTGAAGCCGCGCCCACACGTGCAGAAGCGTGGTGAGGCCCCGCCCACATGCGAGATTGTGCATGAAGCCACGCCCACAGGTTAGGGTGTGAGGGTGAAGCCCCACCCAAATGGGAGATTGTGCATGAAGCCACGCTCACATGTTAGGCTGTGAGGGTGAAGCCCCGCCCACGGGTGCGGCTCTGCTGGCGGGAGGGTGGCTGCGGCTGGGCCGGTTTCCATGGCCACCAGCGGGTGCAGGTGCGGTGGTGAGGCAGCAGAGACCCGCCTGCCTGCGGCATGGCACCGGCCTGCACACCTGGAGGGAGTGCACGGCAGCGGCGGGTGGGGCACGGCTTCGGGCAGCCCACCCTGTCGGCCGTGTCCTCCCTCCCTGCTCCCCGGCTCCCCTCCCGGGAGCC